>CAUYUJ010017737.1:0-184545 GCA_963575745.1 Prorocentrum cordatum
TCTGAAATGACTCTGGCAGGTCATATTGCATCCAATTCCATGTCGAAGGAATACGATATGGGGTGTGGATGGTTAAGATAGGAGAAGATCGATGTATCGGTCTTTCCAGCACATAGCGAATACCAAGTCAGGTATCCGGGCACATAGGGCGCGCGTGCCTTGAGCCATAAGGCAGCGACGCGCAGGCTATACTCCCGCTTACATATAACATCTCCCACAGAGCTACCCGTAAAGTCGGGAGGGGAAGAGACGGAGAGTGGAGCCGCGCAGTCGCTAGGCTCTCGACAGGCGCGCGACAGCTTGCACGGAAAACAGCACGCGCAGTCTGGTCTACCACCAGACTGAAGGGCGATATTATTCGCAGGCGAGCTTCCTCGCAAAACTTCTCCACGCATTCGCAGGACAGCCCCTTCGATGGCCAAGGGCTATCGGCCCGGCTAAAGGAAAACCAAACAGGCTATTCCCCTCCGGGCAAAAGGTATCAAGACAAAGAGCCTGAACCAAGCTGAGCAGGCTCGTTGCCAAGCGTGAAAAGCATGGCTCGTTTCCGAGCAAGCAAGAGGGCGCCTTCATAATAGGCGCCCGTGCTGGCAAGCTGGACCGCAGGGGCAACAAGGACATACTGAAATTGATTCGACTTCGGCTTTTGTCCTCAGGGCCACGAAAGGGAATAAACTGCCTCACGTCATACTTAAACGACTGAGTACCTGACATTACTTCCAGAAGCAGCTCCCGATCGATACCCCCCTCTGTTTGCCCATCTGCGGTCATGTCCTTAGTATCACACCACTGCACGTTGTGCACTATACCTATATCCATGAGCTCACGTATCCAGCTGATATGTCCTAGCAAAGTACATTACGTCGGTATCTTGAGATCTTTGCTAGATAATGACTTATATACAGACTCGGCGTCTATCGTAAGGGATACATTGATAGCTAGGCCTCCATTTTCACGCATATCCCGTTGTTGTCGTGGAGCAAGGGCCCCGGCTTTGAGCTCGTGGAGGGTGATGAGCGCGGGGTAGCATTCATCGAGGTTGTGTGCGGCTGCGAGTGCCTCCGCGGCGTAGCTGGATCTCACCTGCAGCTGGTGTGACTTGCATATTCCGTCGCAGAGGTGAACGACGGATTTGCCTTGGGGCGAGTTTCCTCGCCTTTGTACGTTAGCCCCGTGAATGCCGTAGCCCTTGGTTTCGTCGTCTTCCTCCCCGGTGAATTTCCGATACCCCGGATCACTGTGTATGTCTACTTCATCAGTCGGTTTCATCCGAGGGAAGGTGATGCGTTTGGGGCTGCTGATCACCTTTCGCGCCACACCGTTCAGTCGTCTGAATTGTAAGTCGGTAGGCTCTTGGATCTTCTGGAGAGACACCGCGTGCACCATGAGCCAGACTTGAGTACGGAGGGCATAGGCGAGAGCTCCTCGCAGGCTAACGAACATGTCGGTAATGAGTTTGGTAGCCTTGGCGTCTGCCGCCGCTCCCGTGAGTTCAGGATGTGTGATAGAACGTAGTTGTTTGATGTATTCGTCCTGGTCCATGATCACATCCCCTTGTTCGTTCTTCGTGTAGCGGACGGCACAGTTAGTGTAGGAGTGTTTGTTGAGCTTGCACTTGCCAAACACCTTTTCGACACGGTGCACGTAATCATCTACGTTTTTCTCGAGGCATGTCATATTAATATCGCCGACGTGTTTCTGTTAATAGGTCCTGGCTGGATTCCAATTCAGGATCGTAACTTGTCGGTGAAAGGCCGATAGCTCGAGTGGTCGTGCGAAGCTTGAGAGAGAACGCTCTTGGGGCGTCCTTCGTACCGGTCCCTGGCTCGAGGCACCTGAGGCAGTGTCGGCTTTCATCATAAGAAGAGAAGCCTGGAAGGGTGCGAAGCACCTGGGCGTTTCCTGGTGGGAGTGCGAAGCAAATCATGCAAGTCTCCTCGCCGGTGGCATGAGCAAGTTCCTTATGTGTCCGACCTTTGAAGAACGCTTTGTCAATGTCCATAGATGCCAAGATCCATTCTGGATGACACGCAGCTTCACTTGCCAGAATCCTCTGGGACTGTCGGCGGGCAGTTCCCGAGAAAGTTTCCACATCGAAAGCTCCCGTGTCCATAAATCCACGGAGGACAAGTCTGCGACGGATGGTTTTAGCATTCTCGGTGCCCACTTTTACAAACTTCCACTTGCATACGTATCTTGATGCCATAATGTTGGAAGCTTTTGACAGGTCGTACATTTCAGAACATCGGTTGTCAAGCCAGATCTTGAGTTCGGTTTGCAAAGCTTCACTAAGCTCTTTGGGATGTGCTGCTATGTCGGCTTTGGTGAGTAGGTCATCTTCCTCAACTACCACAGCACGAGTAGCAGCCGATGTTACGTATACTCTCATCGTTGCGACCATGTTTGGCTCGAGCTGTGCAAGTTGGGCCTGATCCAATGCGATATTTGCCATTTCTGGCGTAAAACACAATTCGGCGCATGGGCCATGTTCATCACTGTCAAGAGAGTAGTCCTCGTTAGGTGTGGTCGAGCATAAGGAGACAAGACAAGGCTCTTGTTGTTCAGGCTCGTCTCCGAGCGTCTCTGACACAACAGTATCTTCCTCGTCCACTAATGCTGAGACCAAGACACATTGGTCAGACAGCATAGTTGTTGGGACGCAGTAGTGACAGTCGTCGGTAACTGTCGTGGGACGAAGGCCCATACGCAGCACATCATACCACTCTTCCATCAGCATTGCCTCGATGTCGTGTTCCTCCCTTTCCTCGTAGATTGTAGACAGGCGACCTTCACTTGGTGATGAAACACCCGGGGTGTCTGGAGAAGGCCTGCTTCCAGGCTGGTCGGGTCTTTCAGACGGTGTGTCCAAGTGTTGATTCTTGACAAGGTCGTCATGAAATCCTAGGGATGGAGCTTGTGACGTCAGGCAATGGATGAGTCTGGAGTGAATGCTACCAGTGATTTGAGAGATGTTGAGGCCGGTGCCTACACACTCGTAGTAGTGGAAGGCTGGGTTGACATCGTTGTCGTAGTGGATCAATGTAGACCCGGTGGCGTACTGAACTGAAGGTAGATTGAGCACGCTCTTGGCCAGTCTCACGGCTACTACGCGCTCACCTCTGAAATAGTTTCGCACGAGATACTGTAGAGCTAAGTGTACGCGCGGGTGGAACTTGCTGTCGTCGGAAAGGTTGAGGTTTCCCTGATAGTCGGGGATGTAGCCGAACACTTTGGCAGGTTTCCCTGCACCCAGGTGTGCCACGTGCGCGGGGGCGGTTTGCATGGCCATGTTATCCATGCCAAGTTCCCTGGCGAGAAGGCATTCAATATATGGCGTGTGGCGAGCATCGGGATGCATTACAATTACCTCGCGCGATCCAGCCTCGACGACTACGTGTCCGCGTTCGAGCACGTTGCGGATCACAGGGGACGGCCATTCCAACCTCCATGATCGCCCTTAATGGCCGTAGGTCGGTGATAGCCGACCAAGTCCTCAGCAGAGTATAGACGAGCACCATCTGGCGCCGTCTTGGCCCTGAGGGCACGGTTCGTCTTCGCTACTGCCGTGGCCTGAGTTATTGTTTCCAGGCTAACTTCCCTCACGCGACGCTCGCGTTCGTGGCCTGACATCTCGGGGCCCTTGGGAAAATCAATGGTGCCGAGGTCAGGAAGGAAAGAGGGTTGTCGCCCAGTGTGCGCTTGGTACGGCGATACTCCGCTGTAAAACGTGAAAGCGTTGGTGACGAAGATACCCTCGGCTCGTACTCTGGAAAATACAATGGGGATGTTGTGTCTGTTCAGCTCTTCCTCAATCATGTGGAGAGTGCCTCTAAGGATGCCATTACGCGACTCGATCGAGGTCGCGTGCTGGCCAGGCGCTCAGATACGCAGTGTCGCACCCTCATTCGCCATCATGGAGTTGGCGGTTTCGTTGTTGAAGGCACCTTCTCCGTCCGAGTACAATACTTTGAAGGGTCCATGATAGGCGGTCCAACAGTAGTGGTAGGCGTTGAGTCAGGTATCCCGTTCTTCGTCGGGGATTTCTTGGCCTGCCCCCAGGCGAATACATCGGTCCATATGATGGAATATGATCCGTTTCTTGTAACACATGAGATCTACTTCGCCTTCGTCAAGCCAATTTCCAGTGAGGCTTACTGAAGGCAACGTGGAGTTACCTGGGCGCTCCCAGGCTCTGCATTCCCGACAAGCGTCGCAGAATTATTTGATCATGTTTCGTCGGACACTATCCAAGCCCAACTTTTCTAGGATCCGCCTCATCTTGGGTCCTTCGCATGATGCCACCGTAGGTGCAGTTTACGGAGTTCCTTCTTGACTACATGAGGTTCATAACTACTGAGGTTCCGTAGACAGTGTTGGATACCAAATCTCGTCCAGTCAGGCAATCGTGGAGCCCCCGAGCCGGTCGAGGCAAGAGGGTTCCTCGTGGCTCTCCGCAGTCGGTCTCCTTCGTCAACTCCATCTGGAGGTGGAGGTGCACCTTGCAAGCGGCCACGGCGGGCCGCTACCTGCGGTGGTTCGCCCGAAGACGCGGGGGGCGCGTTTCCGCTCGAAGACGCGGAAGGCGTGTTTCCACGCTCGGGCGCGTCTCGCACTATGTCATAACTGCTAGCACCAGATGTAGGATCGGCGTTCCCAAAGGCGCGTGGTCGCGGCGGTCTGGCGCGAGCGCCCTGACGGCGGCCCGATGCCGAGGATTGGCCCTCACCCTGTTTGGGCAAAGAATTCCACCAAGCTGGCACAGTGCGTCCCTCTGGGTCATGATCATCTGGGAGTTTGAACGGTTCGCCAAAGCGGCATTTGCCTGGCCCAGTGTCGAAGTGGTTATTCACACCCTTGCTTCTCGCGGGGTCCCTCTGGCATGCAGGGCATGGCCAATATACAGAGATGGAGCCGTGATACTCACACTGTGTAGGATCTCTGTCTTCTCGGACGTTATCGATACATGCTGGGCATGTGGCCACATTTGGGACGATACGGTCACCAATGCGCCCCATACCCTCTCCTAGTTCAGCTTGACCAGGGAGGTCGGCAGAATAAGCATGAGCAGTTCGTGCAGGCGCGTCTCCGCGCGCGTTGTCAATGGCTTTCGCCAGGTAGACGGCTTCCACAAAGGCAGACTGCAGTCGTCGAGTGTATCTCTGTGCCAGTGAAAGCTCCTTGTTGCACGGCTGTGCATGTATATGTTTGCCGTTACACTTGGGTCGCTCAAGCGGTTTAAGAATGGCCTCGTCATTGCTGGTGACATCTGTTGGCTGCTTAATATAGTCACCAGCCGGATCCTTAAGTCCCGTCGCACATTGGTCCATGCGTGCAATTGTAATGTGAGGTCGGTCGGCATGTTCTTTCCAGGGGGGGAATCTCATCCACCCATGTTCCTGTGGGTTGCTCGCGTGTAAACCACATCCGTGCGTTATCCTGTGTTACAGCTATGTTACCACAGTAAGTTATGTGTGGCAGATCTTCGTTGTGGTGCTGTTTCCAAGTGTTGTAGCTGGCCTGGTAGTTCTAATAGGATGGCGGTCCTGTGGTGCGGCAGCTCGGCTGTATAATGGCGACCCGTGCGTAGCATGCAGCAAAGTAATGGTCTACAGCTCGCTGCACCGAGGGATCTTCCAGGTCGACGCATGTGGTCTTGTCTAGATTGCCGCCTGAGGGGAGACCTCTTGAGAAGGCAAGCTTTGAAATGTCACCCTCACCTCCACACGGCTCCAACATGTCCACGCAGTTGTTGTTGCCATAGCATAGAGTAGCCAATATACGATATGTGTCGGCGTGTGTGTGTCGGGCAGATGCGGGGGGGGGGGGGGGGGGGCAAGGAACAGGCCATGGCTTACCTCGCCTGAGCCTAATCAAACTTCAAACAATCATCACTAATCAAATCAAAAATAAAATCAACAAATCACATCTTCCTCGCCGGAGCTAATCAGCTCGACAGGGGCGTCAGTGCTCCAGGTCGCCATAAGATCCTGTCCGAGTCCTGACAAGTCGTCGCCGCAATCGTTGTTTCCATCTTCAAAGTGCTTTGTTTGATGCGGCGAGGCTTGATGCCTGCTTCCTTTTCGGCTTTAAGCCTTTCCTTCTGTTTGATACGCAATTCCGTGGGTAAAACTTGCTCGTCGTGTTCACCGGTCTGTGCCCATCGTCGTTGATGAGTGGGTACCTGCAGCAATCGCCAGAGTCGGGAGGGGGGAAGGACAGTCATCTATGATGACGCGTCTAGGTTTCTGTGGTGATTGAGCAGGCTCGTTGCCGAGCATGACCGGTTCCTCGGGCTGCCAGTACATCCGTGTACTGATGTTGGCAACCCCTTTCGGGTAGTGGTGCATGCCAATCATATCCCGTCGGTTGATCGGCTATCGCGATATCCTGAATAACCGTGTTGGTATCGAAGGTTAATCGTTACACGTCGGATAACATCGGACCATTTCGGTCCCCCTTTGTTGGTCGTCGCAGAATGATGCATGTTGTGATCCGTACGCGTGTAGGTATTTAAGTATACCGGCACGTTTCCGTGCGTAGTGTTGCCTGTCTCCAGGATGCAGTCGTTAAGGTGACGAATGAGCGTGATGCGTGTCGGTGCTCTCCATTCAGCATGTCGTACCGTTTGGCCGTACTAATCCAGAACATGTTGTGGTATCGCCTGTTTGCACGGTCATGCCAATAACTTGGAGCTAATCGGTATTGATGTGGCTACCTGCATATATGTACCACTTGGTGTATTGTCTTGCATATTAAATCTAATACCGAAATGACACAACCGCATCCGTACTACCGTCAGCTTAAGGTCTTCTAGAGTGTCACGTACTGGACACAACTTCCAAACATATCCTGGGGGTCCAAACGCTATGATCACCATGCGGAGCTGCCTTGCCTTCGTTAGAAAGTTCTGAATGCGTGACCAGTGTGGGGCTACTCTTTTACCTGGGGTTCTTACATACCAGTCCCCCGGAGTACTGACCCATATTAGAGCGCAGTCCCCACTAATTACCGCCCCCAGGTACTCTGCGCCCACAACTGTCATGAGCTCGTTGCGGGAGATACGGTCACAGGTGTATCCTCGGGTGCGGATGTCAGCGCAAGCTTCTCTCGTATCTTCGATAACGAAAGCCCTTTCCTTGAGGCAGGTTGCCCCGCTGTCCTTGTTACCCCCTGCCCTCTGGGCCATCAGGCAGGGCGACGAGGGGGTAGCGCCGCCCTGCCATCTTCAAGATAAAGAAGAGGCGCTTGCCACATCTGCCAGCATCTGAGCTTCTCTCAAATGCTGGAGCTCTGCGCAGCAGCGCGCGGTGGCCTCAGAGGCGAATTGCTCCGCAAACGTGGCCAGCATGGACGGATCGCCCATCGGCTGCTTCAGGAGGCCCTTCGGCCTCGCGTCGTTGACCGTCTGCAGCTCATGACGCGTGTACCCCATCACTATCTTCCTGCGTGTCCTCACAGCATCCATGGGTGCAACTCCGTCATACTGGGCCAGTCTCCTGGCTACGAAGCAATCGAACGTCTCCAGATCGTCGATGCTGTCGCCTCTCATCGTCGCCTTGGCGAGTATCGCGAGCAGCCCCTGGAGCAAGTTTCCCTGCAATTGTTGGCGCTCCTGCGCGGGGGGTAGCTCGCCCGTCAGCACCGTCTGGAACGACGTCGTGCTCGTACTTGAGGCGGGTTGCCCCGCGGCTCCGAATCGATCACACCTGATTGACAGATGCCCTGATGGCAACTTGGTTGTAGGAATGATATTGGAGCCCTCGGGGAGTTCCATCTTGACCTGTTCCTTCCCAGGGAAAATCAGCTTCTCCTGGCCTCTCTCGGGCGCAATAATAGTGCGCTTGTCCTGCATACTGTCGAAGCCCAGGATAGCCGGCAGGTCCTTGCCGCAACCCGACACAATGTTGGTCTTGTGCGAGTCGAGCTGGGTCGAGCCCTGGTACTCGCAGGCAATGCTGAAAGTGCCCACGGTATCAGATGGGGCCGACCCCTCGCCTACCCCGTTTATGTTCAGCAGCGTACGGGGTTCCATTATGTTGATCTTCGCGCCCACACCTATGAGGATCGAGTTACCACCGTCCTCGAAAAAGTTTCTACTAGGCTGCTTGATATGCACCGTCTCTGTCGCGTCATTCGCGATATCTGGCGGGTTTCCCCGCATCTGGGACGTGACTCCTGGCGCGTTTCCCCGCGTCGTTCTGGCACTCTGCCTTCCTGCGGCCATGCGTGCCAGATCGATATACGGGAAATAAGACACGTCCTGGGCGGTAACGCCCTGTTCTTCGCGCCACTTAGCATACTCATCACGTATGCTGGTATACTGTTCCTGAGTGGTACGGCGCGTCAACGTCCGGTATGATTGCAGAGCAATGTCTTGCAATCCCTCATTCGTGATGTGATCCCTGTGCTGCAACCACTCGTCGAACTCGACGTTTGTAGCTGTGAGACGGATGGCCCTGGCTGCCGCTACCGTCGTCGCTACTGACGAGTCTGAGAGGTCGAACGTCTCGCTCTCAGGGTTGTCTGCGTCCAGCATGAAGGTAGTGCGTGCATTATCCATCTGGGCCTGGAAGTGGCGAACCCGCTGCTCCCGCAGCTGGTCAGGGTCCAGTGGCAGCTCGGCTCCGCCCCCGCCTTGGGGTGACATCGGAGGAACCACCTGCCCGATTCCAGGCTCGTAGTGAGTTGGAGGGAATGGCACAAGTGGTGCATTGGGCAGGTTTCCCTGCTGTGGCGCCGTCATCGGGATGAGCTGATCGAAGCATCCCGTCTCCATCGGCGCACGCACCTCCTCAGGCGGGTTTCCCCGCTGCTGGAGCAGTTCCGTCTGCATATCCAGCGTCCTGGCCGTCATTGTTTCCACCATGTTCCTCAGCTCCCGCAGCTCCCTCGCTGCTTGTTCAGGAGCCTGCGTGACGGAACCGGTCCATGGGAATGACGACGCTATGATGCCTGGAGCTCGGCAGATGGCACATACTGGTTGCTGTGGGTCACCTTCTCGCTGATTCGTGACATGGCCCACCACATTCGCGTTCCAGCATTCCTCGTGGAATAGATGGTTGCACCTCAGGCGGTAGATGGTCTCCCTCGGCGTGAACTCCTCGAGGCACGCCGCACAGGTGTCTTCCATCCCGGTGTATACCTCCACGCCCGCCATCCTGGGATACACGCGCCGCTGCCGTTCCAAGACCGTCTCAGAATCCAGGAAGGTAGCTGGAGGATCTCCAGCGGGTGTCTGAGCCTCTGGCGCAGGGACAGCCACTGCCGGGGCGGCTGCCGCTATGGAGGCTACGGGCGACGCTGCTGGCGAGTTTCCTCGCATGGGTGAGCCCTTGCCCCTGCCCTTCATTACCTCAATTGCTGCTGCACGTGCCTGATCACGTACACTCTGCACCGCCTGCCGGCGTCTGAAACACGCCTGCTGCGCGTGGTGTGTCTGCCTGATGTAGTCCGGCACTCCCCTACTACCCGAAGATATCGAATGGGCAGTGGGGGCAGGTCGTGGCTCTGCACCTGCTGTACCGCGGCCGCCACCCTTGTGCGGTAGTCGTCTGGCACTCCTGTATGCATGTTCTGGTCAGTCGGCGGTCGGTGCTGTACCGGAGTGCCAGGCAGTTTTCCCCGCATTGTGGATGGCGTGCCCGGTGGCATCATGCCCAGGAGAGCTGTGCCATGATCAGCTCTGGCCGCAGCGATCCGCTCCATGAGAGTGCCGCTCGGAGCAGGACGCCCTGGTGTCCCAAATGGGGACTGTACTGGAGTCGACGCCACGGGTGTCATGCCCCTCGGCGTGTGCATGCTGTGCGAGGGGCTCCCTGGCATCTGCTCGAATCGAGCGGGCTCTCCGAAGATACGGCCGAACGTTTGCGGGTCTCCCTGCGGCTCGGGCATGTCGCTCCTGATCCCATTGACGGGCAGGTTTCCCTGCAGAGCCTGGCGGTTGCGTGTCACCATCGCGGACATAGCCCCCTGACCGGCGGCCCAGGGGTCTTGTTGGTAAAGTCTGTCCGCTAGCTGTTCCACCTGCTCAGGGTTCAGGGCAGCCGCGATTTGATCAAGATCTGAGGTGCTGAGGACCTGCCAAGATATGGCGCTAGGCACTTGGCTCGGAGCGCGGCTCGGCGGCTGACTGAGGGCCGCACTCCCCGCCTCACTCTCATTGATCATGAAGATCTGGTGGGTCTCGGGCTGATTTCCCAGCGTAGTTGGGCTGTAGCGGTCCCCCACCTCTCTCTGGAAGTACGCCGGTGGGGGCTCATCGTCTCGCCAGGGAGACATCCTGTGCCCAATACTCGCATTGCCCACCGATCTCCACGTGCTTGGCGCCGTCATTTCGGCTGTGGAGCAGCGTGCACGGCGACTGCCCAAGTATTGTGGGTTCCGCCACTGCTTGCCTGCGGCGATCTCCTCCACATAGTTGATGTAGCACGGCTCGATGATGCCGTTGACCCCTTCAGAGAGCAGCACGCCGTTGTCGGACCAACAGAACTCGATCTTGTCTTTCAGGGCCTCGTGCCAGTCGATCAAAATGATAATCTCGGACTCAGGATCCCATCCGCTCTGCACGTCGCGACGCTGAAGAGTTGGAACAAAGTGGATGCGTGAACGCCCAGTTCCTTTCTTCTTGGCGTTGTGCTCCTTACGGCAGGAGGGGCCAACCCACATGATACCCTCGAAGGCCGCCCACCTCGCACCGTGAATGGCGACATCAGGGCATGGGGCCGGTCTCCCGGCAGGGTTGTCGTGCAGCACGATGTACTTGTGCAACGACCAAGGGGCCTTGAGCGTCCACGAGTGCCCCTGAGAGGCACGGATGAACAGATCGGCCGTGCCAGTATCTCGCATCAAGACCTTGAACTGCATCCGCTGCTTCTCCTCACCGTCCGCCTCGCGGACGTGGACGATCGCCATCATGATTGCAGCCATCTGATCGACCGTCTTACCGTAGAAGGTCTCGGCGATGATTTTGGCGTCATCGGACCTCGGGTAGTTCCCGTCGTGTCGAATGCCGTCGCTCCAGGGAAACTCGTGCACGAGCTCACGGAGATTGATCCAACCATCGTGGTCCTCGAACGTCCTCAGCTTCCACGCTGGGTTGTGCGATTTGTCGGGCGCGTGCCTGCGGATCTTACTGAGGCACTTGCTGAGCTGCTTGAGCTTGTAGTTCGTGCTGGGAATGATACTCCTCTTTCGGTAACTCGCCATGAACGCCTCGTCAACTGAACGTATAGGTGGAAGCTTCCGTAGAGCACGTCGGTCGTTGATCAACTCCTGGCCCCCACTCGCGAATGAAGTGTCGCCTGGGTGGCGCAGCACATATTCGGGCTTGTTTCCCGCAGTGGAGCCTCTGCTGCTGACGATGCTGCGGCTCCTGATGATGAAGAAGAGGCTGCGGCTGCAGCGCCTGGCGGGTTTCCCCGCGACATCTCTCGGCTGGCTCTGCTCCTGATCTTCGGCACCCAGTTGCCCCGAGGCATAGCGCCCTTCTCGGACTCCTTGGAGCGCGTCGCCACTGGCGATGCAGGCGTAGGAGTATACCCTGTACGCTCAAACGCCTTGGCCTTGTTGGCGATGGAGCCACTCCGGCTCGGCTGACGCCGGTGGATCTCCAGGGAGTCCTAAAGCTGTTGTCTGGGGTCCGCTCTTTGCGCAGGGCTTGCTCGCGCCGTTGACTTCGGCACCTCGGAGAGGGGCCTTCCCGTCTGCGCATCGAACCCGAGCTCCTCGGAGCGGGTAGAGGGGTTCTTCTGTCTTTCGCCTGAAGGCGTCCTGTATTCACAAGTCTCGCTTTCCGAAGCTTTTGGGATCGTCGGTGGCTTCATTGCTTCGGCTTGCGACTCCAGCAGCATTCGGCGAATTGCCTCGCGGGTGCGCTCTTCCGCCAACCGCTTGCGTTCTGCCTCTGCTGCGACTCGTTGGACCTCCTGCTCGTCGTCGCTCGCCATCTCGTACGTGTGAGCCTGACTGGAGACACCGGGCGGGTTTCCCCGCGGAGGGCTAGTCCCCTGGGCAGGAGGATCTTTGAGGCGCATGGCCTCGAGACGGCTGTTGACCGCATTGATCTCCTCTTGGGTCATGGGCGCAAGAAGTGGATGACCCTCCTTTGCAGGAGTGCGGCCCCTGTTAGGGCTTAGGACGTCGCTGAGGCCGACAGGACAGCCAGGTGGGTGTTCCTGGAACTCCTGCGAGCACGGGCCGCAAGCAGCGTTCGGCCTGTAGCGGCGGCACTCCTCGATGATGGCTCTCAGCTGTCTCCGCGCTGCTTCTTTATCAGGTCGTCGAATGTTCGTAGCGATCTGATAACCGCCCCGTATGGACTTGCCCTGGGCGTCCCTGTAGATAGGGTTGCCCTGTCCGAAGGCAGAGTGTTCGCCCGTTCTGCGCCTGGGATCGTTGTAGGCTAGCAGCTGACCCCCACGTCGGGCAGCATGCTCTGATGGAGCTGCCTGCCGCCATTCACGTGGGAGCCGTCCTTGGGGGTGTGGGTCGTCTCTAGGACGTGTATGCGAGCGAGACCTCCTGGCCTGTTCATCGGATGGTGCTGCTGACATGGCCTGGGCAGGAACTGGCATTGTCTCCTGGGCAAGCATAGGCGGCACATCTTGGGCCGGCAGGTCTCCCTGCTGTTGAGGGTCCGACATGATGAGGTCTTGTGCGGGTGGTTGTGCTTCGGTTTCGTTTCCGTCGAAGTCCACCTCCTCGTCTTCGCCGTTGACGCTCATCATGAGGATGGTGGTCTCGTCTTCACACAGTCCACAGCCGTCCTCATCTTCGGTTTCTGAAGTAGGATTGCCAATGATAAGAGTCATCGGCCCACTCGGGGCAGGCAGGTTTCCCTGCTGCGGTGGCATCTGGGCACCGCTGGGCTGTCCCGGCATCGGTGGTGCGGTTGTCGGACCAGGCTCGTTGCCGTGCACGGGGTGCGCCTCAAGCTGAGCATAGTCATAAGAGGGCTTTCCGATGATGTTGCGCATGGCCGCATGATCGGGGCGTTGCCCCGCCGCCTGGAGACCCCGTCCTGGCGGAGGAGGCGCCTGTTCACGCCGCGTGGTGGCCCTCTGAAGGGCTTGGCGCCAGCGCCCCCTTGCATGCCATAGATGCCGCTGTGCATCTTCGGGGAGCACGCTGTCGATGAGAGAGAAAGCAGCCGTCAGCAAGTCCGAGTCGTCACAGACGTCGGAGCCCTGCAGCATCATGTGGCCGCTCTCAACACTCCGTTGACTTTCTGGACACTCTTCGGCTTGAGCAGCATGCATCTGCATGAGGGCGGGCAGCACCGCGTATGGTCCGCACACACCCGGCGCGAGCATGCCAGGTGGCTCGCGGGGATTGCCTGGCACGCCCACGATGGGGCCTGAGACTCCAGTTCCATTAACTCGCAGTAATTTGGCGGATGCACTGGAGCAGGCCTGTTTCCAGGCAAGAGGTCTGACTGATGCCGAAGGTTATGTTCGATCTCCGAGGAGGTGGCCTCGACAGTGTCGGCCTCCATCTGGTCCTCGTCACTGCTCTCGAAGGCCATGATGTTGCCTGGATTGCCGAACATCCAGTCAAGGAAGGAAAAGGGGCTGGTTTCCCAGCGTTCCGTTCTCCACAGGCGTGAGCTGGATGGCTCCGAAGTCGAACCTGCGGAGGTACTCGAGGTAGTACGCGTAGAGCCCGTGGCCGTGCGCTTCGATCTCGCCCAGCATGTCCACGTTGCTGACCCAAGTGAAGAATATCTGTTCCAGCCTCGAAATCTTGGAGGCTAAGATACTCAATTACAGGTTCACTTGAGCCCGAATTGACTTCGGACGACCTACCCTTTCCATTCCCTTTCACTGGGCAATCCTCCACGAGGTGATCGGTACTATCACATTCATGGCACTTCTTTAAGATCTGGCCGCCTTTACCTCGCGGGTTTCCCCGCCTACCTTTGCCTTTGCCTGAGGTTTCCCTGCGGCCTTTTCCACGACCCTGCCCCGCGAAAAATATCTCATCATGCTGATGGTCTGAGAGCCTCTGGAGGAAGGCCGTGGTGCCTCGTCCGTGCAACCTTCGGCGACCCGTTTGCCTTTGCCTTTGCCTGTGAAGCTCCTCCTTATCCTCCTCCTAACACGACGCGCTGGTTTTCGTGTAAACCTCCTCCACCTACGCTTTACTTGCTGTAATAACCAAAACAGATGCTCGGCACGCTGGTTACCACCTTCCATTTGCATGATATCTGACCAGTCTAGCGGTTCGGCGCCATCTGACGATATCGCGTCGGTGTCGGTGCCTGAGTCGAAGTCATCGTTTCCTATGTAGGTGGGTACTCCGTCGTTTAGGGGGTTCGCTTCTCCCTATAGAGAGCGGTGAGGCTGAGGTTCTCTAGGAGGAGGGCTGGCTGCCCAGCTAGGTTGCGATCTATCCCCTCCCCGAAGAGCAGTAGTTTCACCAGGGTCGTCGGCCCAAATGTGCATGGGCCCGTTGCCAGGCGGAGCTTCAGAGGTTAAGGTAATCTACAAATTTCCACGCCCAATTTCCCTTCCCCTTCCAAACACTGATCCTATGTTACCAGGAGACCGTTCTGACAAATGGCCTATCGAGCGCATCCCTCTCACCTAGTTCTTCATACTGTTGTTGTGTTCGGGGCATTTGGTGGTTGAGTGGTTGTAAGAGTTGCATGGCTCGCTGGTTGCCGACGCCTGAGGCGCGGAATAGGATGGTCGTAGGTAGCTGGAAGTTGGGAAGGTCAAAGCCCACCGATTGTGCCTCAAGACGGGCCATTTCGAACCGAGGAAGGGTAACGTCGATTCGTTCCCCGTGAGGCACATGGAAGTCGATGAGCTGAGTGCCTGAGGTGAGCTGGCGCTCATCCTCCAAGCGTTCGAACTTCATGCTTAGGAGGAACATGATGTATGTTACTGGGTCGGTGGACACCGTCGATGTCCGCACCATAGTTCATGATGTCAGGTGGTACCCTCATGGCGAGTGTCCTCGCGAGGCCGCCCAGGCCGCGTTGCACGGCGGCTGCTTGGGCTTGTGGCGTCGTGCGCCCGCTCGTGACGTTAAGCCACGCGTTGACCTCGTAGACGTACTCGCGAAAAAGGCACGTTGCCTTGGGGGTCCCAGCATGGGCCGTGTGTTTGCCCATCGGTGCTATTGTCTCCTCGGCGCGTGTGTCCGATTGCCGCGCCCAGCACAAACCATATAATGGCGAAGATAACCAAACCCAACCTGTGGAGGTATGGGTGGTTATCAGGCGCGTTGCCGCGCTGGGGCGGGTATATTGGCGCCTTGTCGAGTCTACGAGGCGCTTTATCTTGCGGGTCTCCCCGCTTATGCTTCAGGTACTGCGCTTTCGGCTCGTTGCCGAGCGGTCGGTGATAGCGTAGTGATGAAGCGTATATGGTACCAATGTTGTTGTCTAGACGTCGTACCTCTCGTGTTGCTTCTTGCTCTTGGGTTGATCCTCGTAAATGTTGGTGGAGTGGTGGCGCAGGGTAGAGGGTGGTCACGAGGATCGTGCCCGGTAGTGTGAGAATAAGAAGAGCAAGAGCTGACCACACGAGAGTGCGGCCAGCTCCGCTACCAAGTCTGAAATGACTCTGGTAGGTCATATTGCATCAAATTCCATGTCGAAGGAATACGATATGGGGTGTGGATGGGTAAGATAGGAGAAGATCGATGTATCGGTCTTTCCAGCACGTAGCGAATACCAAGTCAGGTATCCGGGCAAATAGGGCGCGCGTGCCTTGAGCCATAAGGCAGCGACGCGCAGGCTATACTCCCGTTTGCATATAACATCTCCCAAAGAGCTACCCTGAAAGTCCCCGCCGAGTCGCTGGCCCATTCGTGCGAAATTGAACAGCCTGCCAAAAACCACTGGAAAATACTTGATGTTGGCCTTGTGGGCCCCTTGGAGTCCACGGGGGAATCCCGACGGCTCGAGATGGCTTCAAGACGACCCAAGACGGCCTCAGGACGGCCCAGGATGGCCCCAAGAGGGCCCTGGAGGCCCAAAAAGGAGGACCCCCCAAAAAACCCCAAGAGCGCCTCCAGAGGCCGAACACCATGATTTCCCGTAGATTGTTGAATGATTTCGGCGTTCTTGCAGTTTCGAAGTTTTGGCCGCCCAGACCCATACAGCCTCCGAGATGACACCCCTTACGGCCCAAGGGGGCCCCCAGATAGCCCAAGAGGGCTCAAGAATGCCCAGAACAGGCCCCCCAAAATTACCCGAGAAGCCCTCAAGGCGGCCCAAGAGACCCCAAGAGAGCACCAAAGTGGCACCAAAAAGCCTCCAAGACGGCGCCCGCAGGGTCCAGACGGCGCAAGAGCGCTTCAACACGGTCCAAGACGCGCCCAAGAGGCCCCAAAGAGGCCCCCCAAAGGCCCCAAAGAGACTCCCGAGAGGCTCCATTGATGAGAGCAACCTGAAGCAAGCAAGGAAATTTATGAGTCTGGTTTCTTCGGCCTCCTAGTGGTCCAAGAGGGCCTCAAGAAAGCTCAAGATGCTTCAAGACGGCCCGACGGCGCAAGGGGGCCCCAAGACGGCCCAAGACAACCCCAACACGCCCCGAGAGGCCCCCACGAGGCCCCACGAGGCCCCTAAGAGGCCCCCTAGAAACTCCCAAGATGCCCCCATGAGGCCTCAGAACGACTGGGCTGTACGTGGTCCGGACGTGCATCCCGCGAAGCTAGAGGAATCATTGTTGGGGGTCCGAAGACCGGAAACTAAAACGCAAGACAACACCGCCCCTCGGCAAGCTCCAACAAACGAGGATCTCGAAAACGAGGACACCACATCGTGACACGGTATGCTCAAAGAGGGCCCAAGCAGGGGAGGTGGGGATGCTGCAGGGAAGGGGAAGGGGGAATGGCAGAGAGGAGGGGCAAAAGGGAAGGGGAAGGGGGTACAGGATCGAGTATAGGGACGGGTGAAGGTGGAGGAGGGAGGAAGAGTGATAATGAGAGAGAGGGGGGAGGGGAGAAGGAGGAGAATGAGGAGGAGAAGGAGGAGAATGATGATGATGATGATGATGATGATGATGATGATGATGATGATGAGGAGGAGGAGGAGGAGGAGGAGGAGGAGGAGGAGGAGGAGGAGGAGGCAGGTGGCAGAGGGGACATTGGCAGGGACAAGGGGGAACGCGCCCCCCCCGCGCCTGCGGGCGTCGCAATCTGGCAGGCCGAACTCCACGCTCTCGTCGAGCCGGTCAAGTACGGCGCTGTCCTGGGGAGACAAAAAAGTACCGATACCGCTATTCCCCGGACCTCTCCCGGGGTGCGTTCTGACCAGGATTTCGGGGCGAATCCAGCGGTGGCGACGAGGGCCTCCGAGGAGGCCCAGAACGGGGAAACGGGCGAAGGGTAGAGGTATGGGTACCTTTTCCTCCTTGGATGTCCAGGTCGCCAGGTCGGTTCGTGGCGATGACCTCGGCCACGGACACGCGAGGCGGGGGGCGGCAGCGCGCACGGACACGCAGGGGAGTGAGGGCTGGGCCGAGCCGAGCGCCTGAGGGCACGGCGTGGGGGTATATGACTATTTTACGGTGCCCGGGCCCGGGCCCGGGTGCCCGGGCCGGGCCCGGGTGCCCGGACGCCCGGGTGCCCGGGCGATGGCCGCATGCCCAACTGCCTGAAGCCTGGACCCTCTCAAGTGCCCGTTTGCTGGAATGCCCCGATGCCCGGGTGCCCGGATGCCCGGGCCCGTGCCCGGGGCCTTGCCCAGGTGCCCGGATGCCTGGGCCGGTGTCCGGCTGCCTGAGGCCGGGCTCCGCTCGGGTGCCCGTGTGCCAGGATGCCCGGATGCCCGGGTGCCCGGATGCCCGGGCCCGGGGGCCCGGGACTGGGTGCCCGGGTGCCCGGATGCCCGGGTGTCCGGCTGCCTGCAGCCTGTGCAGTGCCCGGGTGCCCGGGTGCCTGGGTGCCCGGGTGCCCGGGTGCCCGGGTGCCCGAATGCCCGGGTGCCCGGGTGCCCAGGTGCCCGAATGCCCGGGTGCCCGGGTGCCCGTGTGCCTGGGTGCCGGGGTGCCCGAGTCCCTGGTAGACAGCCGGAAACAAGAATAGACACTTTTAGAATTTCTGAGCTTCCCGTTCAGGCGCCGTGCACAGAGTATCTATTAGTATCTATTCTAAAAAAAGACGCTTTTGGAAATTATCGTGCTCCCGCTGAGGCCCGGTGGTCATAATATCTAAAAGTATCTATTTCGGACAGTGTCTAAACATATGTTTGTGCATCGGCTGTGTTGCAAGATTTGCGTGTCTAGAAGTGTCTAACTAGTATCTATGTAGTATCTATTTTTGAGCGACCGTATCTATTTTTAAAGCACGAAGTGGCGACCATAGTAGAGCTGAGAAGACCAGCTTCAAACAGTCCACGACATTCAATCGAAGGTGGCGTGGATGCGTGCACGTGAACGTCTGCATGGGCCTGTATGCATGTGACGATGTGTGCATATGTATGGGTGCGCGCGGAAGTGTATGGCGTACGTGCGCGCGCGTGTGTGTGTGTGTGCGTGTGTGTGCGTGTGTGTGTGTCTGTGTCTGTGTGTGTGTGTTAGTGTTAGTGTTAGTGTGTGTGTGTGTGTGCGCGCGTGTTAGTGTTGTGTTGTGTTGTGTGTGTTGTGTGTGTGTGTGTGCGTGTCTGTGTGTGAGCGTGCGTGCGTGCGTGCGTGCGTGCGTGCGTGCGTGCGCGCGTGCGTGCGCGCGCATGCGCGTGTACGTTTGTGTGTGGAGGGCCTCGAAGGGCCCCAAGAGGGCGCCTGGGGTAAGTAAACACAAAGCTTTGAGTCATATACGCTGCTGAGGCCCTCTTGGGCCCCTCTCGGACCCCTTCTTCGGCCCTCTTGGGGTACTCGGGGGGCCCTCCGGGACCCTCCATGAATCTCGAAGGGCCCCTAGACGGTTCCAAGAGGGCCCGAAAGGATTCAAGGGGTGAATGAAACCACAGCCTCGAGTCATGTACACCGCCGGGGCCCTCGTGGACTCCTCTTGGGTTCCTCTTGGAGCCAGTTGGGGCCCACGCTGGAGAGCCCCGAAAATGCTTTCAGAGGGTCCCCACGAGGGCTCCAAGGGGGTCAACCCCCAGTCGAAATAGAGGCACGCGACCAACTCGCCAACTCGCCATCCTTCCTCCTCCTCGTCCTCGTCCAGCTCGCCATCCTTCCTCCTCCTCGTCCTCCCCCTCCTCCCTGCTCCTCCTCCTCACTGCTTCCTCCTCCTCCACCTCCAGTGCCGTCTCGCAGGGCCTCAATAAGGCTCCAAGGAGGGCCCAGGAGGAGTCAAACCGAAGTCACGCGAATGCCCTTCTTGGGGCCCTATTGAGGCCCTCTCGGGGCCCTCAAATGCTGCTACGGAGAGCCCCAAGAGGGCTCCAAGAGGGGCCCCCAGAGATCCAGGAGTGGTCGTGTGTGTCTATATATATATATATAGATACATAGATACAAACATAGATACATACATAGATACATACATACATACATACACACATACATACATACATACGTACATACATACATACATACATACATAAATACATACACACACATACATACATACATACATACATACATACATACATACATACATACATACATACATACATACACACATACATACACATACATACACATACATACACACATACAAACACACATACAAACATACATACGCCCATACATACATGCATGCATACATACATACATACATGCATACATACATACATATATACATATATACATACATACATGCATACATACATACATACATACGTACGTACGTACATACATACATACATACATACATACATACATACATACACACATACATACATACATATACACACACGCACACACGCACACACGCACACATGCACGCACGCACGCACGCACGCACGCACGCAGACAGACAGACAGACAGACAGACAGACAGACAGCCAGCCAGACAGACAGACAGACAGGCAGGCAGACAGGCAGGCAGACAGACAAACACGCACACACATACACACATACACACACACACACGCACATCCCTAAGGGATCCTTAGGGAATCCTCCGGAATCCCAGAAAGGAATCCTGCGGAAGCCCTAGGGGATCTTGAAGGAATCGCAGGGAATCCCTAGGAATCCTTTTTGGGAATCCTTCGGAATCCCTAGGGAATCCTTAGGGAATCTTTCGGGCACCCTTAGCGAATCCCGTAGGGAATCTTTCGGGTATCCTAGGACATCCTGTGAGAACCCATAAGGATCCTTCAGGAATCCTGAGGAATCCTTTCTGGGAGTCCTGAGGAATCCCTAGGGAATGCTAAAACATCCCCAGGAAGCGTTAGGAGATCTTAGGAAATCCGGAACAATCCCCACTGAATCCGACGGAATCCATGGGCAATTCTTAGGACCCCAGAAGGAATCCATTGGAATCCATTGGAATCCGTAGGGAATCCTTAGGAATCCGTCAGGAATCTTTAAGAATCCACAAGGAATCCTTAGGAATCCCTAGGGAACCCTTTGCAAGCCTATAAGGAATCCTTAGGAATCCAAAGGGAAATCTGTAGGAACCCCGAATAGGGAATCCTCAGGAATCCTTCGGAAACCTTCAAGATTCCCTATAGGGAATCCGCAGGAATCCCTAGGGAATCCTTCAGCAAACCTTCAGGAATACTTCGGGATCCCGAGTGAATCCCGAAGGAATCCCTCGGAATCCTTAAGGAATACAACCCAATCTTTTAACCTCTGACGTTTCAGCGGAGTTTGGAATGTCTATTGTTGGGCTCGGCCAAGGATTCGGCGCGCGCCACATATATCAGTATCTATTGTTTTCGAACCAGTTTCTATTTGTTTTGATGAGCTTCTATGTTCAACCCAAGAAAATTGCAATGCGTTTCTATTTCTAAATAAGGATCGTGTATATTAGTGTCTATTTTTTTCCAGAGAGAGAGAGAGAGAGAGAGAGAGAGAGAGAGAAAGAGAGAGAGAGAGAGAGCTGATTCCGTATCTATTTTTGGTAGCAGTATTTATTTTGCACGTGTCTATTTTCATTTGGTCACGCGAATTGCATATCAAAACAACATAAAACATAGACTCGCGTTTCGCGCGCTCCGACTCAGATGCGACGCGGTTAAGGCATAGCAGACGCGCACCAAAGATAGACACTACCAGTCTACTTTTTGTCTACTAGGGAGGCGCCACATTTCACAGCCGCAGGCGCCGCATTTCACAGCCGGGCGCGCCACGTTTAACAGCCGCAGGCGCCGTGCATTTCACAGCCACAGGCGCCGCAATTCACAGCCAGGGGCGCCACATTTCACAGCCGCAGGCGCCACATTGCACAGCCACAGGTGCCGCTTATCACAGCCACAGGCACCGCGTATCACAGCCGCAAGCGCCAGATTTCACAGCAGAGCGCGCCACATTTCACAGCCGCGTGCGCCGCCCTGTCACAGCCGCAGGCGCCGCGCGCATCGCGCAGCCACAGGCGCCACATTGCACAGCCACGGGCCCCGCGTGTCACAGCCACAGGCGCCGCATTTTCACAGCCACAGGCGCCGCATTTCACAGCCACAGGCGCCACATGTCACAGCCACAGGCACCACATTTCACAGCCGCAGGCACCACAATTCACAGCCGAGCGCGCCGCATTTCACAGCCGCAGGCGCTGCGCATTCCACGGCCACAGGCGCCGCATTTCACAGCCGCATGCTCCGCATTTCACGACATTGTATCAGCTCATCAGAAACCTCTCACGATGTATTTGCATGCCTCCACAATGCCACGCTCCCCTGACGCCGCTCAGAATCCTCTCGCATGCCATCGAGAGCCCATCGAGGGCCCCTCGTAAGTTTGTCGTGGACCGCCCAGAGGCCTCACAGGCCTCCCGTATATCTTGCAACTGAGCGCTTCTCAGAAATCCTTCACAAGCTTCTCCCGCCCAGCGCAGTCGGTGGAGCGCCGGCCATGTCGGCTGGGGGCCGCAGGTTCGAGCCCCAAGGTGGGCGCGTGCGCATTTGCTGGTTTCGAACATGGCGCGATGTCCAAAGGGCCAAAGGGCGGGCGCTTTCCAGGAGGTTTACCCAAGCCTCTCAGAAGCATCTCGAAAGCCCCATTCGCTCCTCGCGGGCCTACCATGAGTCAGCTCCGCAGTTGCCTTTCGGAGGCGCCGTTCCATCTGCGCATCAGAAACCCTTCGCAGGCCCCGCTTGCGCCTCTCACTTGCAGCATTCCCTCGGAAGCCTCTCGTGGACTTCGCGGGGGCCAATTTCATGCATTGCATGCGTTTCTCAGAATTCAATCATAGGCTTCTCCCGTCTAGCTCAATCAGCAAAGCGCTGGGCCTCTAGGCCGGCGGTCGCGGGGGTTCGAGCCCCGCGGTGGCCGCATCTGCTGTGTTTGGTTTCTGCGCTCCATGCGCGAGTGCGTAGGCATGCCGCGTGCGCAGCCATATTCCGCACGCGAGCAGAGTACGTAAGTGAGCATAATGCGCGCGTGCATGGGCAAGCCTCACATTGCGCAACCGCAAAGCATAACCCGCGCGCACGCATGGCACGCGCGAACAGGCGCGGGCGCCGCATGGCGCAGCCGCAGGCGACGCACCCCGCGGCCGCAAGCGTCACACTGCACAGCCGCTGGCACCACACTGCACCGCTGCCGGCGCTAGAGTGCACAGCCGCGGGCGCCGCGCCGCACAGGCGCGGGCGCCGCGCAGCGCAGCCACGGGCGCCAAATGTCACAGCAACAGGCGCCACATTTCACAGCCACAGGCGCGACATCTCACAAACGCAACAGGTGCCGCATTTCACACCCGCAGGCGCCACATCTCACAGCCACATGCGCCGCATTTCAAAGCCACAGGCGCCACATTTCACAGCAGCAAGCGCCACATTTCACAGCCGCAAGCGCCGCATTTCACAGCCGCAGGCGCCGGGCATTTCACAGCCAAAGGCGCTTCAACTCACAGCCAGGGGCGCCGCATTTCACAGCCACGGGCGCCGCATTTCACAGCCGCAGGTGCCACATTTCACAGCCACAGGCGCCACATTTCACAGCCGCAGGCGCCGCGCTTCACAGCCGAGCGCGCCGCACTTCGCAGCCGCAGGCGCCGCGCATTTTACAGCCGCAGGCGCCACATTGAACAGCCACAGGCGCCACGCTGCACAACCATGGGCCCCGCGCGTTACAGCCGCAGGCGCCGCATTTCACAGCCACGGGCGCCACATTTCACAGCCACAGGCGCCGCATTTCACAGCCGCAGGCGCCGCATTTCGCAGCCACACGCGCCACGTTGCACAGCCGCAGGCGCCATAATTCACAGCCGAGCGCGCCGCATTTCACAGCCGCAGGCGCCGCGCATTTCACAGCCACAGGCGCCGCATTTCA
This sequence comes from Prorocentrum cordatum, assembly GCA_963575745.1. Classification (NCBI taxonomy): domain Eukaryota; class Dinophyceae; order Prorocentrales; family Prorocentraceae; genus Prorocentrum; species Prorocentrum cordatum. The sequence goes on from CAUYUJ010017737.1 coordinate 23,337, forward strand.
CAGCCGCATACGCCGCATTTCACGACATCTTATCAGCTCATCAGAGGCCCCCCACGATGTTTTTGCATGCCCCCCAGAAGCCAGCCTTCTGATGTGCCTCGTCAAACATATTTTTCCACAGTGGTCCGCTACCCTGACGCCTCTCAGAATCCTCTCACATGCCCTCAAGAGCCCATCGGAGGCCCCTCGTAAATCTCTCGTGGGCCGCCCGGCGGCTCTATAAGCCTCCCATATACCTTGCATGCTGGGCGCTTCTCAGAAATCCCTCGTGAGCTTCTCCCGTCCAGCGCAGTGGGTGGAGCGCCAGCCATGTGAGCTGGGGGCCGCGGGTTCGAGCCCCAAAGAGGCGCGCGCGTATTTTGCTGATTTCGAACATGGCGCGATGTCAAACGGGAAAACGCTTTGAAGCCTCTCAGAAGAGTCTCAGAAGCTTCATTCGCTCCTCGCAGGCCGACCATGAGTCAGCTCCGCATTTGCCCTTCGGGAGCGCCGTTCCATTTGCGCATCAGAAACCCTCCGCAACCTGCGCTTGCGCCTTTCACTTGCAGAATTCCCTCGGAAGCCCTTCGTGGACCTCGCCGGAATCAATTTCATGCATTGCATGCGCTTCTCAGGAATCAAGCATAGGCTTCTCCCGTCTAGCTCAATCAGCCAAGCGCCGGCCCTCCAGGCTGGCGGTTGCGGGTTCGAGCCCCGTGCCGCGTCTGATGCGTTTGGTCTCTGCGCTCCGTGCGCGAGTGCGTGGGCACGGTGCGCGCGCGACCACAGTGCGCACGTACACAAGCATTGTACGTGCGCAAGCACAATGCGCACGTACACGGGCAAGCCTCACGTTGCGGAACCGCCAGGCATAACACGCGCGCAAGCATGGTACGTGCGAACAGGCGCAGGCGCCACGTGGCGCAGCCGCAGGCGCCGCACTCCACAGCCGCAGGCGTCACATTGAACAGCCGCTGGCACCGCATTGCACTGCTGCTGGCGCTAAAGTGCACAGCCGCTGGCGCCGCGCCGCACAGTCGCGGGCGCGCATTGCACAGCCATGGGCGCCACAGCTCACAGCCACAAGCGCCACACGTCACAGCCGCAGGCGCCGCATTTCACAGCCACGGGCGCCACATTTCACAGCAACAGGCGCCACACTTCACAGCCACAGGCGCCGCATTTCACAGCCACAGGCGCCACACTTCACAGCCACAGGCGCCACATTTCACAGCCGCAGGCGCCACGCATGACAGCCGAGCGCGCCGCATTTCACAGCCGCAGGCGCCGCGCATTTCACAGCCGCAGGCGCCGCATTTGACAGCCACGGGCGCCGCGCGCCACAGCCATGAGCGCCGCATTTTCACAGCCACAGGCGCCGCATGTAACAGCCACAAGCGCCACATGTCACAGCCGCGGGCGCCACATGTCACAGCCGCATGCGCCGCATTGCGCGACGTCTTTCCGGCCCATCAGAGGCCTCTCGCGATCTACTTGCAAGCCCCCCAGAGCCCAACTTCCCATTGGCTCTCAAAATATATGTTCCACAATGCTACGTACTGCGCTCCCCTGACGCCTCTCAGAATCCCCTCGCATGCCCGCAGGGGCCCATCGGAAGCCCCTCGCGCATCTCTCGCGGGCCACCCAGCGGCTCTATAGGCCCCCCATGCACCTTGCAACTGGACGCGTCTCAGAAATCCCTCGCAAGCTTCTCCCGCCCAGCGCAGTCGGTGGAGCGCCAGCCATGTAAGCTGGGGGCCGCGGGTTCGAGCCCCAAGGTAGGCGCATGCGTGTTTTGCTGCTTTCGAACATGGCGCGATGTCCAACGGGCGGACGCTTTCCAAAAGATTTGCCCAAGCCTCTCAGAAGCGTCTCGGAAGATTCATTCGCTCCGCGCGGGCCTACCACGAGTCAGCTCCGCATTTGCCTTTTTCGGAGGCGCCGTTCCATCTGCGTATCAGAAACCCTTTCGCAAGCCCCGCTTGCGCCTCTCACTTGCAGTATTCCCTCAGAAGCCTCTCGTGGACCTCGCGGAAGTCAATTGTATGCATTGCATGCGCTTCTCAAAATCATATCGCTGCATGCTTCTCAAAATTATATTGTCTAGCTCAGTTAGCAAAGCGTTGGACCTCTACGCTGGCGGTCGCGGGTTCGAGCCCCGTGGTGGCCGCATCTGCTGTGTTTGGCTTCTGCGTTCCATGCGCGTGTGCGTGGGCATGTGTTGTACGTTGCCATATCACACACGCAAGCATAGTACGTACGTTAGCATAATGCGCACGTACATGGGCAAGCCTCACATTGCAGAACCGCCAAGCATAACGCGCGCGAAAGCATGTTTCGTGCGAAAATGCGCAGGCGCCACATTGCGCAGCCGCAGGCACCGCACTGCACAGCCGCAAGCGTCACATTGCACAGCCGCTGGCACCACATGGCACTGCTGCTGGCGCCACGGTGCACAATCGCTGGCGCCGCGCTGCACAGTCGCGGGCGCCACAGTCCCCACTGCGCCCGCCGCTGTCCCACTATGCTATCCCACTGTCCCCACTGTCCCCACCACTGTCCCACTGTCCCCACTGTCCCCACCACTCTCCCCACTGTACCACTGTCCCATCACCGTCCTCACCACTGCCTTCACCACTGTCCCCACCACTACCGTCCCTACCACTGTCCGACTGTCCCCACCACTGTCCCGCTGCCCCCACTGTCCCCACCACCACCGTCCCCACCACTGTCCCACTGTCCCCACCACTGCCCCACTGTCCCCACACCACTGTCCCCACCACCACCGTCCCCACCACCGTCCCAGTGTCCCCACCACTGTCCCACTGCCCCGAGGAGCGGGAATCGTTTGCAGGCGGCGAGGGGGGGGTGGGGTTCGAACCGGCAGTGACCCCCCCCCTCTTCATGATGGACTAGGGGGGGGGGAGAGGGGGGGGTTCGAACCGGCAGTGACCCCCCCCCGGTTTTCTGGGGGGGGGAGAAGGGGTTGGGAACCCCCAGTGACCCCCCCCCCCTGTTTTCCGCCAGCAGCGGTAGAGCACGCTCGACAACTCCACGCCACCCGACGCCCCTCGAAATGTGATGATACTGCTGCAGCTGATGATGATACCCGACGTCCGCAGGCTGTGGTGGCACCAGACACCAGCCCCAGAAAAGAACAGGCTGGTGGTGGCACGGAACCTACGCACAGTACTGGCACAGCAACTGTGCAATGGCCACGAGGCGCAGGGCTGTGTCAGCACAAGACGGGTGTCCGAGCGCGGCCGAAAACAAGCTCCACCGACAGCCATACACACAGCGCGATACCTATAAATGAGAGAGATTCGAAAAATTACGTATTTTACATTCTCCGTGCTTCGCGACTGTGTTGACCTCAGCCGTCTACCGTTGGAACCCACAACGCGGTACCGCCAAGATACTTGCGTCTCTCCAGAAAGCCAGTACAGTGCTGGCAGAAGCTGGTGAAGCTGATGATGATGAGGAGGAAGAAGAAGATGAAGAAGATGGAGAAGATGAAGAAGAAGAAGAGGGTGTTGATGCACGATGGCGCTAGTAGTGATGATGATTGCCGCGCTAGGGGAATTTCCCAGCACCTCTGCGGCGTTTGAATGCTGGGTGTGAGACAAACCTGTTGGAGGAAAATCTACTGGAGACGCGAGGGGTGGGGGAAGAAAATAAAAGAAGACGGAAGGCAACGCGGGCAAGGCCCCGCTTAGTCGTACAGGAGTACTCGGCAATCAGTGCTCGAGTCGCAGGGCCGTGTTAGCACAGGACGTGTCCGAGTGCGGCCGAACTGCCGAGGCCAGATCGGCCACTGGCAGGTTGCGCCGCGACGTGCATGCCACTCCTCGCGCCACGACCACGCTCGTGCTGCTCCCCTCCCCGTTCCTCCTCCCCCATTTCTCTGGGCACCTGCTGGCAGAGCCATCCCCTCCTTCTCCTCGAATGCGGGTGGCTTCTGCACAGCGGCAACATGTTCTCCCTTGGGGCATGCAGAAAAACATCAGCTATGCACTACTGGCTGTCTTGTGCGCCTGGACATATGACCGAGCTCTGAATCTGAACCCGGCCCGTGGTGGCGAGGCCGGCGCAGCTGGCGGGGCCTCTTTGATCTCAGAGAAATTCTGAGATGAGGACTTGCCTTTCAGCTTCCGGCGCAAAGCCAACACCGCTGCCCCGATCGCACCTCTCAAGGTCTCGGACCCGCCCAGGCCTGCCCCAAGTCAACTTGCACGAGCACTGTCAGGGCCGCGCGAAGCAACCGGCTTCGCGGGCGACCCCACCACGAACTCCGGGCCGCCCAACTCTGCGCCGACAGAGCCATGCGAAGCGATTGACTCCGCGGACGCCCCCACCACGCGCTGCAGGCCGTTCAGGTTCTCGGGATGTGGAGTGCGGGCCCTCACGATGCCAACCTTGCGAGAGTACATCGGCGCGTGCAAGATGACGCCGAATGTCGGTGGCACGTAGCGTTGAAAATTAGCTCCGCATGGTGGCGCCACGCCACCCACCAATATCGGGTCTTGGCGCCAAAATTCATCGAACGCTGGCACCGCCATCGGAGAGCAAAGCCTGCGGGGGAGATTGCTGGAGCGGAGCGCGGGCGGGGTGGCGAGAAAAGCCAAACAGTTAACTGACGAATTAGGCTTGCGCCACAACTGCTTGAGCCAAAATGGCTGCGGAGGGCCCTCTTGGGCCGTTTGGCCGAATGCAGACGATCTTTGGGGCCTCTTGGGGCGCCTGGCGCCCTTCTGACCCGAAAAGGCGAGAAACGGAAAAATCTGCAAAAAAACCTTTGGGAAATCCATGTGCTTGGCCTCCTCAGGCCCTCTCGGGGGCCCTCTGGAGGGCCTCTGGAGCCGTCTCGGAGCTTTCTTGAACCGTCTGGAGAGGTTCTCTTGGGGCCGTCTTGGGGCCCTCTGGGGCCGTTTTGGGGCCCTCTTGGGCCGTCTTGGGGCCCTCTGGCCGCTTCACTTCAAAAAACTAAAGAAACAGGCCATCGAAGCCGCCCGGGAGCCGCTTCACTCGAAAAATCATACGGGAAGCTGGCCATTACATCCTTTCCCTGCGCGCCTCGCCCCTCCCCTGGACCCCTCCCGTAAAGGGCTTCGCATCACCAAAACGTCATCACTCGTACCTCGCTCTACCCTTCGCTCTGGGGAGCCTTGGCGTTAAGAGCATGTTGCGTCACCGCTCTCTGTTGGGAGCCCTGGTGTTCAGGAGCCTTGCTTTTCAGAGCTCTTTACGTCACCGCACTCTGGGGAGCCTTGGTGTTCTGACCTTCTTGCGACACCGCTCGCTGTGGGGAGCCATGGTGTTACTTGGCGTCTCTGGGGATTCTAGAGGCCTCCTAGATGGGGTTGGAATAGATGGGGTCGGAGGATCACGCCGCATCGCCGATACATCGGCGATGCATCGGCGATGCATCGGCGATGCACCAGCGATGCATCGTCGACGTCGGCGGTGCCTCGGCAACGTCGGCGTGAAGCAAATCGGGCTCCGCATCGAGCCGCATCGCCGATGCATCGGCGATGCGGCGCGATCCTCCGACCCCATCTACTCCGACCCCATCCAGGAGGCCTAGAGATTCTTGAAGGTCTTCCGGTGGCCATTTTGGACCGTTTTGGAACTCGTGGGCCGTCTTGGGGCCAGCCCAGGTCCCCACGCCCAAGCGCCCAGCGCCCGGTTGCGGGGCTCGGCGGCGGCGGCGTCGGCAGCGCCATGCACAGCGCCCCCCCGCGGCCCCCATCGCGCCAAGCGGGGGCGGCCCAATGGAACGCGCCCAAGATCCGGGCTTACCTGGGGCGAAAACGAATGTGAGCCAAGATGGGAAACGAGGGTCTTGCTGGAATCGTACTCAGGGTCGAATCTCCGACCCCCTTTCATCACCATTATTGAACCCACTCGGGACCCATCGCGCGGCGAACTTGATATCTCGGGTAAACACGGGGCGGCAAAACGACGGACCTGAATGAGAAGCCAAACATCTCTGGACCTGAAACGCCAAAAGCAAAGCACAACTGAGACATTGCCTCCTCGAAGAAGGGCTCGACATTCTGTGACTGGCTGACAGTGCGCGGCACGAGGCGCTGCTTTCACGAGCGCCCGCGCCTCGAGCCTAAGGATACCATATCCAAACACCCACCTGTCGGCCATCACCGTGGCCCAAGGTGAAACAGGCAAGAGCGAATCGAACACCTCTGGGAGGCTGGGATCCGCGTCCCCGCGCCCGCTGTCCAACCGGCGCCTCGGCTCCGCGCGCAGCCAGCGGGGCGCCCCGCCGTCGTCCCTGGCGACCTGGTCCGTCTCGCTATCCAGCAAAAAAGACCGCGCACTTCAAGGCGCGCTGCCGCGCGAGCCCAACCCCCGAGCGCCATCGCGCGAGCTCCAGGACACGGCCGACCTCGGCGACGGCCCCGGGGTCGAAGAACGCCCCTGCGATGCCGTAGCCGAACACGCTGGCGCTAGACGAGAAGACGACTGGCATCCAGGGCCTCTCCCAGCTAGTCTCCAAAATAACCGCGACGCCCAGGTATCACTCGAGCTCCTCTCCCACGGTCGGCCACAGCACAGGGTAGGCGCGGCAACTTTGCGCCACGAGTGCATAAACAGCGCGAAAGACTGACTAAACTTCGTGGGGGGCCAGGGCCATGAAAGTCCAGCGGCCCGGCGCCATCTCCTGCTGCCAACCTGCGACGTTGCGTCGCCTCAAGGGGCATCGGAGGCCTTTCCGCGCGGCGGCGAACCTCTCGTCAGCGGAACGAGTCGCGAGCCTCTTCCCGTCGACAGAGCAGCCAAGGACCCGGCGGCCCTCGGGCAGCAGGCCCACCTCGTGAAACTTCAGCAGATCACGCTCGAAGTCCTGCCGCGCCTCGCACAGCGCGGACTGAGCGCGTCCTCCGGCGAGGCCAACGACGCCAGCATTGCCCGCGCACACGCAGCGGCCAAGGGCGCCCCCCGGGGCCCGGGCGCCCAGCGCCAGCGGAGGCCCGCGGCCGCACAGCCGCACCGCAGGCTACGGCGCAGCGAAGGCTGGCGGTCGAGCCGAGTCTGGCAAGCGGCCTTCGCGAAGAAGAGCGACCACGAGAAGCCCATCGGGAGGCTCTGGCCCATGAGCCACCCTGCTCGCCCTCTGCCACGGGGCGGCCTTCAGCCAGCGTCTCCCCAGTCAAGAACCCGCAGGCGGCGGCCAGCAGGGGCGGCGCCTGATCTCGCCCTCCAGCTTCACTCTGCGAAAACAATCGGCGACTTCGCCAACGCCCAGCGCCGCGCACAGCTGCAAGCACTCGCCCCCCCCATGACTGGCACCTCAACGCGGCCGAGCCCCTCGCCCGACAGCAGATCAACGCCCGGCGGAGGGCGGATAAAGGCGCCGCCCCGCCTGAAGCGCACGATGAGGCAAAGGCGCCCCCCATCCTTCTTCTCCGCGAAAAAAAAAACAAGCACGCCCAGCGGGCGACGGGCCAACGCGACATGCCCGATTTTGAGCGCGCGCGCCGACCGAACTTCGCAAAGCCCCGCGGTCGCCGGAGCAGCAGCGGGTCGGCATCGCAGCCCGGAAGTCCACGAAGCTCTCGAATTAGCGCTGCGTCCTAAGGCGGCAGCAGCATCTTAGCGGCGAACTCCCCGAGGCCAAGCCTCGCCTGCGCAGGTGGCATTGTCGCCAAGGTCGGGGCGTCGAAGACGCCGTCTAGCAAGCTGGCCCGCGAGCACTCGTAGGGGCCCGCGCTGGTGGGGCCAACCAGCACATAGCCCGCCTTGCCCCTCAGGAGACCAGCGAGGGCCTCCCCCTCCGCGACGGCGCTGTCCACGAAGATCCAGCGGCGAGCCGCCGAACAGACGCGCTGCTGCACACCCGCCCGAACTGCGGCCATTTTACGCTGGCTGACGTCGCCCTGGGGCGACCGCCCGGCACGACGTGCGCAGGCAGCATTGCCGTCGCGCGGCCAGCGGCGGCGCTGACTCGAGCTGAGCCCGTCACACCACTCATCCAGCAGCGCGACCAGGGGAGCGCCACAGGAAGGAACAACGAGCCCTGCAGCCCCTGGGCGCCCTGTGATCTGAAGGAGGCGGTCGGGCGCCCGCCTCCCTCGGCCTGGCGCGCAATGCGGCTGGCGGGCGAACCCCGCGCCCCCGCCCGCCTCGCCGGCGCCCGCCGCGGCGCCGCCATCTCCAGCGTCGCCACCTCCGTCAACGCCTGGGGGGCCCCCGACGGCAATTAGGCCGCCCGCGCTGACAGCAGCAGCAGCAGCAGCAGCAGCAGCAGCAGCAGCAGCAGCAGCAGCAGCAGCCCGCGTCGCGACGCCAGGCGTCACTCCTGGCGCCTTCGCGCGGGCCCTCGGCGCCTCGAGCTCGTGTTCCTCCTTCAAGAGGCGTCGCGTAGCTCCTGAGCGCCTCTGGCACCAGGTCGAGCGGGTTCGAGGTGACCGCCAGGTATTTCGCCGCGCTCCAGTTGGCCCGGCCGGCCCCGCCTCCGCGCACCGCAGCAGCCTCCTCGCGATCACCTCCAGCGACGCGAGCGTAGGCGCCCGCCGGATACAGACATTCGCCGAGGTGCCCGCCAGATACAGCCATTCGACGAGGGTCTGCAACTCATGGTAAGCCCTGTCACAGCGCGAGTTCCCCGTCTCCTTGCAACACTCCTGGGGCCAGACCATTGGCGCGCCTCCATGCCGAAACATCTTGCGACACACCTCCAGGCACGCCTTGGGATCTCTGAGACTCGAGTCCGCGAAGACCTCCTGCGTACTCTCTTGCACCACCTTGCGCCGCTCCTTGAACCTGGAACCCGTCTCGTCGACGTCGATCCAGCACGTCCCGAGGTCCTCCTGGCCCTCTGCCTCGCCTGCCGCGGCTGGCGCCGCGCCGAAAGCCTCGAGCGGCGGCGTCTCGGTGCCGCCCATCTCGCTCCCGGGAAAGAGGCGATCGCCCAGGCGGGCGCGCGGCGGCCGAAAGCGATCCGCCGCAATCAGCTCATCGTCCCGCCACGGATCAGACGTCTCCTCCGTGACGCACTCGGTGGGCTGCCACACACCAGCAGCGTCGCGATCGGGCCCGAACCGACATCGAAGAATGGCCGCCTGCGAAAGCTCGACCTGGCGGCCGAAGTCGGGGCCGCCCTCCAACGCAGCGAGCACCCAGCAGCCCGGCGGCCTCTCCTCCGGCAGAGGCGGCGGCAGCGGTGGGCCATCGGCCAGCACCGCCGGGGGCCGCCGCGGCGTCGCCCTCCGTGTGGGTCTCGCCCTGCTTGCCGCGTCGCCGGCGCCGAACCCGCGGCACATCCACGGCCGTCGCGGGCGGCACGTCCAGGCGGCGGCCCGCCCAGTCCACGCCAGCGCCTGACCACTAGCCCGTGGCCTCCGCGCCGTACCCCAGCACCACTTTACCTCGGCCACGCTTGATCAGGCTCAGCACTTCGTCACGCTGCAGCTCGCGATTGAATGCGACCACGTTGCGGACCCTGGCTGGGTAGCGCCGCCAACCCGTCCAGACCACCACCGAAGTGAAGTCTGCCAGGACCTCTGAATACAAATCATTCCCAGCCGTGTAGACCATCCACGAGCTCTGATTAGCAGCGCTCGGCCAGCACAGCATTCGCTCGTGCGTCCAGCCGGGATCCTCTCGATAAGGCACCACCACACGCAAGGTGGGGCTCGCGCCCTCCAGCGCCATCATGTCACGTGGATCCGCGCCTCGCCGATCGGCTCGAGGGCGAGCTGTGCAATGGCCGCCAAATGTCACAGCAACAGGCGCCACATTTCACAGCCGCAGGCGCCACATTTCACAGCCAAAGGCGCCACATTTAACAGCCGCAGGCGCCGAGCATTTCACCGCCAAAGGCGCCGCATTTCACAGCCACAGGCGCCACATTTCACAGCCGCAGGCGCCACATTTCACAACCGAGCGCGCCACATTTCACAGCCGCAGGCGCCGAGCATTTCACAGCCAAAGGCGCCGCAATTCACAGCTAAGGGCGCCACATTCCACAACCACAGGCGCCACATTTCAGCCACAGGTGCCACATTTCACAGCCACAGGCACCACATTTCACAGCCACAAGCGCCACATTTCACAGCCGAGCGCGCCACATTTCACAGCCGCAGGCGCCACATTTCACAGCCGCTGGCGCCACATTTCACAGCCATGGGCCCCACGTTGCACAGCCATGGGCCCCACATGTTACAGCAACAGGCGCCACATTTCACAGCCACAGGCGCCACATTCCACGGCCACAGGCGCCACATGTCACAGCCACAAGCACCACATTTCGGGTCAGTGCGACCCTGGCCCTGCAAGATCCTGCACAATCCGGCGCTCTGTCTGACCCCCTTTGCATCGACCCCCGTCTCTTGAGCCCCGACCTCATGCCCGGCATTTCACCGCAACCCCGCCGAATATGGCCCAGTTTCCACACCCCTTGTGCCCGCGCGCGGACGTGCGCACTGGGCCGACGCGGCGTTCCCTCGGGATTTGTGCTGGTAAAAGTGTACACCACAGCGCCTGCGTGCACAGGACAAGTAGAAGGAGCATGCCGGTGAGGATCTGCTGCGGACAACTAAACACCACGCCAATGAAACGCGGATGCTATAATGCGACGTTATTCCCTCCGCCCTCGTCCTCCAGTTCCACCTCCTCCTCCTCCTCCTCCTCCTCCTCCTCCTCCTACTGCTACTGCTGCTGCTACTGCTACTGCTACTACTACTGCTACTGCTACTGCTACTGCTACTGCTACTGCTACTGCTACTGCTACTGCTACTGCTACTGCTACTGCTACTGCTACTGCTACTACTACTACTACTACTACTACTACTACTACTACTACTACTACTACTACTACTACTACTACTACTACTACTACTACTACTACTACTACTACTACTACTACTACTACTACTACTACTACTACTACTACTACTACTACTACTACTACTACTACTACTACTACTACTACTACTACTACTACTATACTGCTACTGCTACTGCTACTGCTACTGCTACTGCTACTGCTACTGCTACTGCTACTGCTACTGCTACTGCTACTGCTACTGCTACTACTGCTACTGCTACTGCTACTGCTACTGCTACTGCTACTGCTACTACTACTGCTGCTACTGCTACTACTACTACTACTACTACTACTACTACTACTACTACTACTACTACTACTACTACTACTACTACTACTACTACTACTACTACTACTAACTACTACTACTACGACTACGACTACGACTACGACTACGACTACGACTACGACTACGACTACGACTACGATACGACTACTACGACCTACTACTACTACTACTACTACTACCTACTACTACTACTACTACTACTACTAACTACTACTACTACTACTACTACTACTCCTACTCTACTACTACTCCTGCTCCTGCTCCTGCTCCTGCTCCTGCTCCTGCTCCTGCTCCTCCTCCTCCTCCCCTCTCCTTCTCCTTCTCCTTATCCTCCTCCTCTCCTCCTCCTCCTCCTCGTCTCTCCTCTCCTCCTCCTCCTCCTCCTCCTCCTCCTTTTCCTCCTCCTTGTCCTCCTCTTCCTCCTCCTGCTCCTCGTTCTCGTCCTCGTCCTCGTCCTCCTCCTCCTCCTTCTCCTCCTCCTCTTCCCTCACCATTCCCCCCTGTCGTGCGGGTCGGCGTTACAGCCCACGTGCGTATCTCAACGTGCACCGCAAAACGGCCCATTGAATAGGTCCAGTTGGCTCTCGGACGGCCAATTCTGTTGGAGCCCCCTGGACGCAGGTGGGAAGAGTTAGGGTGATGCGGGAGGACTCGGGAGGACTCGTCGCTTCGAGCGGCGCTTCTTTTCCCATAAGGATTCCTTTCCAATCCTAAATGAAGCATTTGTTTTCTGTGGAATCCACAAACGCTCCATTTTGTTATGAAGATTCCTTCTAGAATTCTAAATGCCAGAATGGCGTTCTGTTGCACACGGTCGCTGTGGTGCACACGGGCGCCGTGGTGTACTCAGGCGCTGTAGTGCACGCAAGCATTGTTGTGTACAGTGGTGCTGTGTTGCGCAAGGCTGATGTGGTGTACGCGGGTGCTGTGGTGTACACAAGCGCTGTGGTGCCCGCGGGCACTGTGGCACACACTGGCGCTGTGTTGCACGCGGCTGCTGTGGTGCACATAGGCGGTGTGGTGTACACAAGCGCTGTGGTGCACGCAAATAACGTGGTGTACACGCGCGCTGTGGCGCAAATCGCCACCTACATGTTGCTGCTACCCGTCCTTGGTCATTCCTAAGCATCCCCAAGCGCCGCTAGCGCGAATCGCGACGTCATCGCCCCCCCCTGAAATTTGATAAAATACCTGGGTGGTTTTCAAATTGCCACTGAATGAATTATGAAAAATTATTAAAGCTGGCCCGCAAGAAATTGATGTGTCACCCTCCACAACAGGAGTCCTGTTGCACTTCGCCAGAAAGGTAAACATTTGCAATCCAAAACGAATAAACTTGTAATCCAGCACGAAAGGGAATCAATGTGTCAGAGGTCGCGGATTATGAGTTTTCTAATTCCAAACCATCCTGTGGCGTCGGGCCTTCGTTTTGACGAGACGGCCCCCGCGCCCCCCTCCCCCCTCCTCCTCCCCCCCCGCGCTTCGCCCACCCAGCGCAACGCTTCGTGACCCCATGGGGAGCTCCACTGGAGGCGCCAGTGGCAGGGTTCGCCTAGCGGCCTCGGGCCATTTCGGCGCACCCCTCACAAAAATCGTGGCCCCGTAGGAGCTCCGCCGAGGGTGCCAGCGGCAGGGTTCGCGCGGCGGCCTCAGGAAATTTCGGAGCGCCCCTTGCGAGGATCGCGGCCCCGTGGGAACTCCACCGGAGGCGCCAATGGCAGGGTTCGCACGGCGGCCCCGGGCCGTTTCGGCACACCCCTCGCGAGGATCGTGGCCCCGTAGGGAGCTCCACCGAAAGCGCCGGCGGCGGGGTTCGCGCGGCGGCCCCGGGACATTTCGGCACGCCCTCGCGAGAACCGTATGATCGTGGCCCCATAGGAGCTCCACCGAAGGCGCCAGTGGCAGGGTTCGCATGGCGGCCTCGGGCCATTTCGGCACACCCCTCACGAGGGTCGTGGCCCATTACTGTGCTGCTTCAATAGCCGCGGGGCTGGTCAGCGCGAGGGGGTGCGGGCCGGTCAGCGCGAGGGGGTGCGGGCTGCAGCTGCCAGGAACCAGGCCGGGGGAGCCGCAATCGACTACCCCCCCTCCCGCCCCAAGAGGCCCCCCAAAGCCCCCCAAGATGCCCTGGGGGCCCCCAAGACGCCGCCAAGGAGCCCCAAAAGACTCCCAAGAGGTCCCCAAGAGGCCCCCAAGAGGTCCTAAAGAGGGCTCCAGGGCCGGCGGAATGAGCGAAGCGATTAAATAAGTACAGTTTGGTTTGGGTTTGTCCACCCCTGTGCACAGATGTAACCAAGAGCCGCAGCAGCTCCGCCTGTGGCCACGTCGAGGCCCCGCGCAGGTCCGCTGCGCATGGACGCAAGCACAGGGCTTGGCATGACCAGCCGGAGGCGCGGGTGAGAGGAGGTACACACCCACAGCACGAAGAGATTACTGACAAAGCCCAGCCAAAGCTGAGTGAACACCCCCGCTACATCCCGATTTGCCCCCCCCACGCAACCTCCGCGTTCCAAAAAAAAGTGGGGCGGCGGTGTCTGCCCCCTCAGGGGCGTTCAATTAAATAAGTACAGTTTGGTTTGGGTTTGTAATGCAATTACACCAGAGAAAAAGCCCAATCAGTGGATGGTTTGAAAACTAGTGAGATGGACATCGAGAACGATTGTAGGATCGATACGGAGATCGAAAGTGGGATCGAAAGTGAGGACGATTGTAAGGCCGATCGTCAGACCGATGGTGAAGTCGATTCAGTGAGATCGATCATGAGATCGCTCGTGCGATCTCTAGTTAGATCGATTGTGAGATCGATAGTCGGAGCGATTGTGAGAACCTCGCCTCGGCATTCCCACAAATGATGGCAATGGAGCGAAGCTTCCGCGCGTTGAGCGGAAGTTCAAGCTCAAGCTAAAAGAGAAATATAAAATGGAGCGAAGCTTCTCCGCATGCAGCTGGACTTCAAATAATTTGGATAGAACATGGAGCGACGCTCACAGCGACCAGCGGAACATCAAACTCAAAGTAATGTGAAGGGGAGCCCCAGGTTACAGTGGGCCTGCAGAAGGTGGGTCTCCTTTCTGCGGTCCAGGCGGCGCCAGAGCACCAAATACCGCCACGATGGCGGAAGATGGCCACATGTGTTTTTTTTTCAGCTCGATTTTACTCGGGTCGAAGCCTGGCTCAAATTTGCTGCGACAGCGCGGTGACTCTGCTCACACACGGCCTGGCAGCAGCCAGATGAAGCCTGCCAGAGTCATCGATATCCTTGAAGTCTGGCTGATACATGCTGCGACAACGCGGTGACCCTGTTCGCACACGCCGTAGCACCAGCAAGGTGAAGCTTGCCAGGCATATCTATATCCTTGAAGCCTGGCACAAACCTGCAGCGACAACGCGGTGACTCTGCTCACACACGCCGTGGCATCACGGTATCGGCTCAGGTAAAGGTCGAAGGGCAAAAAGTGTGGCATTGCACCACAATCCAGAAGCTTGCCGCTCGACGAACGAGGCCCAGAGCAGCCGCTGTTCTCCGCTCCTCGCCCATCATGTGGCCCACGATGGCCTCCAAGATGTTTCGACGATGCCCCAAGACGGCCCAAGATGGCCTGAAAGACTGTCCAAGATACTCTGAAGACGGTCTACAATTATGTTACTCCCATCGTACTACAGGACCACATGCCAGAAATAAGTTGGAGCACCAGGAAAAATGTCGAACGAGTGCTGAAACAATTTCGAAACAGTGCCGGACGAGTGCCTCCCAGGGCCCGACACGTGAAAACCCTAGAGTTTCGGTACTTTTCTGGCGCTCGAGATTCCTTCTGGTGATCAAGGCGAAAGTCGAATGGAACGTCAGAAATCTACAAGGGCTCGAGGACAATCTCCAGCCAGGCCCGCAGATGCCCGAAGCACCGAGTCCGCCGACCCTGTCGGCGTGTGCGAGGGGAAATTCGGGGCCCGTCGTCCTGGAATGATCGGGCGTGTCCCCCATACAGGGGGATGTTAGACGAAAAATGTGTAAAACAGCTGTTTTTATCAAAAAACTCAAAACTGCTCCAACATAGTCAAAACATCGTCCCCGCATTATGTTTTGACTATATCTGAACATCCCTCCTGTAGAGGGACAGACCCGACTTCATCCTGGAGCGACCTTGGGAGACGAGCGTTCCTTCGATTCGAACGTTCCATCCTCGGAGACCCTCCCAAGACCCTTTTTTCACCCCGAGGCGAATCGAGCCATGCCATCATCGAAGTCCTGCTCGAGTCGAAGTGAAGCCACTCTCCCTTTGATCCCTGCCCCGCCCGGGGGCGGGGGGGGGTCCTGGGAGGGGGTCCTGGGAAGGGTCCACGGGGGGGGGTCCCGGGTCAGAATGCAACCGATCCCTTCCGGTTTCGGGTCGCCTTCGAAGAAGTTTGGCTCTCCGTCGGCAATTCAGGCCCATGAGAATCCAAGAGAGGCCTGAAAGATCGTTCCAAGACTCCCAAGAAGCCCCCCAAGACGGCCGAAGAGGCCTCCAAGACGGCCCAAGAGGCCCCCAAGAGCACTCCCAGAAGTGCCTCAAGAGGCACAAATCATAGATTCGCTTAATTGTTTGTAGGATTTGGCCGTTCTGGCCTTTTCGGCTTCCCCACGCACCAAGACGGCCCCAAAGGCCCCCAGGATTGCCCCAAGACGGCCCAAGAGGTCTCCAAGATGGCCCCGCAACGGCCAAAGAGGACCCCAAGACTGCTCAAGGAGGCCTCCAAGACGGCCCAACAGCCCGCCATAACGGCTCCCTGAACCAGATCCTGGAGGCCTAAAGCGGAGAGAGACCTGCAAGATATCGAGAATCGACGAAACTCGACGAAGAATGGCCCACGAACCGAGGAGGAGGAGGAGGAGGAGGAGGAGGAGGAGGAGGAGGAGGAGGAGGAGGAGGAGGAGGAGGAGGAGGAGGAGCAGCATAACGAGAACGAGGACTAGAAAGTGGAGAAAGAGGAGGAGGAGGAGGGGGATCCCGAATCAAATGAAAACCTCCGAAGATCACGAGCGAGACCGGACGGCACTGCACCCACCGTCCTCCTCCTTTTCTTCATTTTCTTCATCCTCCTCGTCATCCTCCTCCTCCGCGTCATCCTCCTCCTCCTCCTCCTCGCCCTCCAGCTCTTCTTCCTACTTCGGTTCCTCGTAGTCGTCCTCCTCCTCCTCCTCCTCCTCCTCCTCCTCCTCCTCCTCCTCCTCCTCCTCCTCCTCCCCCCTCCCCTCCTTGACATTCTTTCCAAGGTTGGCGGAGCCGGCCGTAGGGCCTTTGCAATATCCTTTAGTCGTCGAGGCACTTCCGCATCGATGCGCTCTTCGTTTTTCCCCAAACAGCTTGCTGAACGGGGTGCTGTTTTGATAAGAGGCAAACTCCGGCCGAGGGAAAGGGGAGCAGAGACATACTCACAAAAATCTGATGGTCCAGGCCGTTTCGCTTGAAGCATCCCCACAACTCTCGTTTCTGAGTTGGCCGGGATTGGCCGTTTCGCCTGAGACATCCTCGAACAATTGCGCTCCGGGACGCCGCGCGAGAGGTGGTCCGGGCCGTTTCACTTGAGACATCCTCGAAACTCTGGGCCCTGAGGTGCAGCGCAAGAGGTGGTCTGGCCCGTTTCGCTTGAGACATCCTCGCAACTCCGGGCTCCGAGATGACGCTTGCGAGATGGTTCGGCCCGTTTCGCTTGAGACATCCTCAAAACTCTGAGCCCCGAGATGCCGTGCGAGAGGTGGTCCGGCCCGTTTCGCCTGAGACATCCTCGCAACTCTGGGCCGGCGCCCTTTCCGGGAAAAATGCACTCTGCGAGGCCATAATGCAAGGCCAGGCCATGATGATAAAAAATGAGCTCTGCGAGGCGACACTGTCAAACCAATGCGTTCTGAGGGGCTGTAACACAAAAGCAGCACACCCTGCGGGGCAAACAGCAAAAACGCGTGCCCTGCGGGGCAAACACTTTTTGAATGCCAGTTGCGTGGTCAACAACAACTATAACATGCCCCCCTGCTCTGCATAGACCAACAGATGCGCTCTGCGGGGCAAGCCACAATGAAAAAACAATGGAAAAGCATGTAACACGAGAAATATCGATGAAAAGCAAATGCGACCCGATACTAAAGCTATTTCAACCGATGAAACACCAATGGAAACTAATTGAACATGATCGACCCACGAACCCGGAAAGGAATATAGAAATGTAACGCATGGCAACGTTTTCAAAGACACCTGATTGGGTGACGGGCAAGTGCAATGCTGATTGTATCGATCTTGATGTCCCGTGCCGAGGGCTGTGCTGTGCTGCACCGTGCTGAATTGCGATGTGCCATGCCGCGGTTGTG
Source organism: Prorocentrum cordatum (assembly GCA_963575745.1). Classification (NCBI taxonomy): domain Eukaryota; class Dinophyceae; order Prorocentrales; family Prorocentraceae; genus Prorocentrum; species Prorocentrum cordatum. The sequence goes on from CAUYUJ010017737.1 coordinate 40,794, forward strand.
CTCTATAGCGTCGTGGATCGAGTCTTCCTTTGCATCCGAGTCCTGACCGAACTGATCTGGATCTGAAGCTCGAGCTGCCTGAACACATAGTAGCTGCCCCAGAGCTAATTGACAGGGGGACATGCCAGGAGGACGCGCCGCGAAACGTCCCAAGGGACGCGCCAGGCGACGTGCCAAGGGACGTGCCATGGGGTCGCACCGTAGGACGTGCCAAGGGGACGCGCTACGAGACATCCTCAAAATTCCTGCGCGCGGGACGCGGCACGCGCGAAACATCCTTGGAATTCCTGCGAGCGGGACACGAAAACAAGCATTTCGCCTGAGACATCCTCTGAATTCTGCCCCCCCTCGAAACCCCCGCTCGAGACATCCCCACATTTTGCAAAACCATCGTTTCGCTCGAGACACCCTCAACAAATTATGAAAAACAAGCGTTTCGTTCGAGACATCCTGCCAAATTTCTAAGAAATCCTGACAAAAGAAACAAATTAGTCGAGACATCATCAAAATTCCTGCGCGCGGGACGCGGCCCGCGCGATACATCCTCGGAATTCCTGCGAGCGGGACACGAAAACAAGCATTTCGCCTGAGACATCCTCTGAATTCTGGCTCCCCACGAAGCCCCCGCTCGAGACACCGCCAAGTTTTGCAAAACCAGCGTTTCGTTTGAGATATCCTCAACAAACTATGTAAAAAAACGTTTCGCTCGAGACATCCTGCCAAAATTCTAAAACATCCTGACAAAACAAGCGAATTAGTCGAGACATCCTCGAAATTCCTGCGCGCGGGACGCGGCACGCGCGAGACATCCTCGGAATTCCTGCGCGCGGGGCGCTTTTCCGCGTCGCGGTCGGGGTTCCGGACCCTGTTATTTGACTAGGATTCTGCGAAAAACGCTCCGCACCTTGTTTTTGACAAAGGAAAACGGGGGTCAGCGGACCCAGTTTCTTATCGAGGATCCGAGATGGGGGGCGCACTTTCCTCGAGCGGGCACGCACGAAACGCACTTCTTCGACTGAAAATCAGCACTTTACCTCGCTATTTACGCAGAATAACTTCGCCGGCCCCCTTCAAGTCGAAACCGGGCAGTGAACCTACTGAAAGAGAAGAACCCTGGGCCCACGCCCTTTCCGGGAATACAGGTTTCCCACAATGCCGAGCTCCCCGGACGCCTCTCAGAATCTTTCCACATGCCATCAAGAGCCCATCGGAAGTCCCTCGTGAATCTCTCGTGGGCCACCCGGCGACAATGTAAGCCTCCCATATACTTTGCATACTGGGCGCTTCTCAAAAGTCCCTCGTAAGCTTCTCCGGTCTAGCGCAGTCGGTGGAGCGCCAGCCATGTAAGCTGGGTGCCTCGGGTTCGAGCTCCCAGGTGGGCGCATGCGCATTTTGCACGCGTCGAACATGGCGCGATTTCCAACGGGAAGACGCCTTGTAGAAGATCCGCCGAAGCCTATCAGAAGCGTCTCAGAGGCTTCATTCGTTCCCCGCAGGCCTACCATGGGTCAGCTCCGCATTTGCCTTTCGGAGGTGCCGTTCAATGTGCGCATCAGAAACCCTTCGCAAGCTCCGCTTGCGCCCCTCCCATGCAGCATTCCCTGGGAAGCCCCGTGGACCTCGCGAGGGCAATCTTATGCATTGCATGCGCTTCTCAGAATTCAATCATGGGCTTCTCCCTTCTAGCTCAATCAGAAAAGCGCCGGCGCTCCAGGCGTGCGGTCGTGGGTTCGAGCCCCGTGGTGGCCGCGTCTGCTGTGTTTGGTTTCTGTGCCCCATGCGCGAGTGCGCAGGCATGGTGCGTACGTGGCCATATTACGCACGCAAGCGCAGTACGCGCGCGAGCTTAATGCGAACGTATATGGGCAAGCCTCACATTGCACAACCACCAAGCATGACACGCGCGCAAGCATGGTACGCGCGAACAGGCGCAGGCGTCGCACTCGCAGCCGCTGGCACCACATTGCGCTGCTGCTGGCGCCGCAACGCACAGCCGCAGGCGCCGCGCCGCCCAGTCGCGGGCGCCGCAATTGCACAGTCACAGGCGCCGCATTTCACAGCCACAGGCGCTGCATTTCACAGCCACAGGCGCCACATTTCACTGCCGCAGGCGCCGCATTTCACAGCCGCAGGTGCCACATTTCACAGCCACGAGCGCCACATTTCACAGCCACAGGCGCCACATTTCACAGCCGCAGGCGCCGCGTCTCACGGCCGAGCGCGCCGCATTTCGCAACCACGGGCGCCGAGCAGTCCACAGCCGCAGGCGCCGCAGTTGACAGCCACAGGCGCCGCATTTCACAGCCACAGGCGCCGCATTTCACAGCCGCAGGTGCTAAATTTCACAGCCGCAGGCGCCGCGCTTCAAAGCCACAGGCGCCGCATTTCACAGCCGAGCGCGCCGCGCTTCACAGCCGCAGGCGCCGCGCATTTCATAGCCGCGGGCGCCGCATTTCACAGCCACACGCGCCGCGCCACAGCCGCGGGCGCCGCATTTCACAGCCACGGGCGCCACAGATCACGCCCACGGGCGCCGCGTTTCACAGCCGCAGGCGCCGCATTTCACAAACGCAGGCGCCGCGTGTCACGACATCTCATCCGCCCATCAGAGGCTTCCCACGTTCAATTTGCAAGCCCCCCAGAACCCAGCCTCTCATTTGCGTCTCAAAACATATTTTTCCACGGTGCTACGCTCCCCGGGCGCCTCTCAGAACCCTTCCACATGCCCTCGAAAGCCCATCGGAAGCCCCGCGTAAATCTCTCGTGGGCCACCCAGCGGCTCTATAAGCCTCCCGAGTACCTTGCATACTGGACGCTTCTCAGAAATCCCTCGTAAGCATCTCCAGCCCAGCGCAGTCGGTGGAGCGCCAGCCATGTAAGCTGGGGGCCACGGGTTCGAGCTCCCAGGCGGGCGCATGCGCATTTTGCTGGTTTCGAACATGGCGCGATGTCCAACGGGAAAACGCTTTGCAGAAGATTCTCCGAAGCCTCTCAGAAGCTTCTCAGAAACTTCATTCGCTCCTCGCAGGCCTTCCATGAGTCAGCTCCGCATTTGCCCTTCGGGAACGCCGTTCCAATTGCGCATTAGAAACCCTTCGCAAGCCCTGCTTGCGCCTCTCACTTGCAGTTGTCCCTCGGAAGCCTCTCGTGGGCCTCGCGGGAGTCAATTTGATGCATTGCATTCTTCTCAGAATTATATCATCGCCTTCTCCCGACTAACTCTGTCAGAAAAGCGCCGGCGCTCCAGGCACGCGGTCGCGGGTTCGAGCCCCGTGGCGGCCGCGCCTGCTGTGTTTGGTTTCTGCGCCCCATGCGCGAGTGAGTATGCATGGTGCGCGCGTGACCACAGTGCGCACGCAAGCCTAGCACGTGCGCAAGCATGATGCGCACGTACATGGGCAAGCCTCACATCGCAGAACCGCCGAGCATAACACGCGCGCGAGCATGGTACGCGCGAACAGGCGCAGGCGCCACATGGCGCAGGCGCAGGCGCCGCGCTCCACAGCCGCAGGCGCCACATTGAACAGCCGCTGGCACCGCATTGCGCTGCTGCTGGTGCTAAAGTGCACAGCCGCTGGCGCCACGCCGCGCGGGCGCCGCATTGCGCAGCCATGGGCGCCGCATTTCACAGCAACAGGCGCCACATTCCATAGCCGCAGGCGCCGCATTTCACAGCCACAGGCGCCGCGCTCCACAGCAACAGGCGCTGCATTTCACAACCGCAGGCGCCGCATGTCACAGCCACAGGCCCCGCATTTCACAGCCACAGGCGCCTAATTTCGCAGCCATGGGCGCCGCGTGCGACAGCCGAGCGCGCCGCATTTCGCAGCCGCAGGCGCCGCGCACGTCACAGCCGCAGGCGCCGCATTTTCACAGCCACAGGCGCCGCGCGTCACAGCCATAGAGGCCGCATTCCACAGCCACAGGCGCCGCATCACAGCCACAGGCGCCACATTTCACAACCACAGGCGCCACATGTCACAACCACATGCGCCGCATTGCACGACGTCTTTCCGGCCCATGAGAGGCCTCCCACAATCTATTTGCAAGCCCCCCAGAGCCCAACTTCCCATTCGCTCTCAAAACATATTTTCCACATTGCTACGCCCCCCTGACGCCGCTCAGAATCCTCTCGCATGCCCTCAACGGAAGCCCCTCGTGAATCTCTCGCGGGTCACCCAGCGGCTCTATAGGCCTCCCATAAATCTTGCAACTGGAAGCTTCTCATAAATCCTTCGTGAGCTTCTACCGCCCAGCGCAGTCGGTGGAGCGCCAGCCATGTAAGCTGGGGGCCGCGGGTTCGAGCCCCAAGGTGGGCGCATGCGTATTTGCTGGTTTCGAACATGGCGCGATGTCCAACGGGCGGACGTTTTCCAGAATATTTGCCCAAGCCTCTCAGAAACGAATCAGAAGCTTTATTCGCCCCTCGCGGGCCTATCATGAATCAGTTCAGCACTTGCCTTTCGGAGGCGCCGTTCCATCTGCGTATCAGAAACCCTTCGCCAGCCCCGCTTGCACCTCTCACTTGCAGTAATCCCTCGGAAGCCTCTCGTGGACCTCGCGGGAGTCAATTTTATGAATTGCATGCGCTTCTCAGAATTCAATCGTAGGCTTCTCCCGTCTAGCTCAGTCAGCAAAGCGCTGGCCCTCTAGGCTGGCGGTCGCGGGTTCGAGCCCCGTGGTGGCCGCGTCTGCTGTGTTTGGTTTCTGCGCTCCATGCGCGAGTGCGTAGGCATGGTGCGTACGTGGCCATATTACGCACGCAAGCGTAGTACATGCGCGAGCATAATGCGCACGTACATGGGCAGGCCTCACATTGCAGAACCGCCAAGCATAACACGCGCGTAGGCATGGTTCGTGCGAGCAGGCGCACGCGCCGCATTGCGCAGCCGCAGGCACCGCACTGCACAGCCGCAGGCGTCACATTGCACAGCCACTGGCACCACGTGGCACCGCTGCTGGCGCCACGGTGCACAGCCGCTGGCGCCGCGCTGCACAGTCGCGGGCGCCACATTGCACAGCCATGGGCGCCACATGTCACAGCTACAGGCGCCACACTTCACAACCACAGGCGCCACATTTCACAGCCGCAGGCGCCACATTTCACAGCCACAGGCGCCGCACTTCACAGCCACAGGCGCCACATGTCACAGCCACAGCCCTGGTAGACAGCCGAAATTAAGACTAGACGCTTTCAGTTTTTTTTCGGTTGCCCATGAACGCGAGCCGGCAATGTGTGTGGTTCCAACACGGCGTGGCCTAATTGAAAAAGCCGGTTTTCTGTAACACTCCCGGGTGTGAGAAGAGTGCTGCATCATAGCGAGGTGTCGCCTCAACCACTGTGGACACATATCACACCGAAAAATTCGACTCGAATAGAGAGCCAACGAAACAATGACAACGGAAGACCTCCATGAAGAGACGTCTAGCGCCCGAAGCAAATCTCCAACTACCTGCGATCATTGATGAAGGGCACAGAAAATTACCCTGCGACGTACCCAACCCAATGGCATCAAATGGCAATCGGAGTAGGGAAAGATTAGCAAGAACCGTGACAGTGCAGGCGCGGCGATTTGTAGTGCGACCTACATGGGATGCGTAATGTTGCACGACTCACAGAACAGCAATCGATAAGACGAGGAGTATGTCTCAAGGCTTGTTAAACAATAGCGGGGGCGGGAACGAGGGACAGGAGAAGGACGAACCCAGTAGGAAGGGGCGAGGAGCCATCGCAGCAGCAGCACCATGAATGCATAAGGTAACAAGAGGACTAGGGCGGCGATGATATAAGAGGAGGGAGGAAGCAAGATACTGCTTCGTTTTTGCAAGAGCTCGGTCAACTTTGCGATACTCGCGCGTTTCAAAATGGCGACCCAAGAAATTAATTTCACAACCTGGCGATGGAGTAAGAATCGGGAATGATTAGCGGGCATGATGGGCAACCTCACTTCCAAGCCAAATCGCCACAGTGATCATTCATCATGCTCGTGGTCAAAAGAACTGAGTGACAAGAGAGCCCGAGCGGCAACCTCACCTCTGAAACGACCCGCGTCAGTGGTGACAGTTTCCCAGAATGGCAGCCCCCCAGGGACGGCGAGGTCTAATCTGAATCTGGGTGGTGCCTCACTCCGCGGGACTGACCAGCAGCCTTCGAAAGTGGTGACAGTTTCACAGATCGCAGCCCCCCCCAGGGATGGTGAGGTCTAATCTGAATCTGCGTGGTGCCTCACTCCGCTGGACCCACCAGCAGCCCTCGAATGTGGCGACAGTTTCGCAGATCGCAGCCCCCCAGGGATGGCGAGGTCTAATCTGAATCTGCGTGGTGCCACACCCCGCTGGACCCACCAGCAGCCCTCGAATGTGGCGACAGTTTCGCAACCAGCAGCCCTCGAATGTGGCGTCATCGTCGCAGATCGCAGCACCCCAGGGATGGCGAGGTCTAATCTGAATCTGCGTGGTGCCTCACTCCGCTGGACCCACCCTCAGCCCTCGAATGTAGCGACAGTTTCGCAAATCGCAGCCCCCCAAGGATGGCGAGGTCTAATCTGAATCTGCGTGGTGCCTCACTCCGCTGGACCCACCAGCAGCCCTCGAATGTGGCGTCAGTGTCGCAGATCGCAGCCCCCCAGGGATGGCGAGGTCTAATCTGAATCTGCGTGGTGCCTCACTCCGCTGGACCCACCAGCAGCCCTCGAAAGTGACGACAGTTTCGCAGATCGCAGCCCCCCAGGGACGGCGAGGTCTAATCTGAATCTGCGTGGTGCCTCACTCCGCTGGACCCACCAGCAGCCCTCGAAAGTGACGACAATTTCGCAGATCGCAAACCCCCAGGGATGGCGAGGTCTAATCTCTAATCTGAATCTGCGTGGTGCCTCACTCCGCTGGACCCACCAGCAGCCCTCGAAAGTCGAGGTCTAATCTGAATCTGCGTGGTGCCTCACTCCGCTGGACCCACCAGCAGCTCTCGAAAGTGACGACAGTTTCGCAGATCGCAGCCCCCCAGGGATGGCGAGGTCTAATCTGAATCTGCGTGGTGCCTCACTCCGCTGGACCCACCAGCAGCCCTCGAAAGTGGTGACAGTTTCGCAGATCGCAGCCCCCCAGGGATGGCGAGGTCTAATCTGAATCTGCGTGGTGCCTCACTCCGCTGGACCCACCAGCAGCCCTCGAAAGTGGCGACAGTTTCACAGATCGCAGCCCCAAAGGGATGACGTAAAAGGCAAGAGAGAAGAGGAGGAGCGAAGAGAGGAGGAGAAGGGAAGCAAGAGAGGAGGAGCGAAGAGAGGAGAAGGGATGCAAGAGAGAAGAGGAGGAGCGAAGAGAGGCGGAGAAGGGAAGCAAGAGAGGAGAGGAAGAGGGAAGAGAGGAGGAGGAGGCGGGAAGGAAGGAAGGTGGAGACCGCAGTGCTCTATTCAAAACGAGTACCCAACGCAGGAGGGTTGGGAAATATACATTGGACTCTTGCTAACATTCGGGGTTCCTCCTCGTCGCCGCGGCTGGACGCAGCTCGGGAGACGCATTCGTTTGCATCCCGGGCCATAACTCAAGCCTCTGGCGGCCGATCCGGGGCGATTCTGGCAACCCCGGAAGCATTTGCTCAGTCCGGGTCATCTTCGGACGGCCCTGAACCCAGAACTGCCTCGAGGATCGAGCGTTGAGGGTGTCTGCCCTTCGAGGGCCCCCCTTGTCGTCACGGCTGGGCGCGGCTGGAAAAACTGGTGCGGTTGCACGAAGTACTCATGCTTTCTTAGGTCGGCCTTGGGCCGATACTCATAAATCAGACTCATAAGTGTACGTATGGGCATATCGTCCTCTCTCGAGGTGTGTGGGCATATCGTTCACTCGATGTCTGCGGGCAGATCGACGCCGTCTCGGCACCGTCTTGACACCTTCTTTCTTTTCCTTGGTGTGCGTCGCGTCCGCGCTCGGCGCTGGCGGCACTGGCGGCGGCGCATGCCGAGCCCTGCTCGAAGCTACATGCTAGCCGCTGCTGCTGTCGCAGAAGCGGCATCCCCGAAACGACGGGCAACGAGCGACCGCAGCGTAGAAAAGCTGCGACATTCAAGGCAGCGAGGGCCTGAGATGGTCGGGACGGCTCCATATCCTCCTCTGTCCTCCTTGTCGCCGTCGTCGTCGTCTGAGTCGTCTGAGCCGGGCAAGCGGAAGAAACTTGAGGGATCCACGAACCCGGTAAGGAACTGGAGTCAAACTTTCGTCTGACTTTCTATGCAGCCGCTACCGCCTGCACGTCCTGCTTATCCTCATGCTGCTCTTTCTCCTGCTGTCCCTGCTCCTCCTGCACCTCTTGTTCCTCTTGCTCTGCTACTCCTCCTCCTGCCCTCCTCCTCCTCTTCCTCCTCCTCCTCCTCTCTCCTCCTCCTCCCTTCTCCCTCCTCCTCCACCTCCTCCTCCTCCTTCTCCTCCTCCTCTTCCTCCCCTTCCTCATTCTCCTCCTCCTCCTCCCGATTTCTCCTCCTCCTCCTCCTCCTCCTCCTCTCCCTCCTCTTCCTCCACCTCCCCCTCAATGCCCCTCCCTCATCCCCTTCCTCCTCCCTCTCCCTGCTGCCCCTCCCCCCTTCCCCCCAGAGGAAGAGAAGGCCTCTGCCCCGCGCGCAAAAGGCGCCACGCTCCAGCGCCACGCCCCCCCGCTGCGGTTCGCACCGGTGACGCCGTTCGCACAGCCATGCAGCCAGAGAAACGCCAGTTAACAAGCTCCGGCAGAGAAGAGCCTCCCGATGGCTCAGACCACGCAGGAGCTGCCGAAAAGAGCCTCCCGATGGCTCAGACCACGCGGGAGCTGCCCCGATGGCTCAGACCACGCGGGGGCGCGCAAGCAGAATTCGCCGCCCCAACGGGCCAGGGGCGTGCTGAGATTTCCGGTAACTGCTTCACTGTATTTCTAGTTCGCGAGCGCTGGGCGGCCTCTGGGAATCCCAGGACAAAAAAATCCTCGGGCAGATCCCGGGCAGGTCGACCCAGAGATAGTTTTCCTCCTGGGCGCCGCCCTCCACGCCCTCCAGAGAGCCCCAAGAAGGGCCAAGATGCCCCGAAGAGGCCCCCAAGATGATACAAGGGAGCTCCGAGATGCCACAAGATCGCTCCAAAACGCCCAAGATGCCCGCCAGACGCCCCAAGAGGCGTCCAAGAGCATTCCCAAGGAGGCCCAAGCGCTCCTCGTCGTCGTCGTCGTCGCGTCCTCCTCCTCCTCCTCCTCCTCCTCCTCCTCCTCCTTTATCTCCTCCACTGTCCTCCTCGTCGTCGTCCTCGTCGTCGTCGTCCCCTTCTCCCCCTCCTCCTTCTCCTGGTCGGAGAAGGCGGCAACCACCGGCAGGTGAGACCAGCAAGGATTGCCATGCCGCAGCTGGGAACCCGAGGCGCACACAGCCTCAATGAAGACGGAATCACGCGCCGCTCGGCGGACTGTGGCCCGCTGGGGCGTGCCAGTCCACTGGGCGCTTGACCAACCCGAGGCGCCCATCGCCTCAATGAACACTGTATCCATAATATAATGCGAATTGCTCCAGGCAAGACCGGGAGAGAAGCCAGGAACAGAAGGCTGGCAATCGGATGCATCGAGGCCAACGCCTCTGCATGCACGTACAAGTCAGCAAGTTCCGGCAACATGCATATTTATATTGATTTTTTAGGCGGGAGGTGTTGTGCGTGTGTGTGTGTGTGTGTGTGTTCGTGAGTCGTCTGAGTCGTAGTCGTCGTCGTTCCCGTCTGAGTCGTCATCGTCTGAGTCGTCTGAGTCGTCGTCGTCGTCGTCGTCGTCGTCGTCGTCGTCGTCCGAGTCGTCTGAGTCGTCGTCGCGGGCGTCGCGGTCGTCTGAGTCGTCGCCCCAGTCGTCGTCGTCGTCCTCGTCGTCGTCGTCGTCGTTCTGAGTCGCCGTAATCGTCGTAGTAATCGTCGTCGTCGTCGTGGTCGTCTCAGTCGCCGTAGTCGTCGTAATCGTCGTCGTCGTCGTTCCCGTCGTCGTCGTCGTTCCCGTCGTCGTCGTCGTCTGAGTCAGCAAAGCAGGAGCACGATATCGTCATCGTAGTCGTCATCGTCGTCGTCCGGGTCGTCGTTCGTCGTCGTCGTGGTCGTCTGAGTCGTCGCCCCAGTCGTCGTCGCCGTCCTCGTCGTCGTCTTCCTTCCCATCTGAGTCGTCATCGTCTGAGTCGTCTGAGTCATCGTCGTCGTCGTCCGAGTCGTCTGAGTCGTCGTCGCGGTCATCGTGGTCGTTTGATTCGTCGCCCCAGTCGTCGTCGTCGTCCTCGTCGTCGTCGTCGTCGTCGTTCTGAGTCGTCGTCGTCGTCCTCGTCGTCGTCGTCCTCGTCGTCGTCGTCGCCGTAGCCCGACGCGTGGAACCGCGCGCGCAAGCAGAATTCGCCGGCCCAACGGGCCAGGGGCGTGCTAATATCTCCGGTAACTGTTTCACTGTATTTCAAATTCGCGCGCGCGGGGCGGCCCCTGGGGATCCCAGGACAAAACATACTCCGGGCAGGTCCCAAGACGCCCAAGATGGCCGCCAGACGCCGCAAGAGGCGTCAAAGAGCACTCCCAAGGAGCCCCAGGAGCTCGTCGTCGTCGTCGTCGTCGCGTCCTCCTCCTCCTCCATCTCCTCCACTGTCCTCCTCGTCGTCGTCCTCGTCGTCGTCGTCCTCCTCCTCTCCTCCTCCTCCTCCTCCTCCTCCTCCTCCTCCTCCTCCTCCTCCTCCTCCTTCTCCTGGTCGGAGGGGAGTCGAACCCGAGGTAGTTTTCCTCCTGGGCGCCGCCCTCCACGCCCTCCAGAGAGTCCCAAGAAGGGCCAAGATGCCCCGAAGAGGCCACAAGATGATACAAGGGGGCTCCGAGATGCCACAAGATCGCTCCAAGACGCCCAAGATGCCCGCCAGACGCCCCAAGAGGCGTCCAAGAGCACTCCCAAGGAGGCACAAGAGCTCCTCGTCGTCGTCGTCGTCGCGTCCTCCTCCTCCTCCTCCTCCTCCTCCTCCTCCTCCTCCGCCTCCCTCCTCCTCCTCCGCCTCCTCCTCCTCCTCCTCCTCCTCCTCCTCCTCCTCCTCCTCCTTTATCTCCTCCACTGTTTTCCTCGTCGTCGTCCTCGTCGTCGTCGTCGTCCTCCTCCTCCTCTCCCCCTCCTCCTTCTCCTGGTCGGAGAGGGGGCGGCAACCACCGGCAGGTGAGACCAGCAAGAGGTTGCCATGCCGCAGCTGGGAACCCGAGGCGCACACAGCCTCAATGAAGCAAGCCAGGCCAGGAAAGGAGAGAGAAAGAGAGAGAGAGAGAGAGAGAGAGAGAGGAGGAGGAGGAGGAGGAGGAGGAGGAGGAGGAGGAGGAGGAGGAGGAGGAGGAGGAGGAGGAGGAGGAGGAGGAGGAGGAGGAGGAGGAGGAGGAGGAGGAGGAGGAGGAGGAGGAGGAGGAGGAGGAGGAGGAGGAGGAGGAGGAGGAGGAGGAGAGAGAGGAGAGAGGGGGGGGGCTCAATATCCACCACCGTGCCGCCCAGACGGCCCAAGAGGCCCCCAAGAGGCTTCCCAAGAGGGTCCCGAGAGGCAAAAATTATTGATAGTCGACGGTGTTTTCCGATGTTTTTTGCTTTCTCGCTTTTTCGGCTTCCCGACGCTCTAAGACCACCCAAGGAGCCCCGAAGACGGCCCCAAGAGGGCCCAAGAGGCTCCCAAGACGGCCCCAAGACGACCCAAGACGGCCCCAAGACGGTCCAAGAGAGCTCCAAGACGGCCCAAGAGGGCTCCAAGACGACACCAAGAGGGCCCAAGAGGGCGACAACAAATTCAAAAAATCAAGCTTTCCGCCCTCAGGAGCCCCAGGGAACCCCAAGAGTACCAAAGAGGCCCCCAGAGGCCCCCAAGAGGCCCCCAAGACGGCCCAAGCAGCCCCCAAAACGGCTCTCTCAGGAGGCCCCAAAAAATACCCCCAGAGGCCCCAAAACGGCCACCAAAAAGCTTGAGAACTGCCTCCCAGAGACTCCCGAAATGCGTAACACGAGATCCCGACACACATACATTCGGTACCACTTGAGGCATATTGCCAACATGCCTCAAGTGGTACCTGATCGGTACTGCTTGAGGCATACAACGGACATGCCTCAAGACGTACTTCTTGGGTACCACTTTAGGCATACTGCCGACATGCCTCGAGTGGTCCAGAGTTTGAGATTCTCCGGCTTCGGTTCCCCACCGCTCCGAGACGGCCCAATAGCCTCCAACAACATCCAGTGTCCACGAATCCAGGCACGGTGGCGGGATGGGCCGAAGGCCATTAGATCCGCCGCCCCCTGCTTGCAGGGGTGCACGGCGTGCTGGATGATTCAGGTTTTGGTTTTGGTTCTTTTTCTAAAAGAACTCCCCAGTGGGCTTCGGCCCGTCCCGCCGGCCACCCGCAAATTTCGGAAAACCCATCCCTCAATGCCCAAAAACGGCCGTTTCGCTCGGGACATCCTCAAAAAATCGCGAAGATGGCCCAAGATGGCCTCCAAGTCCGCCCGAGATGGTCCAAGACGGCCTCCAAAACGGCCCAAGAGAGTCCAAGACGGCCCAAGACGGCCCAAGAGGCCCCCCAGAGGCCTCCCAGACGGCCCAAGAGGCCTCCAAGAGGTCCTCCAGGAGAGTCCGAAGAGGCCAAAATCATTGATTTTCCATTGGTTTTTGAAGGATTTTGGCATTTGCGCCTTTTCGGCTCTCCGACGGCTCAAGACGGCCCAAGAAGCCCCCAAGATCGCCCAAGAGGCCCCCAAGAGAGCCCCATGATGGCCCAAGTGGCCTCCAAGATGGCCCCTAGAGGGCCCCAAGAGGGCCCAAGAGGCCTCCAACACGCCCAAGATGGCCTCCCAGACGCCCAAGATGGCCTCCAAGACGGCCCTGGAGCATTCCAAGCGGGCCCCAAGTCGGCCCATAGAGGCCCCCCAAACGGCTTCCGACGGCTTCAGACGTGCCAGGAACCCACCAAGATGGCCGAAGTTGGCTCGAAGCTGGCCCGAGACGGCCCAAAAAGCCCCAAAGATCGCCCAAAGCTTGCCCAAGAGGCCTCCAAGACGGCCAAGATGACCTTCAAGATGCCCACGTGTTCCCCGAAGGCTTTCCAAACCGATTCGGGGAACACGTGGTCCGATAGCTTGGCAGGTCTGGCCTCAACGTTCGGCCACATAGGCGCTTCCAAAAAGGCAGGGGGCGGCGGTGATTCGCCGTAGGCGTCTTCGATAGCACTCAGGCTTCCAGATTGATTGGCGTTGGAGGGCGCGCGAGCTAATCCCAGCTTCGGAATGACAGGAGTTCTTTCTCACTGTTTGATGCCACCCTGTCTGCAGTGTTGCAGTTTGCTGTGTTGCATGGTGCTGAGGCGCAGTTTGTCGCGTTGCGCATTGCTGTGTTGCGTTATGTTGTCTTTCGTTTTGCAGTGCCCCGGGGTCGTGTCTGGCCGTGCTGGCAGGGGCGCGCAAAACGCACAGCATTGCATGCAACCAGAAAGCCGCGCGACGACAAGGGAGAAGCCCAGAGGATCCCCAGGAGGCCTCAAGAGAACTCCCAGAGGGTAGAGGAAAAAAGAAAAAGCAGTGCGAGCCACCGGCGGGCCGCTATTCTCAGGAATTTCTGGAATTTCTGGAATTTCTGGATTTTTAGAATTTTTGGAATTTCTGGAATTTTTGGAATTTCTGGAATTTCTGGAATTCTGGAATGTGTGGAGTGTCTGGAATTTCTGGAATTTCTGGAATGTGTGGAGTGTCTGGATTTTTTTAGGGAATTTCTGGAATTTCTGGAATATCGGCGCATGCTCACCCGTGGGCTCTCTGCGTTCCAGCTCTTTTTGAAGGACAACGTGGAGATACAGCGCACGCCACGGCGCCTGAGAGCTTACAGCGGCGCCTTCGTGCCCTTTTGCCCTCGGGCAGGCGGCATGGGCGTGGGGGGGGACGTCAGGGCGTTCAAGGATCTCACGGTCAGCCTCAGCCTCAGCCTGCTTCAGCCTCGGCCTCAGTCTGCCTTCAGCCTCGGCCTCAGCCTCAGCCTGCCTCAGCCTCAGCCTGCATCAGCCTGAGCCTCAGCCTCAGCCTGCCTCAGCATCAGCCTGCCTCAGCCTCAGCCTCAGCCTGCCTCAGCCTCAGCCTCAGCCTGCTTCAGCCTCGGCCTCAGTCTGCCTTCAGCCTCGGCCTCAGCCTCAGCCTGCCTCAGCCTCAGCCTGCATCAGCCTCAGCCTCAGCCTCAGCCTGCCTCAGCATCAGCCTGCTTCAGCCTCAGCCTGCCTCAGCCTCAGCCTGCTTCAGCCTGAGCCTCAGTCTGCCTTCAGCCTCGGCCTCAGCCTCAGCCTGCCTCAGCCCCAGCCTGCCTGAGCCTCAGCCTCAGCCTGCCTCAGCATTCAAAATGTGGCCCGGGAATGGAGTTCTGGGAACTCGAAGAACACGAAGTGGCCTGCAGTTGGCTCCGGGCATTCAAAATCATGCCCAGGAATGGAGTTCTGGGAACTCGAAGACCACGAAGTGGCCTACAGTTGGCTCCGGGCATTCAAAATCATGCCCAGGAATTGAGTTTTGGGAACTCGAAGAGCACGAAGTGGCCTACAGTTGGCTCCGAGCATCCAAAATGTGGCCCGGGAATGGAATTCTGGGAAGACGAAGAGCACGAAGTGGCCTACAGTTGGCTCCGAGCATCCAAAATGTGGCCCGGGAATGGAATTCTGGGAAGTCGTAGAGCACGAAGTGGCCTACAATTGGCTTCGGGCATTCAAAATGTGGCCCGGGAATAGAGTTCTGGGAGGTCGAAGAGCACGAAGTGTGTGACTGTTTGGTTAAAACGAGCCCGGCCCTGAGCCCGGCCCTCGCTGTCCGGATGCCGGCCAGACCTCCCTTCTGAGTCATCAGATGCTCTCTTTTGACACCACTAGAAACCTATCAGTCTTCGCTGTCAGGTAATGAATTTCTGGAAATGCCAGAAATTCTAGAAATTCCAGAAATTCCAGATAATCAAAAGAAAAGCCAACAATTCCGGAAATTCCAGAAATGTCAGAAATTCCAGAAAGTCCGTGGAATTCACATATTCCGGAAATTGCAGAAATGCCAAATATTCCGGATACACATACACATACACATACGTACGCCGCCCACACACACGCACACTGACGGGGCGAGAACGGAGCGACCCAATCCGGGAAACTGGCTCTTGTGTCGGCTCTTGTCGCGCGCGAGCATGCGAGGCGGAACTACTGAAGAGCGATGATCCGCTGGCCAAGGTTGGGACCAGGCCACGTCGCCCAAAAAAATCACGCACCCACCCCGCCAGTCCTGCGGTGTCCCTGGAGAGCCCGAAGAGCACCCACAAGAAAGAGGACACCATTATGGAGTGTCCCTTCCTTCGATGTATGAAGGCTTTTAGCGTTCTCGCTCAATCGGGCTCCAGACGCTCCAAGACGTCTCAGAGGGACCAAAAGATCGCCCCGAGACGGCGCACAAGGCCCCCAAGGCCCCCAAGAGGGCCCCAAGAGGGCCCCCAAGAGGGGGAACACGAACTGACATTTCGAACCCTGGTCCCCAAAAGGTGTCCAAGGAGCCCCGGGCGGCCCACAAGTCAAAAGAGGCCTCAAGAGGCCCCCAAGAGGACCTCGAAAGGCCCCAAAACACCACATTTGCATCCAAGAAGCATCCAAGAGACCTCTCAAGAGATCCCAACAGGTATCCAAAGGCCTTTGACCCACAACCCAAGCACGGTGGCAGGATGGTCCGAAGGCCACCAGCGAGGGATATCCGCCGCCCCCTTGTGATTTATCACAGGGGTGCCTGGCGTGCTGGATCCTATCGGTTTTGGTTTTGGTTCTTTTCCAAAAGAACTCCCCCTGGGGCTTCAGCGCGTCCCGCCGGCCATCCGGAAAGGCTCTCAAGGAGCTCAATTCCGCAATCTTTCCCTCAAGATGGCCCAAGATGGCCTCCAAGATGGCCACGTTGGCCCAAGATGGCCTCCAAGATGGTCCAAGATGGCCTCCAAGACGGCCCAAGAGAGTCCAAGATACCTCCAAATTCGCCCAAGAAGCCTCCAAGACGGCCCAAGACAACCCAAGAGGCCTCCAAGAGGTCCTCAAGGAAGGGCCCGAAGAGGCCAAAATCATTGATGTTCCTAAGGTTTTGACAGATTTGGGTATTTGCTTCTTTTCGGCCTTCCGACGGCTCAAGACGGCCCAAGAGGCCCCCAAGATCGCCCCACGATCGCCCACGAGGCCTCCAAGATGGCCCCATGACGGCCCAAAAAGCTCCGAAGACGGCCCCAAGAGGGCCCCAAGACGACCCAAGAGGCGTCCAAGGCGCCCAAGATGGCCTCGAAGACAGCCCTGACGACGAGGCCCCCAAGACGCCCCCAAGATGCCCACAAGGCCCCCATGACGGCCCAAGAGGCCCCCAAGACGGCCCCAAGACGGGCCCAAGAGGGCCCCAAGACGGGCCAAGAGGCCTCCAAGACGCCCAAGATGGCCCCTAAGACGGCCCCGAAGCGCCCCAAGAGGGCCCCAAGTCCGCCCAGAGAGGCCCCCAAGACGGCTCCCGACGGCGACAGACGTGCCAGGAACCCACCAAGATGGCCAAAGTTGGCTCGAAGCTGGCCCAAGACGGCCCAAGAGGCCTCCAAGAGGGCCTCCAGGAAGGCCAGAAAAGGCCAAAAACACTTATCTTCCTTAGGTTTTTGAAAGGTTTTGACGTTTGCTTCTTTTCGGCCTTCCGACTGCCCGAGACGGCCCAAGAGCCCCCAAAGATCCCCCAAAGATCGCCCAAGAGGCCTCCAAGATAGCCCCAGAACGGCCAAAGAGGCCCCCAAGACGGCCCCAAGAGGCCCCAAGACGGCCCAGGAAGCCTTTAAGACGCCCAGGATGGCCTCTTGGGCCGCCCTGGAGCATTCCAAGAGGGCCCCAAGTCGACCCAGAGAGGCCCCCCAAACGGCTTCCGACGGCAAGACGGCCGAAGATGGCCCTAAGATGACCCAAGACAGCCCAAGAGGCCTCTAAGAGGGCCTCCAGGAAGGCCCGGAAAAGCCAAAATCATTGATTTCCTATCAGTTTTTGAAGGATTGTGTCATTTGCTTTTTTTCGGCCTTCCGACGGCCCTGGACGGCCCAACTGCCCCCAAAGATCGCCCAAGAGGCCCTCAAGACGGCCCCAAGAGGCCCCCAAGACGGCCCAAGAGGCCTCCAAAGAGCCCTTTAAGACGTCCTCCAAGAAGGCCCGAAAGGGTCCAAATGGCCTCCAGACGGCCAAGATGACCTTCAAGAAGCCCACGTGTTCCCCGAAGGCTTTCCAAACCGACTCGGGGAACACATGGTCCGATAGCTTGGCGGGTCTGGCTTCAACGTTCGGCCACATAGGCGCTTCCAAACAGGCAGGGGGCGGCAGTGACTCGCCGTAGGCGTCTTCGATCCGCCGCCCTCTGTTGGCGTGCCACAGGGGTGCCCGGCGTGCTAGACCCTTTCGGTTTTGGTTTTGGTTTTTCCAAAAGAACTCCCCCTGGGGGTTCGGCCCGTCATGCCGGCCACCCGAAAGGGATCTCAATCCCGGAACAATCCCCCAAGATGGTCATATTGGCCCAAGATGGTATCCAAGATGGTCCAAGATGGCCTCCAAGTCCGCCCAAGATGGTCCAAGACGGCCTCCAAGACGGCCTAAGATGGCCTCAAGATTCCCCAAGACGGCCCAAGAGGCCCCCAAGAGGTCTCCAAGATGGCCCAAGAGGCCTCCAAGAGGGCCTCCAGGAGGACTCGAAGGGTTTTGACAGGTTTTGGCATTTGCTTCTTTTCTGCCTTCCGACGGCTCAAGACGGTCCAAGAGGCACCCAAGATCGCCCCAAGATCGCCCACGAGGCCTCCAAGATGGCCCCATGACGGCCCCAGAGGCCCCCCAAGAGGCATCCAAGATGGCCAAGATAGCCTCCAAGACGGCTAAAATGACCCCAAGATGCCTCCAAGATGGCCCAAGATGCATCCAAGACGGCCTAAGATGGCCTCAATAGTGCCCCAGACGGCCCAAGAGTCTCCAAGAGGTCTCGAAGACGGCCCAAGAGGCCTCCAAGAGGTCCCCCAAGAGGACCCGAAGAGACCAACATCATCGCTTTTCCTTATGTTGTTGAAGCATTTTGGCATGTGCGTCTTCTCGGCATCCCGACGGCTGAAGACGGCCCAAGATGTCCCAAAGATCGCCACAAGATCGCCCACGAGGCCTCCAAGATGGCCCCATGACGGCCCCAGAGGCCCCCCCCAGAGGCCCCCCAAGAGGTCGTCCAGGAGGGCCCGAAGAAACCAAAATCATTGTTTTTTTTCAAATGGTTTTGACAGATTGCGGCATTTGCTTTCTCGGCCTTCCGACGGCTCAACACGGCCCAAGATGCCCCAAGATCGCCCCAAGATCGCCCACGAGGCCTCCAAGATGGCCCCATGACGGCCCAAAAAAGCTCTGAAGACGGCCCCAAGAGGGCCCCAAGACGACCCAAGAGGCGCCCAAAATGGCCTCGAAGACAGCCCTGAAATGCCTAAAGATGGCCCCAAGACGACCCAGACAGGCCCCCATGACGGCTTCCGACGGCGTCAGACAAGCCAGGAACGCCCTAAGACTGCCAAAGAGACCCCCAAAACCAAAGGCCCCCAGCATGCCCAAGGAGGCCCCGAAGAGGCCTCCAAGAGGCCCCCAGCAAGCCCCCAGGAAGCCCCAGGAGTGCCCCAGAAGGCGCCCAAGAGGCCTCCTCCTCCTCCTTTTTCCTGATCCTCTCCCTCCTCCACGTCTTGCCCCCCCCCCCACGCGTTCCCAGAAGTTTTTCCAAACCGACTCGGGGAACAACTGGCCCGATAGCTTGGCCGAGCTCTGGCCCAACTCTCGGCCACATAGGCGTTTTCCGCCGCCCCCTGTTGATTCATCAGAGGAGTGCCTGGCGTGCTGAATCATTCCGCTGTTTTTCTTTTTTTCCGCGACCAGCTCTTGAAAAATTATCCTGGCGAAGGACCCAACCATATGCAATTGTGAATAACGCTTTGTGGGTGCCGCTTTCGGTGGGGCTCCTTATGGGGCCACGAAAGGCGTGCCACGAAACGCTGTCCTGGGTGTACGGGACGCATGAGGGCGCTAGCACTGGGGCCTTCGGTGGAACTCCCTATGGTGCCACGAAACGTGTGCGGGGTGTGCCGGAATGGGTGCGGCGCCGCCATGCGGACGCAGCCACTGGGGCCTTCGGTGGAGCTCCCTAGGGGGCCACGAAACGTGTGAGGGGTGTGCCGAAATGGGCGCGGCGCCGCGGACGCAGCCACTGGGGCCTTCGGTGGAGCTCCTTAGGAGGCCACGAAACGTGCGAGGGGTGTGCCGAAATGGGTGCGGCGCCGCCATGCGGACGCAGCCACTGGGGCCTTCGGTGGAGCTCCCTATGGGGCCACGAAACGTGTGAGGGGTGTGCCGAAATGGGTGCGGCGCCGCCATGCGGACGCAGCCACTGGGGCCTTCGGTGGAGCTCCCTAGGGGCCACGAAGCGTGTGAGGGGTGTGCCGAAAGGGCGCCGCCCGCCGACGCAGCCACTGGTCCTCGGTGTCGCTCCTAGGGGTTACGAAACGTGTGAGTGGGTGTGCGCCATGGGTGGCGGTGCCGCCATGCGAACGCAGCCACTGGTGGGGCCTTCGGTGGAGCTCCCTATGCCACGAAACGTGAGGGGTGTGCCGAAATGGGTGCGGCGCCGCCATGCGGACGCAGCCACTGGGGCCCTTCGGTGGAGCGCCCTATGGGGCCACGAACGTGTGAGGGGTGTGCCGTGGGATTGGGCAGTGGGGCTGGTGGAGCCGACGAATGTGAGGGGTGTGCCGGAATGGGTGCGGCGCCGCCATGTGGACGCGGCCACTGGGGCCTTCGGTGGAGCTCCCTATGGGGCCACGAAGCGTGTGAGGGGTGTGCCGAAATGGGTGCGGTGCCGCCATGCGGACGCAGCCACTCGGGCCCTCGGTGGAGCTCCCTATGGGGCCACGAAACGTGTGAGGGGTGTGCCGAAATGGGTGCGGTGCCGCCATGCGGACGCAGCCACTGGGGCCCTCGGTGGAGCTCCCTATGGGGCCACGAAACGTGTGAGGGTTTCCGAAAGGGTGCGGTGCCGCCATGCGACGCAGCCACTGGGGCCAATCGGTGGAGCTCCTATGGGGCCTACACGAACCGTGTGAGGGGGTTGCCGAAATTGATGCGGCGCCGCATGCGGACGCAACCCTGGGCCGTTCGGTGGAGCTCCCTATGGGGCCACGAAACGTGTGAGGGTGTCCGAAATGGGTGGCAGTGCCGCAACGGCGGACGCAGCCATGGCCTTCGTTGAGCTCCCAATGGGGCCACGGAACGTGTGAGGGTGTTGCCGAAATTGGTGCGGTGCCGCCTGCGGACGCCAGCCATGGGCCTTCGGTGGAGCTCCCCTATGGGGCCACGAAGCGTGTGAGGGGTGTGCCGAAATGGCGCGCGCGCTGCCGGACGCAGCCACTGGGGTGCCTTCGGTGCACGGCTCCCGTATGTGGCCACGAAAACTGTGAGGGTGGTGCCGACAAATGGGTGCGGTGCCGCCGACGCGGACGCAGCCACTGGGGCCTTCGGTGGAGCTCCCTATGGGGCCACGAAACGTGTGAGGGCTGTGCCGAAATGGGTGCGGCGCCGCCATGCGGACGGGCCTTCGGTGGAGCTCCCTATGGGGCCACGAAACGTGTGAGGGGTGTGCCGAATTGGGTGTGCGGGACGCATGCGGCGGCAGCACTGGGGCCTTCGGTGGAGCTCCCTATGGGGCCACGAAACGTGTGAGGGGTGTGCCGAAATGGGTGTGGTGCGCATGCGAACGCAGCCACTGGGGCCTTCGGTGGAGCTCCCTATGGGGCCACGAAGCGTGTGAGGGGTGTGCCGAAATGGGTGCGGCGCCGCCATGCGGACGCAGCAACTGGGGCCATCGGTGGAGCTCCCTATGGGGCCACGAAACGTGTGAGGGGTGTGCCGAAATGGGTGCGGTGCCGCCATGCGGACGCAGCCACTGGGGCATTCGGTGGAGCTCCCTATGGGGTCACGAAACGTGTGAGGGGTGGGAGGAGGGAGGAGGGAGGAGGCAGAGGAGGAGGAAGGAAGGAGAGGAGACGCGGGGCACCATCTCTTCAAAACGAGGACCCAACACCACAGGATGGTTGGGAAATAATGCAGTCAATTCACTGGGCTGACAGCAGGCGGACGTCGCCTGCAAGCCAGCATTGCAGCCTGACACTGGTGCGTGCGAAAACGTGGCGCTCGAGCGCCAAAGGGTTGGTGCTGAATGTAGCCGCAACCTTACAAAAGGACTGCGCCGTCTGTGTCGGACCAGACTAGGCAGTTACTGATCCTATGAAGAGAAAAAACGTGGCTTCTCGAAGCCAAAGGTGAGTTGGCGTAGATGATACAGGCACTGCGTCGTGCTAAATACGGTGCGCCGACTCGTGCTCATCGATCTCCGCGTCCTGCTCCGACTAGTTGACCTCAACCTCCGCGTTGTGAATGAAGAAGATCAAGACACCAGCGAAGACTGCAATTAATCCCCATGGCTCGGTGGTGGCTGTGGTGTTTGACGTGTCCGAACTCGTGCCCGTATCGGTGGTCGTCGTGGCCGTCTCGGTGGTCGTCGCGGTGGTCGTCTCAGTTGTTGTCTCGGTGGTTGTCTTGATGGTGGTAGTAGTGCTTGACGTCGCGGAACTCGTGGCCGTCTCGGTGGTGACGATGGTGCCGTCGAACACGTACGCGGAGCCAGACTGAGTGCCCTGATCGTCGCCATAGTAGGCCCCCACCACCACGCGGGCCCCGTCGGAGCTCACGGCCACCGAATTACCAAATTTTTCGTATCTGGCCCCATCACTCGCCACAAGCTTGAGCAGCCTCTCGCCGGTGGCACCGTCGAGCACGTACGCGGAGCCGGAGCTGTCGTCGTCACCCCAGGCCCCCACCACCACGCGGGCCCCGTCGGAGCTCACGGCCACCGAGAATCCGAAATTGTCGCCTACGGCCCCATCACTCGCCACAAGCTTGAGCAGCCTCTCGCCCGTGGTACCGTCGAGCACGTACGCGGAGCCAGAATTGCTGCCCTGGTCGTCGTCACCCCGGGCCCCCACCACCACGCGGGCCCCGTCGGAGCTCACGGCCACCGAGGTTCCGAAATAGTCGCCTGCGGCCCCATCACTCGCCACAAGCTTGAGCAGCCTCTCGCCGGTGGCCCCGTCGAGCACGTACGCGGAGCCAGAATTGCTGCCCTGGTCGTCGTCCCAAGAGGCCCCAACCACCACGCGGGCCCCGTCGGAGCTCACGGCCACCGAGGTTCCGAAAAAGTCGCCTGCGGCCCCATCACTCGCCACAAGCTTGAGCAGCCTCTCGCCCGTGGTACCGTCGAGCACGTACGCGGAGCCAGACTGAGGGCCCTGATCGTCGTCATAGTAGGCCCCCACCACCACGCGGGCCCCGTCGGAGCTCACGGCCACCGAGGTTCCGAAACAGTCGTCTGCGGCCCCATCACTCGCCACAAGCTTGAGCAGCCTCTCGCCCGTGGTACCGTCGAGCACGTACGCGGAGCCAGAATTGCTGCCCTGGTCGTCGTCACCCCAGGCCCCCACCACCACGCGGGCCCCGTCGGAGCTCACGGCCACCGAAGTACCGAATCTGTCGAGCGAGGCCGCATCACTCGCCACAAGCTTGAGCAGCATCTCGCCAGTGGCCCCGTCGAGCACGTACGCGGAGCCAGAATTGGTGCCCTGGTCGTCATAGTAGCCGGCCCCCACCACCACGCGGGCCCCGTCGGAGCTAACGGCCACCGATTTACCGAACTTGTGGTACTCGATCCCATCATTCACCAAGAGCTTGAGCAACTGCTCGCCGCTTGTAGCCTGGCGCCTCCCGAACTCGGCCTGCGGCTCGCGAGGGCGACCGCTCGCCGAGCCCTCCAGCCTCGGGCGGGCCAGCGTCCCGCTCGCCGGCGACCCGGCACTCGGGGCGCCGCGCGCTACCAGCAGAAGGAGCAGCGCGCCGACGCTATGAGACGTGCGAAAGCGCATCATGCCGTCTGCAAATGTGCAAAACTGAGAGGAACGAGAGACGCCCGAGGGGAGCCCTGGGAGGCCGGCGACGGCCCCTCGGAACCTTGAGCCGCCAAAATTGCTTCGGACCTTCCGCTTTTTGTTGGGGCTCTTTTCCCAGAAGAACTCCCCCTGGCGCTTCGGCCCTTCCCGCCGGCCACCCGAAAGGGAGCTCCAGGAGCTCAATCCCAGAAAAATCCCCCAAGACGGCTCCAGATGGCCTCCAAGATGGCCTCCAAGTCCGCCCAAGATGGCCTCCAAGACGGCCCGAGAGAGTCCAAGATGCCTCCAATTCGTCCAAAGAAGGCCCCAAGACGACCCAAGAGGCCCCCAAGACGCCTAGGCTGCCTCGAAGGCCGCCCTGACACGGCCCATGAGGGCCTGAAGTCGGCTCCGAGAGGCCCCAAAGACGGTCTCGGACGGCGTCAGATGGGCCAGGAACGCTCTAAGACGACCAAAGCCTCTCTCAAAGAGTCCCCAGAGGTCCCCAAGAAGGCCAAGGAGGCCTCCCGAAAAGTATTCAAAAGGTCCACAGGAAACGGCGCGCGCGCGAGAGAGAGAGTGGCGGCGGCGACGACGGCGACGACGACTGACGTCGACGACGACGAGGACCATCCTCCTCCTTTTCCTCCTCCTCCTCCTCCTCCTCCTTCTCCTCCTCCTCCTCCTCCTCATCATGATCATCATCCGCCGACTCCTCATCCTCATCCTCATCACCCTCCTCTTCCTCCTCCTCTTCCTCCTCCTCCTCCTCCTCCTCTTCCTCCTCCTCCTCCTCCTCCTTCTCCTCCTCCCCCTCCTCCTCCTCCTCCTTCTCCTCCTTCTTCGAGCCGACTTCTGGCCGTCTGGGGACCATCTTGGGCGTTTGGGAAGCGTCTGGGGCAATCTTGGAATCTTTTTGGGCCCGTCTTGGGGGGCATCTTAAGCCCCCCGCTCTCTTTGAAAAGGGGGGCCCCTGGCTCCGGAACCCGATCCCTACCCCACCACCCACTACGCACCACCCAATACGCACCACTCACGACTCACTACTCAGAATTCACTACTCAGCACTCACTACACCCTAGTGACAAGGCTGGGGCCGGCGCCGCTATCCTGAGGAATTTCTGGGGCCAGGCATTACTCGCTGCTCGCTACTCGCAACTCGCAACTCGCTACTCCTTTCTCCCCAATCCCTTCTCCCTGCTCGCAACTCGATATTCGCAACTCGCTACTCCCTTCTCCCTGCTCGCAATTCGCTACTCGCATCTCGCTGCTCGCTACTCCCTACTGGGAACTACACACTACTCACGACCCGCGACTCACGACTCACTACCCCCTACTCCCCACTCCCTATCCCCTACTCTCTACTCGCGGCCAACGACTCACTCTGTATCCCCTACTCTCTACTCACGGCCCTGCTTTTCTGAGGACCTATTGGATTTCTGAAACTCCCGGGATTTTTCGATTTCTGGAATGTCGGGATTTTCTGGATATACTCACGACGCACTATTCAGATATACTCACAACACACTACCCACAATGCGCCACTCACCGCGCACTTTCTCTATTCTAGGAGTTTTCTGAACATTTGTTGGATTTCTGGAATTTCTGGAATTTCTGGAGTTTCGTGGAATTTCTGAAATTTTTGGAATTTCTTGAAGTTCTGGGGTTTCTAAAAATTTCTGGAATGTCTGGAATTTCTCGAATTTCTGGAATTTCTGGAATTTCTGTGATTTCTGGAATTGTTTGAGTTTCTCGAGTTTCTGGAATTTGTGGATTTTCTGTGGTTTTGTAAAATGTGTAAAATTGCAACACTTCTAAGCAGTATTCTCAACGCACACTTCAAACAAAGAAATCCCAGAAATTCCGAACATTCCAAACATTCCCGAAATTCTAAACATTCAAAAGATTCCAGACATCCCAGAAAATCCAGAAATTCCAGAAATTCCAGAAATTCCCCAGGATAGCGGCGCCAGCCCTGGCCTGCAATGCATGTTAGAGCTCCGTCCCAACGTATTTATCAAGTGGTCGAACTGTTCCTCGCAATACATGTTGCGGCTGATGACCGAGATTGGGAGAGCATCCACCTTCAAGCTCATCTGCAACATTGTGAATGCTTCATCATCGTCAACAGCTTTGGTACCAAGTGTGGCGCCACGCTCGAAAAATTGCCCGATCCATGTCGTGATTGTTTTTTTTTTTTTACGGCGGTTGCCACATACCTGAAGTCCCGTTCCCGTAACCTGCAATGCATAATTCTGCAAGCCGGTTCGTGCCGAGGTTGTATAAAGCTTCGCGTACCTCGGGTAGAAATACATCGTAACCTGGGTCGTTGTTGCCAGGTTCCACAGGGGTCGCTGCAGCGGCCGCCGCTGCCATCTCTGCTTTGGAACCCGAAGGGCGAATCACGGGCTCCGATACCATGAAAATCTGGCAGGACTTATCCACGAGGAGACAAGATGGTACTTGAGCCAAACACTTGCGGCCTGCAAGACCCATGCACCACTAGACCTCCCAAACCGCATTGCTCACCCAGTCCCATGGCCATATTCTAACACCTCCTTGTCCGCCTTCTCCTTCTCCTCCTCCTCCTCCTTCTCCATGGTCTCCTCCTCGTTCCCCTCCGCCTCCTACTCTTTGTTGGATGCCCTTTCAAAAGGCGCGTTTGGTATCACGGAGCCCTCTCGCAGCACGCTCGAAAACTCTTGGAAGCCTGCCAACGTTCCCGAACATATCCGAACACCTCCTGCATAATCTTCCAGTGTCGGGGGCACCGGCCGTAAGGCCTCTCCAAGAATCGATACTGTCTACGCTGACGCGTGAGACCATGGCAATCGCTGAAGCCATATAAGACACACTGGTTTTGTTGTCCCCCGTTCATCTGGACGTGCGTTCCGCCTCGCTGCGCGTGGCTACTTCATCATTATTGTAATATCCCTCTGGCCCTTGAGAAAGTTGCAACAAGGGCGAGTGAGGGGGCAGCCAACAGGGAGGTGCGTGCCCTGGCATGAGGCATGCTCGTCACCGAGCCTGCTTCGCATGCGTTGCTGTGTGGATGCCCACGCGGCGGCGCAAGGGTAATCTTTAACAGGGAAAGCACACAGACACGAAGAATCGCCGATTCCCAGGAGGCTCTGGGAAACAAGCGGGAACTGGGGGTGAAGACGACGGTCCATCAAAAATTGAACCATGTCAGGAGTCCTGGGCATTGTGTGCCCACACACCCCTCGTGCCCATGCCCCCCTCGTCCCCCTCGTGGCCACATTTCCCCTCGTCATTCTCGTGCCCTCACCCGTCCCCCATCCCTCATCCACCCCGGTCCTCGTGCCCACAACGTCCCTCGTCCCCTCGTGCCCATGACCCCCATGCCCTCACCCCTCATCCCCCCGTCGTCCTCCTCGTGCCCGTCGCTTCCCTCGTCCGCCTGGTGCCCATATCACCTAGGGCGATGAGCACAGGAGGTAGCAGTTAGGGAGCGGGGACGGCGGCGGGGGACGGCCGGCGGAAGCGCGTGGCTCGGTGCCCGGGCTGCGCCCTGCGGCAGCCCGGGCACCGCTCGAAGGCGTGTCTCAAGGGAAGGGGGGCGTCCAGGAGGGGAGGGGAGGGGGGGGGGGTAGGAGGAGGAGGAGGAGGAGGAGGGAGGAGGAGGAGGAGGAGGAGGAGGAGGGGAGGAGGAGGAGGAGGAGGAGGAGGAGGAGGAGGAGGAGGAGGGGAGGACGAGGAGGGAGGAGGAGGCGGAGGAGGGAGGAGGGAGAGAGGGAGGAGGGAGGACGGGCAGGAGGGGGGAGGGAGGAGGGAGAGGCTGAGGAGGGAGTCTTAGAGGAGGGGAGTCGGGAGAGGGAGGAGGGAGGAGGGGAGGCGGGAGGAGGGAGGAGGGAGGAGGAGGAGGAGGAGAGGAGGGAGGAGGAGGAGGAGGAGGAGGAGGAGGAGAAGGAGGGGTGGGGGAGAGGAGTGGGAGGGGAAACGCCCTCCCAGGGGGAGGCGTGGTGCCCCAGGGGGGCAAAGCTCGGAGGCGTGTCCCACCCAGGGGGGGGGTGGGGGGGGGCGTCCCAGGGGGCAAAGCTCGGAGGCGTGCCCCAGGGAGGAAAGGGGGGGGGAGGGGGGGGCAAAACTCGGAGGCGTGTCCCAAGGGGGGTCCAAGAGGGGGTGAGGTAGGAAGGCGCACCAACTATACACCAACACCGATCCTGGCCAGGATCACCCTGGGCCCAGGATCGGTGTATACGCCCTCCTGCCTTGCGCAAGAAGGCATATACACCGATCCTGGGCCCAGGGTGATCCTGGGCCAGGATCGGTGTTGGTGTATAGTTGGTGCCCTCCGATGAGGGGCGGGGGGAACGCCTATCGAGGCAGCAGAAGAGCTGCTCAGTGATCGAACTCATTCGGTCATTTCTCGAGTAGCAAGCCGAGCTCAGGTTCCCCGAGACTGCATACAGTGCGTGCGCGGCCACAAGAAGCCCTCGCAAGAAACCCAACCCTGAAAACCCGCGCGCGAGGTCCACCTGAGGAGAAACCCGGAGCACCCTGAACACAGCAGTTTTTGTTACTGCCGCGGGAAGTCACCGCGCAGCGCGCAGAGCGAAGAAACCCACGGTATCCTTACTTCTTTAGTCAGCGGCCGCAGGCGAAGGCGCCGACGGCGTGTCCAGT
Organism: Prorocentrum cordatum; assembly: GCA_963575745.1. Lineage (NCBI taxonomy): Eukaryota > Dinophyceae > Prorocentrales > Prorocentraceae > Prorocentrum > Prorocentrum cordatum. The sequence continues at coordinate 68,465 of CAUYUJ010017737.1, forward strand.
CAGAGCGGGGGACAAATACCCTTACGAGAAGCATCTGGTTTCTTGATGCGCGCCCCCGCTGTAGCGACGATGTTGATCATGCCTGCGTTTCCTCAGCGGGAGAGCTCCGAAGGTGCCCTGAATCGCGAGATCCAGTAAAACACCGCTCGAGGCAGCAGGAGGGGCCTTGAGGCCCGCGGAGATGTCATGGCCCAGGCCATGACATCTGAGTACCTCCCCCTCCTAGTGCTAAGTCGGGCATGTCCCCTTACAGGGGGATTTTGGGGCGAAACATACAAAAAATACCCCCCGAATGTTCAAAAAAAGTCGAAACATCGGCGCCTGACTATTTTTTTAAACTATTTTTGAATATTCCCCTCCTTTGGTCGCCCGACTTACTCCTAGTCCTCGCCCCTCCTCTGGTCGCCCTCGAAAAAAAGAGCGGGCGGGCGGGCACGAGCGCGGGTGCGACGAGCGGGCGCACGCGCTGGCCTCCACGACGTACTGCCCCACATACGTGGCGAGGAAGGAGGTCACAATGGCGATGGCCAACGTCGTCGGGCTCCGGTCCTGCACGGGCTCGCCCGGGGGGGGGGGAGGGGGTAGTAGGGAAGCGAGCTCTATACACCGACGCTTCTTCCGACCCTGCGCGGAAATCCGCACAGGAGCGCGGATCCTGGTGTATACGGCATCATGGTGTATACATGTTTCATTGTTTCCCCCGGAAAGCGGGGAAAAAGGTATACACCACACCGCCCCGACGTCGTCCCCGACCCTCAAAAAAATCCTGGGATTGAAAAACAGCCCGCTACTGGTGATGTATATGTTCCAGTTTCCTGGGTAAATCCACGGAGAGGCAGAGAGACACACAGACAGAGAGACAGACAGCCAGACAGACCGACAGACAGACAGACAGACAGACCGACAGACAGACAGACAGACAGACAGACAGGCCGACGGACAGACAGACAGACAGTCAGAGGGGTAGGGAGGAAGAGAGGGAGAGGGAGAGGGGGAGAATCGCTCCCTCTCTCCCCCTTCCTGACTCCCACAGCAGCCAGGAATCCCCCGCTCCCCATGGGAACCTCCACGAGTAGATCCCCCCTCGGTGGGAGCGGCGATGAGAGGAGGCCCTTCTCAGGGGCCGCGCCAGACGTCTTGACATGCGACCCCGATCGCTGACACTGAGCCCTCAGCAATGCCGGGCCTGAGCCTGTCAACGGCTCCCCGAGCCCCCTGGAGCCCTTCTCCGCTGCACTGGCTCTGCCTGGCAGAGGCGCAGCATCTAAATGCGTCAAGCGGCGGAGACACATGCGTACAGTCGGGGCGTTGACCTAAGGAACCCTAAATAAAGAAGGAGGCCCCTTTTTCCCATAAGTTAACCTGCGATTTCCTGTCGAAAGCATAAGGAAAGCCTGAGGCAAGCTGTGAAACACTTCAGGAACGCGGAGCCCCTTCCCAACGAAAAGGGTTCCTTCTTCAGGGCCCCGACTGCATGCGCAGAACAAGCTCGCTCTCTTATCACCTTGCCCCCTCGAGTATCCTCGTCCTCCTCCCCCTCCTCCCCCCCCCTCCTCCTGCTCCGCGGCCTCGGCGCGGCGAACAGCGAGGACCGCCGACCCGCGACCGCATCCGAGGCAGAGCGCCAAGGGACGAGGAGCGCCGGGAGGGCACTGGCGCTGGGCCCCGGCGCGCGCGGCGCGCGCTGGCCCCCAGCGCCTCGGAAGAAGGGAACTGAAGCGGCCCTGGGACACACAAATAAATACACACAAATAGAAAGAATCCCCATATTTTCCCATACTTTCTGGGTTTTTGTCTTCCCCCCGCTTCCCATATTTTCGCATATTTTCTGGGGGATCGACGATTAATTGTGTCTGTGTGTTTTTTCCCCTCCTGAAACTCAGCGAGCGAAGAGCGGTATAAGATAAACTGTTTCGCCGTCGAGGGCGCCTGTCCCTGGGCGGCTGGAAAGTTTATTTTGGACGCCCGACATGGGTACCGAAAAAATGGGCACGATGCCCAACCACAAATGTTGTCCCAAACCAACAGCGGCCGCTGTTGGGCAGGCGGCCTCCTGCCTCGAATGGACACAGGCCGCGGCGGCGTGGACAGCGAGGCCTGTTCAAAATGAACAGGAACTGCTGTTGGGCATTGTACCCATTCTTTCGGTACCCATTTCGGGCGTCCAGATTTATACCCTTACGGTGGCACCGTAGGGGTATAAACTTTCCAGCCGCCCAGGGGCAGGTGTCCCCGACGCAGAAGTGTATGTTGTACCGTTCTTCGCTCGCCGAAAGAAGGGAACAACAGCTCCCTCGTCAGAATCTGGCGCAGGCGGGCCAGCTGGGAGAGTCGCGCCGCTCCTCCCGGGCGAGGCGCGAGCAGAAAGACGCCAGCCGTACATGCTCCGCTGGGAGGCCCGTCCGTGCCCATGAGGGCATGGCGTGGGAGCCGTGCTTAGCCTCGACGCCACGCTCCCCTCCCTCCCGCCTCCCCTGGGCCACCCAACAGGACCGCAGCCAGGGAGCGCAGATTACAGCGTATTGCTCCCTGGCCCGGCACTCTTCAGTTCAAAATCTAACTTGTCTTCCTTTCTGTCCTTCCCTCCAGGGTTCCCTGAAGGTTCTCCAGATGGGCCCAGATGTGAGCACACGCTGACCGTCATGCCACCGCTGCACCACCACCACCCCCGGGCCACCCTCCCAGATCGAGGTTGGAGCGGCTCCCCTCCATTTTTTAATAATTATTTTCATTATTTCTAATATATATATATATATATATATATATATATATATATTGGAGCGGCCCCCCTCCAGCTGCAAAACCTCGTCGGGACAGCTGCCGGGCGCGCCGGCCCCGCCGACCCTCCCGACGCGCCGCAGGCCGGCCCCGTGCCCCCGCCACGGCCGGCCGCTGCCGTTCTGCCCCGTGCCGTGCCGCCCATCCCCGCGTGGCCCCCGCTGCTGGCAGGCACCGCCTCGGGGCGCGCAGCGTGGCCGTCCAGCACGCGCGAGCGTGAGGGGGCCCTGGGACAGACAAATGAGTGCACACAGACAAAAGGATTCACCACGTTTTCCCACATTTTCTGGGTTTTCGTCTTCCTCCCCACTTCCCATGTTTACCCATATTTTCTTGGGGGTCGACGAATAATCGTGTCTGTGGTTTCTCCCCCTCCTGAAAGTGTAGGCACTGGCTGCTTGCAATCTGATGGGGTGTGGTATTTTGAACAGGTGCGACGCGTCGACCAAGGAGGGGGTCACCCTGCCGCAGGAGCTCGGGCCGCACGTGGGGGTTCGGCCTGATGCCGACCGTGCTCCTAGACGTGGCGCTGCACCCTCGGAGGTGCCCCTGCCCGAGGCCGGGTACCCTGCTGCTGCCGTCTTCGCGCTTGCCAGATCGTGGCGCTCCTGGTGCTGAGTATGCTCATCGTGTTCGCTGGAGCTGGCTGCTGTGGCCGCTTGCATGGCCCGCGCTCGTGCTCTACCTCATGCAGGCCCTGCTGCAGGCCTTCCTGCTGGTTATGAAGATCGTGATGTCCCTCGTGCCCTCCCCACTGCATGTCCAGCCGGTGCGGAGCCTCAGGAGACGCACAGGCCAGAGGCGTCCAGCTTGCTGTCGCGCGCTGCCAGCACCATTGCGGACCGAGCCCGGCCCCCGAAGTGCCCGAGGGGGGGAAGAGGAAACGCTGGGCAGCGAGGGCTGTGCGGGCGAGGAGGCCGCTGCCCACGGAGCTGCTGCTGCTGCTGCTGCTGCTGCTGCTGCTGCCGCGGAGGTGGGCAAGCCCCTCCCCCACAGCGACCCCTGCCGGGAAGGGGGAGGAGGCGAAGCAACGTGCGGGCCCCACCCCACGCCAGCTGCCAGAGAAGGCCCTTGGCACCGCGCTGCTGCGCGCAGGCGCGGAGGTCCGCGCGTCATGCCTACAGTCAACCCGTGGAATAAGGATGTGCGATAAGGACGCAAGGGCCTTGGACACCCATTTCGCAGCTTTTCGAGCGGGGCGCGGCCAACGAGAGCGGCCAAGGATGGGCCGAAGGACACGAATGCAGTGGTACCCTTGGGAAGGTTGCCCGTCCTTACTATGCGGGTTGACTGTATGCTCGGGGAGGCCTCCGAGACTGCACTGTGCAGCGGTGCTCACGCAGCCGACCCTGACGTTCGGGAACAGCTTACAGTAGTCGTCCTGCCTGGGCCCAGCACGGCCAAGGCCAGCTGCCCACCCCTCTGGCGGCGCTCGAAGAGACGAGCCCAGCTGCGACTACGAGGGAGTTTCTCCTCTTCCTCTTCCTCCTCCTCACCACCACCACCACCATCATCATCAGCAGCAGCACCATCATCATCACCACCATCACCACCAGCACAACCATCACCACCATCATCATCATCATCATCATCATCATCATCATCATCAGCATCATCATTATCATCATCATCATCATCATCATCATCACCATCACCATCATCATCATCATCATCATCATCATCATCATCATCATCATCATCATCGTCGTCGCCATCATCAGCAGCAGCATCATCAGCAGCAGCATCAGCAGCAGCAGCATCATCATCATCAGAAACATCATCATACTCGTCATAAGCATTATCTTCATCAGCATCATCAGCAGCATCATCAGCAGCAGCATCAGCAGCAGCATCTTACTCATCAGAATCCTTATCATCATCAGCATCAACATCATCATCATCATCATCAGCATCATCATCAGCAGCATCAACATCATCATCAGCATCATCAGCATCATCAGCATCATTATCATCGTCATCATCGTCACTGGCCGCGGGCATGCCAGTCACCCTCCTCCCCAACGGTACCGTCTGCCTCGTCCACTGCGGGTCCTTCCAGTGCAGCGTGTGCTCGAGCGTGTACACCACGCCAGAGATCGGCACGGAGTATACCCCTTTGGGGGCTGGCGGGGCCAGGCAATCAGGATGACCACACAGTCTGGCCACCGCGGCCTCTGCTGCGGGCGTCAAACACAGCTCTGGGGCGCAATGCCTTCGCGTCGGGAGGCGCATCCTCGAGTGCCCCCCTTCTCCTGCAGCGGCTCTTGCGGGATCCGAGGCCGGAAGCGGCTGGCTGGCACTGCCGAAATGGACTCCAGGTTCTTCTTACGCTCTCCGCAGGCTTTTGAATACATCACCCCCCAGGCAAAAACAGGACCAAGCGCACAAGACTGATCCATTCTCAAAGGAAGCTGGATGATGAAGCATCATGGGGCTGACTGAACAAATATCAGCCAGCGCTGACTCCAAACAGATTTGACGACGCAAATCAAGAGATCAGAGGAATCAAGCATGCTTGGAATCCGCAACTCAGCAAGCAAGCAAGCGTGCAAGCAAGCGCGCAAGCAAGCAAGCAAGCAAGCGTGCAAGCGCGCAAGCAGGCAAGCAAGTAAGCAGGCATAGGCATAGGCGTAGGCATAGGAGTTAGGGGGAAGGCATAGGCATAGGCATAGCCATAGGAATTAGGGGGGCATAGGAATTAGGGGGGCAACGGACCAATTTGAGCTAGGACTCCTATAGGGCAAGCCTACTTTGAGAATATCTGACGTGAAACACCTTGGCCCATTGGCCAATTCAATCCCGGACGGCCAGAGCTAACAAAACGTACAACTCCGCATGTAGTGTGTCCATGCTAGGTTGCATGCAAACATGTATGTATAAGCATGTTGTTGCATGTAAAACTAGGATTGGCATCGGGGTGAGCTCGCAATGGGGGGAAATAGGATTTGCGCCACGAGGAGAATCCCCGCCTCAAAAGGAGGTAGCTCTTCGAACGCCGTGAATTCGATTCGGAAGGATGGGGCACGAAGATAGAGCACCGCGAAGATGCCAAAGCATGGTGCACGCAAGATCCTGGCCCTCCTACTCCAGGATGGGCGCAACAACATCTGCTCTTCTCCTGCTCTTCTCAAGGTCGGGCGTGGGCCCTTCATCTCAACCTGACACCTTGGCTTCCAAACTCGTAGCCTACCTGTCCGCACCGTCCTCCGCTATCCAAGCGCTCCGCTGAGGGACGAGGACGTCCACCCCAGACAGCCAAAACATGTGTGCTGTATCTTCGCCCGCCCTGGGGGGCAACCAGCTAAGACTAAGGCCGTAGCCCACGACGTACAATCTTCTCAGCCTCCGCAAGCATTGGTCCCACCGCTCAAGGCCAGGGATCCCAGGAAACTAAATCAAGCACGTCCTGGCCTCAAACGAACCACCGCGAAAGAAGAACGCGGTATTGCTTTGATTGGTTGGTCGACAACTGCCCGTCCAGCGTCTGCCTTGTTCTTCGGATGGCCCTCCCACGCGCGCGCGAAGGAGGCGGAGTAGAAAGAGGAGGGATGAGGGAGGAGGGAGGACGAAGAAAGGAAGAGACCTGGGAGAGGGATGAGGGATGAGGGAGGAGGGAGGAGGGATGAGGGAGGGAGGGGAGGAGGGATGAGGGATGGGAGAGGGAGGAGGGAGGGAGGAGGGAGGAGGGAGGAGGGGAGGGGAGGGAGGAGGGAGGACGAAGAAAGGAAGAGACCTGGGAGGGAGGGGGCAAAAACCACAACGGCGGGGCCACCGTGGGGCCTCGGCGCCCCCCCGAGGTCCTGCCAGACCGGCGCCCGTGCCGCAGGCGACCAGGATGCTCCGGTGCTCCGCTTCGATGCCCTGTGCCCCCGTCCCGCCGGGGGCCGCCAGAGCCGCGCGGCGACGCACAGCCTGGCCTACTAGGAAGCCAAGATCGGCGGCGGACCTCTCGCCTCGCCGGAGGAGGGGGAGGAGGAGGAGGAGGAGGAGGAGGAGGAGGAGGAGGAGGAGGAGGAGGAGGAGGAGGAGGAGAGGAGGAGGAGGGGAGGAGGAGGGAGGAGGGGGAGGAGGAGGAGGAGGAGAGGAGGAGGAGAAGGAGGAGGAGGAGGAGGAGGGAGGAGTAGAAGGAGGAGGGGGAGGGAGGAGGAGGAGGAGGAGGAGGAGGAGGAGGAGGAGGAGGAGAGAAAACGAGAAACACAGTGGCGCGCCGGGGGGAAGTTAGAAGGAGGAGGCCTTCTCAGAAGGCGGCGGGGCCTCTCAAAACTCTGGCCTGCTGAGAACTCTTCTGCCTCTTCGGGGAAGACTCAGGAAACATCTCGGCCAGGGAACTTTCGAGCCTTCTGAGAAGGCCTTCTCCTCATCACTTCCCCCCCGGCTCGCCGCCGACTAAACAGGCGCAAACATGTAGGGAGGAGGACGTGAGCAGGGCAAGGCAGTCAAGACGCTGAGAGTATGGGCGCGATTGCCTCCATCATGCAGCTCGCACCTGTAGCCTGGGCGCAAATCTGGTCCCTAGGTTAGCAGTTTAGTCTTGATGGCATATTCGGGCTCGAAGGCTAGTTGAACGCTCATGATGGCTACCCCAGGGCCCCCTCCTCCTTTTGCGGCCTCCTGAGTTGGGTGTTAAACACACCACTTCTACGCAAGCAGCCGTGATACCGAGGGTATGCAGCGCGTCCAGGTAGCAGCAGCTGTCAGAGGGAAAAGATGGCGATGAAATGTAGGATACGTCGTGCACACGTTAAGGAACGAAAGAGGCCTCGCACAGAGGGGCAGAAGTAATGCTACTGCGAATGGAATGTCCCCCCCTCCTCCTCCTGAAGGCCTATTCGTCCTCATCCACCCGAGCCTGAAGCTGCGCATGCCCGTGCCAACGACTCTTGACTCATCACGGGGAAACTGTATACATACACACATCACAATCGCGAGCGCGCGCTTCACGCGGGCTCAAGTTCTAGCCAGGCTTGATGGGCTAACTGCAGGATGCCCCCATTTGTTCATATCCCCTCCCCGTGACCTCCAAGAGGCATCAAGACGGCCCAAGACGCCTCCAACACAGCCTATGATACCCCAGAGATGGTGTCAGAGAGGTCAAAGAAGGGCCAGAGAGAAGGACGTGGAACGGGACACGGGAGGGGCCAAGAGCAAAAAAGATGTCAGGGAGACCGAACAGCGGGGCGTAGGGGATACGGAAACACATACTGGAGCACGCCAAAGCCTGGGACAGGAGGAAACACGGGGGGTCGAACTCGAAACAATGAGCCTGGAGAAGGGCCCAACCATATGCAGTTTTGAATGACGCAAATGTGAGTACTGTCAACGGCGAAGCTTCTTATGAAGCCACGAAACGCGTAAGGAATGTAAATGCGCGCGGTGGGCGCATGCCAACGAAGCCACTAGGGTCTTCGGTGGAGTTCTCTACAGGGCCACGAAACGTGTGGGGCGGACGAATGCGAACACCACAACTGGGGCCTTCGAGGGAGCTCCCTATGGGGCCACGGAACGTGTGAGGGAGCGCCCATGGTTGTCTAACTCCGGCCTGGCTTCTTTATGCCGCTCCACTCCGTTAGTTCCCTTTTCTGTGCACTGTTCCGCAGCGTGCCCTTTCTTGCGGCACCTGTAACATTCCCGATCGCCCATCTCACCCATAGGAACAAACCCCCCTGTGCTCCAGCCTCCTGATCCTTTCACAACCGCCGTAGCTGTTTCATGTCCGTTTTTCTGCCCTTTTCGTACTGGCCGCACGTCATCTTTCCTCCATTGTTTCCGCATGCGCCCTGCGCCACCTTCATATTCATTCCTCCTCCTGTCCGACCGTTCAATGCTGCGTGCCCAAACTAAACACACTTATAGCATTTAGGCCCCTATCCTCCTCTCCGTCTTCCCTCGTGAACTGCGTCTGCACTTTCGCTTCCTTCACCCTCGTCTTTCTGTCCCCAGTTAAGATCAGTTGGACCACCACTAACCACCCAAAAGAACATACCCGCTGCAGTCCATCCTTCGCGCGCGTTCACAATGTTGCCTGGGTCTTCGGCGACTCCGCTAACGCCCCCAGTGACCATGGCATCGCGGTTTCGCGCGTCCGTGTCCAACCTTTTCTTGCGCGCCCAGTCTTCACTTTTCACATTCGGTTTAAAAGAACTGCCATGCGCCAGGGAGCCTGGTGACTTCTGGAGTATCCCTGGTGCCCTAGCCCTCGCAAAAGTCTCTGGCGTGCGCCATGACGGTTCTCGACGGAGCGACTCTGAGTGAGGGGTTTCACAGGCAGGCTGGTCCATACTTTTCCAAAGCCTCTACCAAAGCAGCCCCCTAATCTAACTGCGTGGCTACATGGCCAATATTCTTCGGCGTCTCTGGATTCATGAGTGCGCTCACTTTGGCTTACAGAGGAACTCTGCTGACTGCAGACAGCCACATCCATGTGTATATGTATATATTATGTACCTATACGACCACCCTTCGGGTGATGAGGAGTTTGTGGGGTGGGGAGGGGGGGGAACCAACATCTGACTCAATCGATCTCACTATCGATCTTACTCAACGGGACACCACGGGACACCACGGGACACTTGTCGATCTCACTATCGATCTCAATCAACGGGACACCACGGGACACCACGGGCCACCACGGGACACCACGGGACACCGCGGGACACCTCTCGATCTCACTATCGGTCTCACTATCGATCTCACTATCGATTTCACTCAGCGGGACACCATAGGACACCACGGGACACCTCGGGACACCACATCGATCTCACTATCGATCTCACGATCGATCTCACTCAACGGGACACCACAGGACACCTCGGGACACCTGTCGATCTCACTATCGATCTCACTATATATAGATCTCACTCAGCGGGACACCTCGGGACACCTCGGGGCACCACATCGATCTCAGTATCGATCTCACTATCGATCTCACTCAACGGGACACCACGGCGGGGCACCACGGGACACCACGGGACACCTGTTGATCTCACTATCGATCTAACTATCGATCTCACTATCGATTTCACTCAACGGGACACCACGGGACACCTCGGGGCACCACATCGATCTCAGTATCGATCTCACTATTGATCTCACGATCGATCCCACTCAACGGGACACCACGGGACACCGCGGGACACCACGGGACACCCGCGGGACACCAGCGGGACACCGCGGGGCACCGGCCGCCGGAGGACTTACATTTGGTCCGGCCGCGGCCCAGCCACAGGAGGATTTCGGGACACCCGCGGGACACCGGCGGGACACCGCGGGGCACCGGCGGCCGGAGGAGTTCCATTTGGTCCCGCCGCGGCCCAGCCTCAGGAGGATTTCCTCTCGCCCGCCCACGCAGCTTCGCCTCGCCCGCACGCACGCATGGCACGCACGACACGAACCCGAAACCGAAATCGATTTCCCGGTAGAGGGGTCTCCGTTTCACGTCGGACTCACCCCCTCACCTCCGAGATATACATTTATACATATATATATATATATATATATGCATATATAGACTGGTACGCGTGCAGTAAATCGCCTTCTCGAAGTCCCTTCACATGTCCCCTGGGTTCTGCTCCATCTACTTTGTCATCCAGGATGCACCACATGTCCTCATCCAACGTGTGTACCACGTCATCTGTAATTTCCAGCTCTCCTTTGTTGACGTTTTCGTCTTGCTCAGCCTGGCCTATTATTGTGCATTATGCAGCCATTAACCTCCCGTTGGGCATCCTGGCCAAGTCGTCTTCATCATCCTTGTCACGTAGCGCTCCATCCAAAGTTCCAACTCTGTCGCCAAGGTTCTTTAACGTCTTCCGAATAGTGAGGATTTACTTGCGCCACAGCATAAAAATAGTTCCGCTCACGGAGCTTGGTTCGATGTCCTGCGAATGTATCCAGCTGCTGCGTGTTTCTGTATTCCCTAACTGGCTGGTGTCAGACCTCCCCCAGCTCGGCTTCATTTTCATTGATCGATTCCGCAACTTTGGTCACCCACTGCATCGTGTCCTTTTTTCTTTTTTGAGTCAATATGTTCCTCCAAGTTTTCAACATTCAAAAAGAATAAAGTAGCTGTTCCTTCTGCGTACAAGTTCCTGTTGGCGATGCTTAGCGACATGAGGTTCATCATGATCATGATGATCATCATCATCATCATCATCATCATCATCATCATCATCATCATCATCATCATCATCATCGTCTTCATCATCATCATCATCATCATCAGCATCATCATCATCATCGTCGTCGTCGTCGTCGTTATCATCATCATCATCAGCAGCAGCACCATCATCAGCATCATCAACATCATCAGAAGCATTATCAGCATCATCACCATCATCATCATCAGCAGCAGCAGTTTCATCAAGACATCCATCCCCCCGGCCATGGCGTCGGCCAAGTGCCCCGCGTACATCGCGGACATTTCACGCGGCGCGGCTTCCCGGCCCACAGAGCCGCCCAGAGCGACGACGATGTCCTGTGCGGCGCAGGGCACGAGGCGATGAGACCAGTCCGCCAAGCAGTAAGCATGAGCCAAGATTCAAACATACCAGCACTGCGTCCACAAGACGACGAGGCATAATACAGTACAAACGAAGACAGCCAGGAGCGTAAGACAGCAAGAGCAAGGATATGGACAGACTCATGGGATAGAAAGGAGGAGGAAGAAGAGGGAGCGAAGGAATACGCAGGACAAGGGGACGGAGAAGAGGAAAGATCACCAGCTACGGGCATGCCCGTGTTGGTGATACACCAGCTACGGGTATGCCCGTGAGCCGGCGAGGCCAGACAGAACAAGTGGCACGCATGCCATGGCTCTTGCACATAAAAAGAGGGGGGAGGATAAGAAGGTGGAGGAGGTGCTCCGAGATGGCTCCCAAAATGGCTCAAGAGAGAGCTCAATATGGCTGAACCTGGCCCCAACCATGCCTCCAAGACGCACCAAGAGGGCACCAAGACGCCCCAAGCGCTTTCGGAGCACCCTCGGACCCCCCCCCAAGAAGCCCAAGTCCTTCAAAGACTTGACAAAATCCAGTAAATTGTTCATTGCCGCTTTTTCGATTCCGATGGGCTATTAAAGCCTCCATGCTGGGCTGGTTGGGGGGAGATTAGTGCAGGTGCCGTTCGCGCGTGCCGAAATGAAGTGGTCGGGGCGGAGGGGGCGCGCGGGCTGGGGGGCGAGGGGGAGCTGGGCTGGGTGGGGAAGGGCGCGGTGCCAGTGCCGCGCAAGCGTGCCAAAATAAACCGGTCGGGGCAGAGGGGGCGCGCTGGTTGGGGGGCGAGGGGGAGCTGGGCGCGCTGGGAGGGAGGTCGCCGGTGCTATGCGTCCGCGCATGATAGAAATGGTCGGAGCTCTAGACACCCTGTGCACGGGAATCAAACAACTTGGAGGTCGGATGCTGTCAAATCTCTACTCGAGCAGTGCTGGATCCTGGTAGACGCCATGCCTGTCCGTAGTCTTCCAAAAGGAGAGGTCAGCAGGACGCTCCCGAAAGCGCGGAGACCCTCCATGACGGCATCACGAGATCTCAAAATAGCTTTCGACTTGGCCCGAAGAAGCTCCCATGATGCATGAAGACGAACTTCACCCGAAACAGGTTACCATCGAGCCCTGAGGCGACCAAACTGCAAGAGGTATCGATGTTGGTGTTGGCCCTGATCGCCTCTACAGACCCTGAGGGCCTGAAGGGCGCCCATGGTAGTCCCCCAAAGTATGAGAATCGTGACTTTGGAATAGAATGGGACGACTGCGAGAAGAGGTGCCTGCAACATCGCGTTGAGCCAGGTAACCGCTATTGGCATCTTCTGGCCCTTGATGCTATCCTTGCGCGGAGCATGACACTCCATGAATGGTGCGAGTCGTGGCGGGGAAGGCAGGCAATATCTTCGCGTCTTGGTCGGATTCTAGCCAAAGTGCCCATGCGCCACGCTCAAACAGTGATACGCGGTCCTGCAGATACACTCTTACATACATCTCGACAAGCAGTCGTCGAAGAACATGCTAAACTGGGATGAATGCGCGAATGCTCGTTTGAATCGGACTCACACTTGGCACTTATTCGCGAGTTTCCTTCGCAAGAACGATCAGCGTGCTGCAAATCACATTGCACGAGGCATCTGTTGAAACCGAACAGCCCTCTTAGCATGGGCAATTTGGAGTTCCATGTCTTCCAGAACAACCCGTCTTCCCCTCCGGGGAATATAAGACCCATCCCCCGTACTCATTCCCTAGTGGCGCAGACCTGGGGTTACGACCAGGTAGAGCCTCCAAGATTGCCATAACAGCTCAAACCTGGTCGCAGCCCCGCAGCCCAAGGTAACCTCTAACATGGCTCAGGTACCCTCTAACATGGCTCCAAGAGGCCCCAAGAAGGCCCTCAGATGGCTCTGAGTCGGCCACGAGCCTTCCAAGGATGCACTCGAGATCCGAGAGGCCAAACTACGAGAACTAACCCCCATGTTTCAAGGGATGTGGTTCAATGCGTTCGGATGGGCCTTTGGGCCTCAAAGTACCCCAAGACTGTCCAAGCAGTCCAGGGACCAGAACAGTCCCAAGAGGGCAGCAAAGGAGGATGCGCCGCTGGCTGTCCCCAGGGGGGGAGGTCGAACCCCCTCCTGCCCCTGGTTCGTGGTCGGCGGACCCCCGCCCCCCCGCTTTCCTGATCCGTCGTCGGCGGACCGCCCCCCTTTCAAAAGGAAGGGGGGGTTCGGACCCCGTCCCGTCCTGTCCTTTGGATCCGAAGTTCGGACCCCCCCCTGCTCCACCCCTTTCGATGAGGGTCGAACGCCCCCCTTGACTCTGGGAGCCCCTAGCTCCAGAACCCGACCCCCGACAACGACGACAACGACGACGGCGACGACGACGACGACGACGACGGACGACGGACGACTGACGACTGACGAAGGACGACGGACGACGACGGCGACGGCGATGACGGCGGCAATGACGACGACGACGACGACGACGACGCTAACCCCACCATAACCACTAACCCTAACCCTAACGCTAAGCCCTAACCCCTGACTCATACCACCTTTCCCCTAGTCTCTAAGTCCATAGCCCCTAATCCTTTCTCATACTCTAGCCATAACTCATAGCCCATTAACCCTAACTCTCACCCTCACGCACTCACCCTCACCCTCACCCTCACCCTCACCGTCGCCCTGCCCCTACCCCTACCCCTATCATAACCCCAACAGTAACCCCTTACCCAAAGCCCTAACCCCTCGCCCCAAGCCCCTAACCCCGAACCCCATACACCTCGAACAATTGATCCTAACCCTGACTGCCCATTACCCTGACCAAAACCCTAAGCCTAACCCTGCTACCCTAATACTGGACCCCATCAACCCCCGAACCCTCACCCTGACACCGTAACCCTAACCCTAGCCCTAATATTAAACCTCCCGAACCCTAACCACCCTAACCCCAGCTCCCTAATCCCCTAACCTTAACCCTAACACTGATCCTAACCCTAACACCCTAACGCCCTAACACCCTAACACCCTACCTCCCTAGCCCTAACCCTAATCCTTACCCCCTTACCCTAACACTCTGACTCTAATCCTACCGCCCTAACCCTGCCCACCTTGCCCTCAGAGCCTTATCCTATCACCATAACCCTAAACCCCTAACCTTAACCGGAGCCATCTAAGCATCACCCTAACACACTAACCTGAATCCCCTAACCATAACCCCAGCCCCTAGTTTTAACCCTAACACCCTAACCCTAAGCCCCTTACCCTAATCCGAAACCGAAACACCTCACCCTGACCCTCTAACCCCGATAACACCTTTATCCGAACCTGAACACCCTAAACGAAACCCTAACCCTATCACCCTAGCCTTAACCCCCTAACCCTCATCCTAGCCTGCACACCCTAACCCTAAGCCTACCACCTACCACCCTGACCCTAAACCCCTGACGCTAACCCTAACAACCGAACCCCAACCCAAACCGATAACCCCTAACCCCTAGCCCTATCCTCTAACCCTAACCCCATCCCCCACTCCCACGGTCCTTAGCCTAATCGTAAACCGAACCTTGCTACCCTAACGCTAATCCTAAACCCCCCGCACCCCTTAACCCTAGCCCCAACAGCCTAAACCTAACCCCATAACCCGAACCTTAGACCTAATCCTAATCGTAACCCTACCACCTTAAGCCTAATCCCCTAGCATCCTAGTCTAACCGTAAGCCCCCGTAGGCCCCACCAACCCTAACACCCACACAGCCTAACCCTAAACCTAGCATCCAAGCCCTAACCCGACCACCCTAATCCTATCCCTCGACGCGAACTCTGAAACCCTAACCCTCCCAACCTAACCCTACCACTACCACCCTAACCCTGCCCTCAAAACCCTAACCCTAACCCTGACACCCGAATCCGAACACCCCAACCCGAACCCTTACCCGCTAACTCTAACACCCAAACCCTAACCCCAACCCTCATAGACCTAACCCTAAACCCGAGCCCGCCTCACCCTATCATCCTCACCCCTAACCCCCTCACCCCCGAACCCTAACTCTAGCCCCTAGCCCTAACCATAACCCCAACCCTATAACCCTAACCCTAACCTCCTAACCGCCCAAACCACCCACCCCTCAACCCTAAGACCCTACCACCCTAACCTTAATCCCCGAACCCTCTAACCCTAAAGCCCCAACCCCAATTCCCTGACCCGAACACCCGCACCCTCATCCCCACTATGGCCCCTTCGGCCGTCCCGGGCGCTCTGGAGACCGAGAAGCCGAGTAGGCGAAAATTGCACCGAAACCTCAGAAACGCATGATTTTTGCCTCCCGGGGGCCTCTTGGGAGTCGTCTTCGGGCGCCCTTAGGCCATCTGGGGAGCCCGTTGGGCCGTCGAGTGCCCGTCATTGGGCCCTCTGGGGCCCATCGTGGCCGTCAGGGGGCGCTCGTCGAGCCCACCAGAGGCCTCTTGGCGCCATCCGAGGCCGTCTTGGGACCGTCTAGGGCGGTCAGGGGCCCTCCTGCTTGGAGGCGCTGCGCTCTTACTGTAATTTAGCCGCGCTTATAACTAGGTTATAATTAGGTTATAAGTATGTTATAGATAAGTTATATCAAGTTACAACTGTTATAACTATTCTTATGTTTGATAACTTCAACCCTCTACTTAGGCGGACTTACTAACTCTGATAATTTCTCTAACTTTTAACATGGTTGCAACAAAAAACACAATGTGTGCGTTCAAAAGACGCAATGACATCATTGATTTTCGTTGACGCCACGCTCAGATTTCAGCCCCCCGTCCACTCAGGATCGTGATTATACGCAATGCCATCATTGATTTCCGCTGACTGGTTTCAGGCCCCGCCCACTCAGGATTGCGATTTCTCGCATCGCACACAAACGAATTCGCTTTCAAGTTAACTTAACTGTTTGGAGAAAAACACGTTCGGCCACGAAAGGCATGTTGCATGCCGTTGATCCGTAGAACATTGGGGCTCAAAACAAGGGGTTGCGTGTTCATTTCTGTACACATTGCAACGTCATGGCCCTAGTTTCTCCCGATGGTTCTGCAGGACGCCTGCAAAAGTTGATTGATCAATGCAGGCCCCGCATGGCCGAGATATCTAAAGCATTTGACAAAGATGATGCAGCTGTTGTTGCTCTTTATGAAGAGGCAAAACATATTGCCAGAGCAAACAATATGTTGTCACGGGAAAGAATACATTCTAAATACATGGATGTTGACACGTCAAACAGATACGAGGATGGTGTTGTACCAAGTGATGTGACAGATCTTATCAGCAAGATCTACAACAACGGTTTCAGGCACGAGCATCTTCTGATGCCAACGTGTGCCGAATGCCCTGCTCCAAACACTGCAGAGTTCGCTGAAATCAAGAGGTTTAGCAACAAGGTGATCTCGGATTCAGCAGGACAACTGCCTGCTTATGCAGACGACGGCAAGTACGTCTCATTCACATGCGGCCACACGTCTCAGGGGCTTCGGTGCATCTGGCACGCGTCGCCGGTCCCTGAGACAGATCCAGAGAGGTTTGCGACAGTGTCGCAAGATGGTAAGTTCTCGGTTTCGCGGCTCCAGGAATCGCAACCACTTTACGCAGGAGCGGTGAACGAAGGGATCACGTGGGATGTCTTCAAGTGGGCATTCATCGAAGCCTTCCCCTTCATACCGCCATTAGCACAGGAGGCGGGGAATGCAGGCCAGGCTGCGGCCAAAGGCGAAACGAGATTGGAAGTGATGCTGAACATTGCTGCATCAGCAAAGAAGACGCTGAAGGCGAACAATAAAATTGAATGGGACAGCGTGAAGCGCGAGGCGATGAGGGGGTCTGGGCACGCATACAAGCACGAGATACAAGATCTATGCACATATGTGCACGAACTGAGCGGTGGCGTCGACAACCCGTGGGCTCTGTACGAGCTAAGGGATTTCTGCCGCCATTTGAAGATACAGAAAGTTGTGAAAGGAAGTGTTGCAGCAGCCTTGGCCACGACCAAGATTGGTGGCAAGGATGGCGCTGCGCCGCTCTTCCGATTTGCTTGCATGACGGCGATGAGTTCGGCATCTTTGAAGTTTTCCAAGGGGGAGGAGCAGACCCTTTTGAGGCCCTCCGAGATTTCGGCGCTCGCAGCCGATAAGAAGTCCCAGATTGTGTTGCAGGGGGAAGCGGTGTTGATAAAGGTGCGAGAGATCGCAGACGAGCTTGGCGTTCGCAGCGACGCCGCCGCCTGGAGCACCACCATCGGCCTTGCCGATGTCAGAATGGTACACTTCGTTCTCAACAAGGCTGACGAGCCCCGTGGAACCTTTACCAACATTACACACATCGGCCACGAATGCTGGAAAGACCTGGCGCGGTGCACAGGCAAATCGTGCAAGTGCCCATGGAAGGCGAAGAGTGCGCCGCCTGCGCATGATGGTAAGCATACGGCTGATGCATCGCACGCGACAGTGACGCAGTTCGACCAGAAAGGTAGTTGGATCAATCAGGGGGCGGTGCTGGCCAATAAGGGCTTCGCTGTTGGCGTCAGCGTGTACTGCACCGAAGATACCCCCAAGGACGACGGCCCCACCTTGTACGTTATCAAGACCATTGAGAACGGCAAGATCCAGCTCAAGTGCGGCACAAATACTTGCATCAAATATGCATACGACTTCCTCAAAAGCAAGTTCGCCGTGTACGACGTCAAAAAGGACACCATCGACAGCTTTGATGGTTGCAACCCGACCAAGTGCACGGACTGGCATTGGCGCATCGAGAGTGGCAAGATCAACATAGCGATGGGCGAGCTATTTACAACGCACGCTAGCTCCTTGAAGCACCTCAAAGGCGTGGTGGCCCCGCGTAAGCATCGGGCATTGTACGTGACGAAGGGGTTCGATAAAGATGAGCTCACCCTCGTCCCGATCACGTATTCGGTCATGCTGAAGAAGCAGACGGAGAAGGTAGACGGCTGCGTGTACCTGAAGACGTACACAGACCCGTTCAAGAACACAATGTACAACGTTGCGTTGTCCCCCCAGCTCAAGATCAAGAAGGATGACGCCGCCAGCACTGGCATCGGCGGTCTGAAGGACCAGCCTGACAGTGTCGCAGCGCCGTTCTGGGTGGTCATGAAGGGCGACACGCCGAACATGGTCATCAAACACGTGACGGCCGCGGGCGTGAGGGTCCCTGTGCTGGTCAACAGCAAGAAACTCAATTCAGGGGACCAGCTGCGGATGTCCGAAGATACGGTGGCTGCGCTGGCGGGCCCCGCGAGGGCGGGCCCCGCGAGCGGCGAGCCCAAGCGGGAATATGTGAGGACGAGCTGATGCGTCAGCCGCCAGCCGCTGCATGCATGGGCGGCGTGCGGCGGAATCTGAACACCCATGGTTGGAGTCAGGAGAACCGCCGCCGTTGTGCGCCCGATCTATCACGGTCTCATTTGCGTTTTCGCGATATCGTCGCAACGCGCCGCAGCCGTTTTGGCCCAATCAACAGCTGCACACATTGCGAATTGTTCGTTCGCATTTGTTGGGTCGACCATGGCAGTGCGGGTCTGCAACAGGGTGGTCATCGAGGGCGGGGGGCTCAGAGAGCCGTGGGTGCCGCGGGACATCGTGACCAGCGCTGGAAAACAATTCATAGAGATACCAAAGAACGACAGCAAGCTGGTGTTATGTGTCAGGCCCCCCATATTCACCAAGGGGCAACGACCATTTTTGGAGAATCCATTCTTCGATGATCTGCGCAGGCTGCGCAACGACGCAGTGGACCAGGCGATCTGGAATCGATTGAAGCAAGACGATCCACTACTGCAGGACTCTAGCATGGACAAAGTAACCAATAAACACAGAAAGTCAATCGACGAGTCAGAGCTGCCAGAGTATGTCACCATACATTTGCCATGCATCGACTATACACCAGCTGATGGGTCATGTCCAGCGTTTAAGTGCGATGGCATCGCAATCAATTGCTTGCTCACTACACAGAGGGTGCGCACAGTGTGTGTGGAGTGCGTTCCCGATCAGCTACAGTACGTGCGTTACGCAATACTGCAGGCGGCGTTCGACAACGGCGAGCAGCGTGACAAGCGGCCACGCTCTTTCACTGGCGTGCATGGGGTTCTGTGCGACACACGTCGCAAGACTGTATACGCCATGGCGAAGGCGGACACGCCCGCTGGCAAGAGGCGCATTCAGAGGAGGCCAACTGACTGGTCGGAGACGCTCATTAGCCAGTGCGCCCAAGAACTTCATGATGCTGTTCTGAAGGCAGGCCTGACCTTTGTACACCACGCCGACGACGACGACGGCCCTTCGCCCGAGAAGTCCGAGACAGGCGGCGGCAGTGGCGGTCCTTCGCCCGGGAAGTCCGAGGCGGGCGGCGGCGATGACGGTCTTTCGCCCGAGGCAGGCGGCGATGCGAAGATCGCATTTTGCGAGGGCGACGCCGCCAATGCATCGGTTGTTGAGGACAATGATGCCGCGCCGTCGGCTGTCGAGCTTTCGTAGGGCAATGCATCATCGCGCTGTGCAGCGCGCGCGCAGAGCCATGGGGTGGGCGGTGAATGGGGCGCGATTGCTCGCGTTATGGCATGCATTGTGCATTCGGGATATGGACGCGTGTGTTTTCTCGAGGGATGGGCGGTTTGTATACGCGCACTGCTACACATATCGTGGTGTGTAATACATGCATGCTTGCGCAAGCGGATGTATTATTCGGTCAGGGTTCCAACGCCATTGTAGCGCGGTTGTGGCGGGATCGTGGGGCGTGCTTGCCATCATACCGACGCGAGTTTTAATGTCCATGAGGGGTAGGTGATGCATGCGGCTGCGCGCGTGGGGTATGGGGGTGAGACTACGTGTAGATGAGGAAAAAAAGGAAAAACACATCTTTGCATGTCTTAATGCACATGTATCGAGAGTGAAGGGTGACAGTGGCGATGATGTGCACTCTGCCCCGATACACCAATACGTGCCAGCGCATCCAGTCTGGGTTTGAGTGAATGCGAGTCTGGGTTGGAGTGCACGTGTGCGGGTCTGGGTTTGAGTGAGTCTGCATGGGCGTCGGATAGTCTGGGCGCGAGCGAGTCTCAATGAGGAAGATGGGGGTGTGCGGTAGCCCCGCGGGGTCGGGCCGAAAGCATCCTCCTCCGTAGCCATTGGGGCTCAAGACTCGATATGTACATATACTCGGCGCGACCCTGCGCGCTACTTTCATACGGTAGGTAATCTCGCTGCAACGCTCGCCGTTCGACGGCTCGGGCGCCGCGGCTACACACGGACGCGCGCAGCGGCTACGAGGGCGAGCACATCGGCTACAGCGGCGGCTACAAGGGCGGCAAGCGCGCACCGTTCGACGGCTCGAGCGCCACATCGGCTACGAGGGCGAGCACATAGGCTACATTGACGGCTACAAGGGCGGCGGCTACGTGGACCAGTGCACGACGCCGCAATGGCGTCTAGGCGCGAGCAGCGCCTCGTGGCGAAGGTCGCGACACAGAAGCAGGTCATTCAACACCTTCGCCAAACGGTGAAGATGCAGGGCGACGCGCTGTTGCGCATCCAGAACAGCGCGGCGACCACACGCGCGAGGGCGCAGACGGCGGCCGAGGAGAGGGGGGCGCAGAGGGAGGAGCGGGGGCGCGCGCAGGCGGAGGCCTTGGCGGCCGCGGAGGCGCGCATGCGGCGGAGGGATCGCGAGGAGGCGGAGCGGGCGGAGGCGGCCGCTGAGCTGAGGTGGGCGCGCGCCTCGGCCGAGGCGCGCATGCGGGGCGAAGCGCCTCCCGCGCGCAGGCGCGCCTGCGGGGCGACGGACGCGCCGATCCCCGCGGCGGACACGGCGCAGTGATGCGCGCAGTAAGCTCCTCCCTCCTCTTCTTCGTTGTCCGTTCATGTTCGCGTGATTGTGTTGTGTGTTCGTTGCCAGTAGTTGTTGGTAGTGCACGTTGCTCTGTTCATAGATTTATTATGATTGTCAGAAGTACAGGTGTGCGACGACGTCGCAAGGTGCACGTTGCTATATTATCTGATGTATTGGTATTACATCGCAAATGCGCGCCTGCAACAATGTTGCAATGCAGACGTCGCGATATTTTATATCCATTAGTATTGTGCTATTGTTGTATCATCGTTGTTATTACTGTTGCTGTCGGTATTGTGTTTGCTGTTGTAGTTGTTGTTGCGTCTGTTATTGTTATTGTTATTGTAAGAGTGCTTGGTATTGGTGTTGTTGTACCCGTGCTAGTATTAATTACAAGTGATTGTATGACAGGACTCGGTTGGGGTGAACAGTTCGTGTCCGTATGCTGCTGTTCTGGCTCGAGCGCGCACGAACGCCCCGCGCTTGCGGGGCCTTCGCACGCGCGCGCACGCGCGGCCTCGGCCGCGAGCTCGGAGGAGGCGGCCGTCGGCCGTGAGGCGGCCGCCGGCGGCCGTCGACTGCGAGGCGGCCTTCGCGATGGACGCCGTGGAGGCGGCGGACGAAGTGGCTCGAGCCTTGCTGGCCGACGTGCAAGAGGCCACCGCCGCCAAAAGGAGCAGGGTGACGCTGCCGCCCCACGAGTAAGAAAGTGGCGACGAAGGCGGTCCTGCAGCCCACTAAGAAGGTGGAGAAGAACCAGCCCCCGATCGGGGGGCCGCGCCAGCCCAGCCGCTCGCCACCGCCAGGGCTCAAGGCGGCCACGGCGGCGAGCGACAGTGACGACGCGAAGAACATCCCCTCGGCCGCGGTGCATCACCCGCGCTGGGACAGGCACAGGGCGCCGCTGCCAAAGAAAAGGCCCCAGCAGCATCAGCCCGACAAGGCGTCCACCTTGGGCGAGTGGCGGTCAAGCAAGGCGAAGTCGCTGATCGCGAAGCTGCAGCTCGCGCCGCCGCTCTCGCCCGAGCTGAACCAGCTGCCGAGCAGCTCGATGAGGCAGATGGAGGAAGGAGGGCATTCCCAGGACGATGCGGAGAGCGACGACGGCGACACGGGCGGCGGCGCGTACATGGACAGCTACGAGGGCGAGCGCCACGGCTACAAGGGCGGCGGCTACGCGGACGCGCACAGCGGCTACGAGGGCGATCGCCGCGGCTACAAGGGCGGCGGCTACGCGGACGCGCACAGCGGCTACGAGGGCGATCGCCACGGCTACAAGGGCGGCGGCCGTGCGGACGCGTACAGCGGCTACGAGGGCGATCGCCGCGGCTACAAGGGCGGCGGCTACGCGGACTCGCACAGCGTCTACGAGCGCGAGCACCGCGGCGTCAAGGGCAGCGGAAACGCGGACACGCACCGCGGCTACGATGGCGAGCGCCACGGCGGCAAGGGCCACGACTACGCGGACGCGCACAGCGGCTACGGGGGCGAGCGCCGCGGCTACAGGGGCGGCGGCTACGCGGACGCGGACGCCGACTACGAGGGCGAGCACAGCGGCTACAAGGGCGACGGCTACGCGGACAAGTACAGCGGCTACGACGGCGAGCGCCACGGCTACAAGGACGGCGGCTACAGCGGCGACGAGGGCGTGCACCAGGGCGACGGCGTATACGGTGGCGAGCGCCACGGCTACAAGGGCGCCTGGCGTGGGCCGACCATCAAGCGCTGGAGGGGCTACAATGACGAGTGGCAGGGGCCGATCAAGCGCTGGAGGGTGGCCTCTTCCCGTGACGAGGCGGAGAGCGGCCGTGACGACCGCGACTACGGCGACAAGGGCGGCGGCTACGTGGACGCGTACCGTGCCTACGAGGGCGAGCGCCACGGCCACAAGGGCGGCGGCTACGCGGACGCGTACAGCGGCTACACGGGCGAGCGCCGCGGCTACAAGGGCGGCGACCGTGCGGACGCGCACAGCGGCTACGAGGGCGAGCGCCGCGGCTACAAGGACGGCGACTACACGGACGAGTACAGCGGCTACGAGGGCGAGCGCAGCGGCTACGCTGGCGACGGCAAAGGCTACGGCAAGGGCGACGCGAGCACTCGCCGCAAGGGCGACGGCAAGAACAGCGGCCCTCGC
The DNA here is from genome assembly GCA_963575745.1 of Prorocentrum cordatum. NCBI lineage: Eukaryota > Dinophyceae > Prorocentrales > Prorocentraceae > Prorocentrum > Prorocentrum cordatum. The sequence goes on from CAUYUJ010017737.1 coordinate 91,720, forward strand.
CCACGGGGAGGGCAGCACGCGCGGCTGGCGAAAGCGCTGGCGCAGTGCGAAATCGACGGGAAGCTAGAGGAGATGATGAGCAACGCCGACGATGCAGCCTACATCGAGTGGAGCTACTGGGCAGAGGTGCAGGCCGAGAGCGCTGGCATCTGAGACCGACGTCTCGGCCGCGCACAGTCGCTTGCTCGGCCGCGTGCAGTCGTTTGCTCGGCCGAGCGCAGTCGCCCGCCCGGCCGCGCGCAGTCGATTGCCCGGCCGCGCGCAGTCGTCTGCTCTCCGCGCCCACATCGCGCTGAGGCTAGCACGAGCCGCACAGCGTGGTGCGGATAAGGGGGTGTATGTCGATGGCGCGCGTGGCGCGGACCTGTGACAGCAGCGTATGTGCGCCAAACCAAAATCTGTCGTATGTTGGAATCCAACATACGACAAATGTGTCGTATGTTGGATTCCAACATGCGACAAACGTGTCGTATGTTGGATTCCAGCATACGACAGAACTTTTTAATATTGAAACGTATGTCGTATGTTGGATTCCAACATACGACAGAATTGACTTTGCACACTGCTGCTGTCAATGGGCCACCGCTTCCCGCGCGCCATCAGTTTGGCCGCTGCAACGCCTTTTCGCCGCGAGAGTACAGTTCGCGGTGCGATTGGGCATCTTGCGGCCTCGTGTCAGGACATCTGAATGCTAAAACAATTCCAAACACCCATCATTCACCGCCCAACCCAGCCCAACCCGCCCACCCAACCCACTACAACAGCCCAGACAATTCCAGAATTTACCCATTCAATATATCTCAACCCATTACAATATTCACGTGAACACATACAAAGCAGATGCGCAACCAGCGCATCTGGTTTGTATGTGGCGCGTAGGGGGGGGGGGGGGGGTCAATCTTTGCGGGTATGCGCCGCAGACACAATTCAATATTATCCGAACGACCAATATAGAGGCTGTGCACGTCGTTGCCTCGAGCCAGCGGGCCCACGCGCAAAACACCCCCCCCCCCCCAAAAAAAAAAAAAAACATGCGCCAGCCGTCAGCATCTATCCTTTCCGTGCGTCTTCCCTCCCCCCCATCGTCCTCCTCAGTTCCACCCTGCTCCTCATCATCCTCATCCATACCCTCATCCCATTCGCATCCTCCTTGCATATCCCGCTTTCTCCCCTTCTGCACGTCGTGCGAGTGATCGCATCGTGCATCCCCAGCGAACTGCAGGCGCTCACTGTTTCTGTCCCAATGCTGCATCCCCAGCGAACTGCAGTCGCTCGCTCAGTTAGTGCACTTGCCCTGGCCCAGCCGTATGCCTCATGCAGCTTCCTCGCCATCGCATCCAACTCCAGTATGCTCTCCAGCTGCTTGAGCTTATTGCTCTGATCCTCCAACTGCTTCTCAAGCTCCTTGATGCGTTTGCCCTTCGCATCCACCACCGCCGCCAACTGCTTATTTGCATTCTCCACCTCCGTCATCCTCTCCGTCTGCGCGTATACCGCCTGCGATCAGGTCGCAACCTCCTCGTCCTCCTGCTCGCCCTCCTGCTCGCCCTCCTGCTCCTGCCCCCCCCCCCCCGCCCGCCCACCCACCCACCCACCCCACCCTCATCACGAGCCGCCGCTTGGAGCTCGCACATCAGCTGACCCACTGGGGTGAAGAGCGACATCAGGACACGCGCGCGCGGGGTGGGGTTGAGCTGCTGCGGCTGAGAGATGGGCGAGGTGGGGGCGATAAGGATGGGTAAATATGTTCGAGGCTGGGAGTAGTTAGGGTGGGCTGGGGTGGTTGGGGCGGTCGGGGAGGGGGATATGGGCGATGATGGGTGGCGTTCTGATATTGGGGATGGTGGGAGGGTATGTATGACTACCTACCAGACCACCCCAACCCAACCCGAAGACCCGAATTTCGGGTTGGGGGGGGGTCAGGGTTCCACATGTGTGTTTTTCGATATTTCCCGGACCCCCCCCCCCCACTGGAAATCGAGGGTAAATCTGAGCCTTCGGGTTGGGTTGGGGTGGTTTGGTGGGTGGTGAATGTAGGGATGATTGCGGTGAGTGAGTGGGGTATAGACAGTCGCATGCGACTTCCGTCGCGCTGCCGTTGCATCTGCGTCGTCGAGCTGCGACCGCCGTCGCATATGACGCATCTCGATTGATTGGTCACAGTTGTTATGGCACGAGTTGCGGGCTGCGACACGACCGCGGCGCGGGCATCATCGACATGCCGTTGCCTATCCCCGCCCAAATCAAGGCCATGCGAGCCGAGGCACGCAATGAGGCCACCGCATACTACAACAAGCGGCCCAACGCGGCCATCAAGGCCAAGGCCAGCTGGCTCAAAAAAGTGAAGCAGAACGAGAAGCAGGCGGGGGCCTCTGATCTACCTCTCCTCATCATCCTCATCCATGGGGGGAGGGGGTGAAATCCAGGGGGGCCCGACCGACTCACCTGTGCAGTTTGTGCCTGTTGCGCATGGTTGGCGCATTTGAATGTCATGCATGCCCATGTCACGCGGTGCGTCGAGATCGCGTCGGGCTGACGGCTTGCGACGTCGGCGTATCTACGCCTATGCACGCCGCAATGCCACCGTATAATCAGCCGTGCATCACGCTGATGACGAAGACTGAGAATGCCAAGTACGACTTTGATCAGAGGGATGAGGTGTGGCCAGTGTGTTCCGCATTCTGCGCGTGCAACATATGTATATAGTACATGTGCCCACCCGCGCGTGCACGCGCGCGCATAATTCCGTCTGTCAGTTCCAGCGAAACACAACGCATCTGAGTGGACCCCCCCCCCCCCCCCCACTTCACCCAGTCCCCGAGGACAATTGGGGGCGGCACGTGGTGGGCGATGGGTTCGCCGTCGCGGATTTCTGATACACATTGGGGGTAGTCGTGTCGCGTCGCTCAGCTGCTTCAGCACGCATCTGCCGCGCCCCCCCCCCCGCCCGCCGTCGCCCCCGCGTCTGCCGTCGCGCCCCCCCCCCCCCCCGCCCGCCCGCCGTCGACCCATGGTGAAGTCGGCGAAGACTCGCCAGATGGAGGTGCAATCTCGTTCTGAGATCAGGGCTGACAAACAGGAGCGGCCGAAGCAGGCCTCGATTACGAAGAAGAACGCCTCGACCGCGCATGCCCGCGCATCGAAGCAGGTGGTCGCGTCCAAGGGGGGGCGTTCATGGGGAACTGGCATATACTACGCTTGCTTTGTTGGGTGCCCAATGGGTCGGGGCGGGGGGGGTCAGCGTTTAGCAGAGCGCGCGCGCCCACATAGGTTGAAAAGGACTACGCCAACTTCTTGGCTACGCAAGCCCTTAGGCAGGCCGCGAAGGAGAAGTGGATGCAATACATGCTCACGCGCGCCGAGACACTCGTGAGCCTCACCGCTGCGTCTGCGACGCATGCGGCGATCAAGCGTGAGCGTGCCCCGCGCTAGGCAACGCGTTGCCCGTGCATTCAGCATTTGTGTCATATGGGTAACATGTATTAAATGATGTGCATTGCGATTGTGTGTCGCAGAAACATTTGGTGACAGCGCCTATCGCATCTGCCGTTTGCGAAGCTTGCCGAACGGGGGAGGGGGTTAACGGCGGGGCACGATGAGCGCCGGCGGGTTGGCCGCGACAAGCCCCGCGACCCCGACCAACGGCGCGACCGACCACCCGCGCGCGCGCGATCAATCATTGTCGCAATGCTTATAACAACTGTAGCCATCTGGGCTCGAGCGAGTTTGTGCGCATTGGCCGCGCAGTGCTGCGCTGCAGCAAGCATGATCACTGTCCATAACATATTTGCAGAGTTAAACCACATGACCGAGTGGGTACTCACCCAAATTGGGTGTGGATTAGATGCGGATAGCTGCGCCAAGCACCAATACGAGTCCCTCATGGGCAAGATCCAAAGCCTGACGTCAGTCGAAGTCGCGGAGGCCACAGAATTATGTGAGGCCATCAGAGCATATGCACTGGACCAGTGGGCGCCGACGCAGATCGCCGAATTGTGCGCTGCAGTCGGCAGCAAAACAGGCCTTCTTAACAAAGGACCTGACGATCGCAAGCATAAGCTGACTACGTTCGCACAGTTCATGACGCACGGCGAAATCAATTCGCTCAAGGACGGGATGCTTTCAGAGAAAGCAATGATACAAGTGGTCACCAAACGAGCCCACAAGCTGGGGGTGCATACCCTGACCGAGGGGGCCCAAGGGCGCCATCGCAGCCGTGATCGCAAGTGTCATGCAGATCGACACGGGGGCCGACAGATGGCTGAAATTGCTCGCGAAGGTCAAGAAGGCTTTGCGACAGTTCAAACCCAAAGAGTGGAAGTATCGTACGATCTGGGAGTACGATAAGGTCGAAGACATCTCTGGAGAGCCTTGGTTTGATGTGGCGCACCCCGACGAACCCCCATCTGGGAGCCAGCATTGGGAGGTCGAAGAGCCCGACTGCGTGAGGAGCTCTCACAGCAGGATCAGGAAGAAGACGTCGTCGAGTGAGGTCGCCATACCTAAGGCGCCCCCAGTGCCACCGCCCGATGTCGGGGCGTACCACGCCTTGTTCGGCCATGGCCTGGTGTCGGCCCTCTTCTCCGCGGCGGCCGCGCAGCACAGCCAGCGAGACGATGCGACGGCAGGGTCGCAATGGTGGTCGCCAGGGGGCGCGCTCGCGCCGCGCCCCAAGGCGCGCGCCCCGCCAGCGGCCGCAGATACTACATGTACAGTCACGGCAAAGGCAATGGCCAATGCTGTGCCCAAGACAGCGCATGCAAGTCCACCTGCGCATGCTGCAGCGGCCGAACCAGCCCGCGAGCCAGAACAAGCGGCACCTGCTGCAGCGGACGATCCGAGTCTATCGGATGAGGAGTCGAAGCTGCGCAGAGCGATGGCCGATCGCATCGCCCTGAAGAGGCCTGCCAAGGCGGACGGCGGTGCACCCGAAGATGAGGAGGGCGACGTCGACGCCCCCGCCAACCGCAAAAGGCCTGCGGCGGCTCACGGCGGCCCGCCGATGAAGGCCGCCAAGAACGCCAAGATCGCCATGAAGAAGCCCATGGCGAAGCCAGCGGTGCCCCCCAAGGCCCCCGCATCAGACAGCGGACCGCTCCACTACAGGGCGGGCTACGTGTCCACCAGCATCGAGCAGTCCACCTACAGGGCCGCCATGGGGAGGTCGGACAAGCGGTTCAAGTGGGGCGGGTGGACAGACCGTACAAGGCAGCAGTCGTTCAAGTGCGCCTTGGAGTGGATCGACGAGAGGCCGTGAGCGGCGGCGGCTCCGCCTTTGCCACCATTTCTCTGCAGTGGCGACGGCTTCGCCCTATAGGCACGCTCATTAACGCACGCTTGTCTGCATGAGTTGTTGGATCAGAACCATTTCCCTGCAGTGGCGACGGCTTCGCCCTGCAAGCTTACCAATGCACGCGTGTCTTCATGAGTTGTTTGATCGGAACCGCGTTCAACGTTGCAACTGCATTTGTTTCATATTCATTAGCGTTGACTCCAAATAGCTGACTCGAACAATACACGACACTTGCAGTGTCCCCTGCATCGCAGCTATACCCACTCAAAAACAGCCGCCTCTGTCCCATATACACCATGCTTTGACGGGGCTTCATAACACGCCATGCACGCGCGCCGACGCTGGAAACATGCATTGCGAGGGCGAGGTACATGAACTCAGATATGCAAGCGCATGTGTCGAACATGTCGTAACGTTGCACATGTCATACGAGCCATTCACGTCGTTCTCTCCATACAAGCAAATGGCCAGTGCAGACAAGGCGTGCGAATCATCCAGCTCGCAGGTGTCATGCCAGTTGCACGAAGTCGTCGGTTGTGAGACAGGCCCATCTTGATGGATGCGTGCGGCTGTGGGTCAGTTCTCTAGGTTGTGAGATTGCCCCTCGCATGCGAGCAGCCCTGTTATGGGGAACGAGCCATGCGCGCATTGCGAGTCACGCTCGCAACCACGCACGCCATGCAAGGCATGCGTGCCCGCGCAATGCCAAGCGCGTTATAGGTCGCGAGGTGTCGCGCGCCGCGATCTGCTCTCAGCTCCGTTGTACATGCGACGCAAGCGTTGTGCCGCAATCTGCGCATACCGTCCGTAGCCATTGTGGCTCAAGTCGAGGGCATTGCGCCGAAGCGTCGTGAGACGGACGCTGAGGTGGCGCAGGCGTATGAAAAGCGTTGTAAGACGGACGCCGAGGCCCTCGTTGAGCATCTCGGAACGGGGGCTTTCCCACGTGCTTAAGTACATCCGAGACAATGGCATGCCCGACACGATCTCCCGAAAGGCTCATTATCGTGCAAAGGAAGAGACCGTTGGCAAGGAAACCACTCCTTATGGAAAGGCGTTGCAATGCATACAGATGCATCTCAAAAGCGGGGGGTCATTCGATGATGGGGTTTGTGCACCTGGACCAATGCTTCATGCGCCCTGCCAGGACAGCAGCAACTTCAGGGCCTTGATGAGGTCCAAACTCCAGAAGTACCCTTGTACGCCGCGCAGCCCTTGGAGGATAATCTTGCACTTTGACGGCACTTCCCCACGGGGCCCGCTTGCGAAGGGGACGCACTATAGAGGCGTCGACGCCATCTATTGGTCCTTCATAGAATTCGAGGAGCACCTGAGCAACGAGAACGCCTGTTTCGTGCTGAGTGCCGCCAGGGCCGCCAAGGTACGCGAGCTCCCTGGAGGCATCGGCGAGTCGCTTCGCCTGTTTATTAAGAAGCTCTTCTTTAGTCGCAACCCTGGTGAGGTGAACCTGAAAACAACAGGTGCCACGCTGGACATTTCGCAGGATGGCGACGGGCCTGCGCACGCGACGCTGATCGCGAAGATAACGTGCACCATTGGGGGCGAGGAGGCACTGCGCGAGGCCCACATGAATAAGGGGCATGCAGGCACAAAGCCTTGCGCGATCTGCCGCAACATGGTGAACCAGAAGTTCGACTACAGTGCGTGCGATGCATCTGGGTGGTATGTGTCCGACGCCTCCCTCGACCCCAGCAAGTGGGCATGCCACGCCGACGAAACTGTTGTTAAGATGTTAGACCGAAATCGGCCCATATGGGAGCGCCTCGATCGAGGCGAGATATCGGATGAGCGATTCAGGCAGCTCACGCAGTTGAGCGGATGGAATTACCATCCTAATCGCATCGCTTTAGACGCCGAGCTTGCTTACGGCGTCACGTCGGTCCTGTGCTTCGACTGGATGCACATTTATGTAGTCAGCGGGGTCGTAGATAAAGAGGTGAAAGCGTTCATGGAGCCCCCGCTGGTCAAGAGAGCCGCGACGGGCAATGACCTCGACGAATACTTCCAGCAATGGTCTTGGCCCAAGCGAATTCAAGGTGCCCACAAAGCCTTCGACACGGGCGAGCTCGCGGCGGGCGCGTCCGAAACGCTATCCGCGATGCCAGTGGTCGCGCACTACATCAGGGAAGTTTTGGCCAAAGTCCCTGCAGGTGCGAATTGCTCAGACAATATTGCGAGCATCCTGGCAGTGTGTGACGTCTTGGACTTGCTCATCTGCATGAGAGAAGGCGAAACCGTTCGCCTCGAGGATCTATCATCCGCTATCTTCAAGCATCTGCGGCTGCACCAATCGTGCTATACCACTAAATTCTGGGCGTACAAATTCCATATGGCAACACACCTTCCCGACATGTATAGGAAGTTCGGGATACTGTCGTGCTTCGTGCACGAGCGGAAGCACAAAGTGGTGAAGCGGTTCACGCACGACCGCAAGTGCATGCAGCGCCCCGAGAAGGCCTTGATGTTGCAACTCGTGGCCCAGCACCGTCACGACCTTCAGCACATCGAGTTTGCACCGGGGCTGCATGATCCAATCCCCTCATCCAAGAATCTGCTCGAGACCCTGGGGCACTTGCGTCCGCAGACGCAGTCGGCAGTGTCCAGTGTCAAAGCATACAATGACCTCAACTCGTTCGATCGCGGTGATGTTGTACTGATGGGAGCTGGTAGCGGCCACGCCGCCGTTCAAGTTTGGTTTCATGTTCAGTGCGATCTTGCGACGGGGTCGCAGTCGGATCCGCTTAGCCTGGTTCTTCGGTTGAGGACTCGGCGGGTGTGTGAGGGATGGAGCAGGTACGGCATCGACGACGACCAAAATCCAGAGCTAATCCCTACCAGCGCGTTGAAGCACCCAACCGTTTTTAGGAGGACCGACGACATCATAACTTGCATTTGGCCAGCCGAATACCGCAGATATTGCACATGAATACTCTTTGTGATTGAGTATAATCTTGGTTTGCGACTGTCGCAATCGTTTGTTTGAGGATGAATATACTCTTGGTTTGCCATTGTCACAATTGTTTTTTGAAGCTTGATAACTTGTGTTTGAGACTTTGCAAGATGTGGAGTGCAGCTTGGCCTTTGGAAAATCATTATCCACTGATCAACATCACCCAAAAACACCAACCCCCGAAGGAAAAAACAACATGTTGGTAACAATCTGGTGAACATGATAACTTTCATAACTGACTTATAACTAGTTAGTAACTCACGCTAACTACTAGTAACAGCGCAGCGCCTCCAAGTGGGGCGCTCTGGAATCAGGCTTACAAGCTGGACCCGGACTCGTACAAGGTCAGTTCCTGTGCTCCCCAAGCAGAGCTTGCCTCTGTAGGGGTCCTAGCGGATTCATATGGCTAGATGAGATTTGGCGCCGACTTCGAAGGCACGCCCGGGTGCCCGGGTGCCCGGGTGCCCAGGGGCCCGGGGGCCCGGGAGCCCGGGCGCCCGGGTGCCCAGGAGCCCGGGAGCCCAGGAGCCCGGGTGCCCGGGTGCCTGGGTGCCTGGGTGCCCGGATGCCCATGTGCCCGGGTGCCCGGGTGCCCCGGCGCCCGGGTGCCCGGGCGCCTGGGTGCCCGGGTGCCCAGGTGCCTGGGTGCCCGGTAGCCCTATGGCCCTATAGCCCCTATAGCACTATAGCACTATAGCCCTACAGCCCTATAGCCCTACAGCCTTATAGCCCTACAGCCATATAGAACTAATAGCTCTATAGCCCTATAGCCCTATAGTCTCATAGCCCTATAGCCCTATAGTCCTATAGCCCTATAGCCCTGTATGTCTATAGCACTATAGCCCTGTAGCCCTATCGGCATATAGCCCTATGGTCCTCAAGCCCTATAGTCCCATAGCCCTATAGCCCTAAAAAGATGTTGATTGGCATGTGTGTAAGCGCGGGTGCGTCGTTGCAGGTGTGTGGTTTTCAAGAGTTCGTCCACCGTCAAGGAAAGTCATCCGTTTTGTTGTTTACGGACCTTCGCGCTGCGCTCCATACTGTAATTCGTGAGTTCATTGTCTGTTTGCCTGACGCTAGCGAAGAACTCGAGAACATCACTGACGGGTTGCAACTTCCTCTTGCGTTAGGAGGGGGGATGCGCGTTGTGCTGGCAGAACCAAGCGTTTTCGAGCAAGTTGGCAGCAGTCACCTTTACCATACTATAATCGATATCAACTCATGCACGTAATTCCAAGTCAACATATGTAGCGATGTCGCGAGAGGCCCCACTGGCACCCGTCCTGGTATACCGCCCGCTGACCCTCTATTCACGTGAACCTTTGCACCTGTCCATGCGAGGATCAGAGAATGGTCTTTCATGGAAGGCATGTCCCTTGATGCCAAGGAGTTGGCCCAGGCTCCAAGTTCTTTTTCCGCGAGAAAGGAGATGAGAGAGATGCGCTAATAAGCTCCCCGTCAAATGTTCACGACCTTGCAGCGCTGCAGGCATGTGCGAGCGCGTATGAGGTGATTCTCCAATCAATCTTCACACTGAAGGGGACCTAGTGGACATAGAAGAGATTGGCCAAAGTAGCTGGCCGATTTCGGTATGCGGCTCTCGGTGGGCAGCTTTCGGTGGAAGCCCCATTAATCGGGAGCGGCAAAGAGGGGGTGTCCAAGAGGGGGGGTGCAAATCATGACCGGCGGCATGTGCGCGGCCCAGCGGGGGGGCCAGGGACGTAATGAAATAAGAAGATGCGCCATGAAATCTGGGGAAAGATCATGGCCCACGCCATGATATCCACCCCCCCTAGTCATCACCCCCCTCTTTTCCGCCCCCGAATTAAGAGATTGGCGAAAGTTGCCGGCCGGTTTCGGTGGGCGGCTGTCGGTGAGCGGCTGTGGGTGGGCGCCCCCTCTCTGTTTCTCTCTCTCTCTCTCTCTCTTTTGCTGATGCTGATGTTCTCTCCAGGCCATTGTGGGGACGTGTTGTGGCCCTCTTGAATCGTCGAGGGGCCCTCTCAGGCCGTCGAGAGTACCTCCGAAGGCTCGCCTGGCTCATCTTGGGCCCCTCGTGTCCCGTCCTGGGGCAATATTGGAGACCTCCCAGGCCATTTGAGCCGAGGGATGCCCGAAATGGCGAGGATGCCAAAACCCTTCAAACACGCAAGGGCAGTCAATGAGTGAGCCTCTTAGGGCCCCCTTGGGAAACTGCGGCCGGGAATGGTGCTTGCAAAACTTTCGGACCATCCACTGATTGGATTTTTTCTCCGGTGTGATTCGTTTAGCTAAGGTGGCTCTGGGCATTGTAAATGAAGAAATGAAAGTAAGAGGGTTCAGCATTAATTTTGGGGAGGGGAAGTCCGCCCTTCTTTTGCAACCTGTGGGTCGGGGGGCAAAGGCCTTCAGCAGGGAGATAGGAATGCTTCAGGGGCGCATGATGGTCCCAGGGATCCAGCAGGATGTTTTCTCTGCTCGGACTTGTACACACCTGGGCTCTATGATACACATCAGTGGCAATAGAAATGCTGAGATGACGCATAAGCACAAGTCACGGCTGAGCGTTCTTGGAGGTCTACGGGGTGCCGTCTTGAAGCGCAACTATGACCTCGAACCAGAGCCACATTTCAAACTTGCCGGTGCCTTTTGCAATAGTCGAGAGTTTCTTCATGATGTCGCGTGGGCCCCGCTCACCGCAGGCAATCAGGCCTTTTTGGATGGAGCTGATCTAATTTAATTGAGAGCGGCTGATGCATACAGAAAACAGGATGACGCATGCTGGGGATAGTCCAATGCCAAGCTGTACGCTACAAGCCGCTGTTTACCCCCACTCCTTAAACTCCAGTTGCGCAGGCTGAGGTATCTGCAGCAAATGCTTTTGTTTGCTCCACACGGGCTGTTGTACATGCTTGATTGCTTGGTAGAGACGCGAGGCACATGGGCCGAGCTCATCCATCAAAAGATTATTTGGAGGTACGATCGGGTCACGATCCCTGGGTCCTGGAGCCCTGTCGGGGGGGATCTTGGTGGGTCCGCGTGGCTACGCACAGCAGGAAGCGGTGGATCTCTTGGCGCAGCGAGTCGGAGCGTAGCGCTGCTCAGTCAATCAGTAAGCCGTGCATCCAGAAGCACGCGTTGGCACATGCCTGAGACACTCCAAACACGCGCCTGAACGGCCGGGCTACACGCCAAACACGTGCAAAGGGCGCTTGGGGTCAGACCTGAGACAAGCCAAACACGTGCGGAAGCAGCCGGGCGACACGCCAGACACGTGCAGGTGCAGCCGAGGCAGAAGGCTGGCGAGCCGAGCTCAGGGCAGCCTGCGACCGCGGCGGAGTGCCCGTGCCGCCCGATATTCGACCACCCGAAGCAGAACTAGTTGTTTCTCGGCAAAGTGCACTGCTCAGCGGCCAAACAGCGTCTACCCCTCGCTCTGCCTTGCGGAGCGCGCACAATGCTAGAGCATAGCATCTGGGACAGTGGGGTGGCGGCCCTCAAGGATCCTGTTGACCCTTCTCTGCCGCGCGCACCCTGCACTGTCGAGGCAACCATTCTCGTCTGTGCCCCGGAATCGACGTGCAGAGATTGTGGCCAGGTCTTCAACACTGAGTGGCTTGGTCACGTCATCACACTGGAAGGCATCCTCAATTTGACCCTGCAGGATGTTGGCACCTGTTGCCAGTCGTGCGGACATCGTTGACACTCGAGGGGTCGTCTCTTGTGGCACCTTCGCTTTGGATCCAGCAATTGCCTTCCGTGCTTTGCCATTGATTGCAGCCTTTGAACAATGAAGAGCTGACGAAATTCCGCGTCGAGGGCTCGAAGGTAGCCAAAGCTGTGCGTTCCAAAGGTGGCGCACAATTGTCGGCTGACCTACCTCCCGAACAGTTCGTTGGACCGACCCTCGGTGGAGAAAGGTTGCTGGCAATAATGCGTAATTCTACCACCAGCGTCGAGAGATCCCGAGAGCACGGTGCGAACGCCATCATGCAGGTCCCGCGTGCACCCAAAGAGACGGCATTCTTGTTAGCGGCCAGAGGCGGGAGGGGACGTTCAGAGGCATGCTGAGGTTTTGTAGAAACGGAAGTCCTGGCCCGTGGTGACGATTTCAAGCGATGTAGACAGTAGCCAATGATCCAGAGGCTGGTGATTTGACGGTGTGGAGATATGTAAGTATATTCCTCTGTATGGTGTGGTCTGAGCAGGCCCTGAGGGTAATTGGAGACCCGCCGTGTGATACGTGGAGCAGAGGCCCTGCCCATCCCCCCCAAATGGAGGAACTACGCCCTGCGTGATGCGTTCCGCCTCGTGGCTGCGGGGGCACCCGTGTAAGCCTGCCGAGGAATGGAAAGAGATTATGTTAGGCAACCGCTTGCTACAGGCAACAGTGCAAGCGGCATGCGTGTGCTGTGACGTCGCTGCCTGCATCATCGAGCACCCCGCCGAGCCCAACGCACTCTGAGTTTCTTAATAAGCGTTGGGGGGGGGTACCCCCCCGACGGGGGTCAGCCTCACCTCGTCGTCGCGCCGCAACGGGGGGGCTACCCGCGACAGGGGGCCGATGTGAGGCTGCCGGCGGGGGTGACGCCCACCCGACGCTTATTGAGAAACTCGGAGTACCCTGCGGCAGGTTCGTGTCGTGCCGACCCCAGCGTTGGTTTTTGACACCGCAGGGATCGTTCAACCTTGAACGATCGGCCGCTGCCGCAACGTCCAAATCGTTCCACATCGATCGATTCTGGGTCGCCCGCGGCGTTCAACCTTGAACGCCGCTGGCGGGGTCGCCGCTGGTCGACACGACGCAAACCTACCGTACTTCCCCTCGGTGTGGGAGCTTCCAGAAGTGAAGGCGCTGATGGGCCTGAGGCCTAGGGCGGCCATGCGCTTCGTGAGTTTAGACCAGTGTTGCTGTGGCGCCTAGTCTAGGAAACACACTGCACTGCTGTGCGTCAGTGTCGTTCGCCTAACCGATCTGATCCGCGAGTTGCAAGGACAAAGAAGGTGCCCGTGCAGTTCCCATCGTACAGTGCTGATGGGAACCCATGCTTCAGGCGAGTTTTAAGTCAGCAGCTGCTGCGCAAAATCCTTCCAGGACGTCCAAGCTGCTGGTCGCTTCTCTTATGTCATACGTCTCAGGGATGGCATGCACCGAAGACCTGCCAGACGTGTGCGAAGATTTCGCTAAGTGGTCTATCCCGTTCGATCCATGATGGGGGAATTTCGCTCCCGACGTCCACCGACCACGGTGACCAACACAGGCCAGCTCGTCTGAGTTTGTTTCTCATTGTTTGCATATATCATTACTGCAGCCTCGTGATTCAGTCGGTGCAGGAGGAAGAAAGGAGGAGAAGGAAGGAAGGAGAAGGAAACGCGAGGCGCTGAGGATCCCAAACGAGGACCAAGCAACAATACAGGATGGTTCGGAATTTGATCCACCTGCACTAGATTGTCTCGAGGGCCTGAGGGTATCAAAACGTTTTATAAACAATAACCAACACTTGCCCATGTCAAGTCGTGAAGGGCCCTACAGCTACCTCGTGGGAACACTGGTAAGCGCTAAAAGCATGAGAGAGGACAATGAATATGTGCCCAAAGATGCAGCAGAGGCATATGAAGCGGAGGCCATAACAGAAGTAAGCATGGCCAACGCCATCATCATGACGACCGAAATGATGCATACAACCACAGATGGAGGCTGAGACCACGAGCTGGCCAAGTAGAAGCATAAGCAGAAGAGCAAGGAATGGGAAGGACAATGATATAGAGATGGGGCAGCTGTTGCGGCGGCAACCATAAAACATGTCAAGGACAAGGGCCGGGGGGGAGGGGGGGCGACAGCGGCGGAGATATACGCAAGGGCAGAGGTGAGGAGAGAGAGAAAGAGAGAGAGGGACACACTTAGCAGCAGATGATGGGCCGGGAGAAGGCAGGGATGCACTCGGGAACGACAAGCAGCAGGGGACGAAAGGAATCAAAACAGAGGGCCCACTGCTAGGAGGGAGGCAGCGGAGCCTTCACCGGTACAAAGGCAGGGTCTCTGCCCCGCAGAGTGAGCCAACAGATCGCGCCAAAAATCCTCCACTCCCAACGGCCCTGTCTGTCACCCCCGCGGGGCGCAAGAGCAATGTCGAGCGCAGGGCCGACGCAGCGGGAGATCTCTACCGATGTCCGTCGTCAATTGGAGTGGCCATGCAAGTTCGCACAGACAAACGCACAGACACACACACACACTCACACACACACACACACGAAGGAATCCTCCGCTTCGGCGATCCAAACATCTACGGAGGCCTCTCGGGCGAGGAGGAGGAGGAGGAAGAGGAGGAGTAGGAGAAGGAGAAAGGCGGGGGGGAGGAGGAGGAGGAGGAGGAGGGAGGAGGAGGAGGAGGAGGAGGAGGAGGAGGAGGAGGAGGAGGAGGGAGAGGAGGAGGAGAGGGAGGAGGAGGAGGAGGAGGAGGAGGAGGAGGAGGAGCAGCAGGAGGAGGTGGAGGAGGAGGCAGAGGAGGAGGACGAGGAGGAGCCGCTGGCCCCCGCTGGCCACCCGCCGCTGCCCGCCGTCTCTTGGCCAGAGTCGCTCAAAATCGCTAGGCACACGCCCGAAGAGGCGCGCAGCTCGGCCCAAGATGGCCTGAACATCGGCGTCACCCCAACATACTTATACTGTATGTCCGTCGCCCCCCCAGGGGCGACGCCCGCACCGAGAAATCCTACAGTATATGCGTCGTGGCGGGCGCTTTCTGGCCACACCGCTCGGGAAACGATATACCTATACGACCATCCTTCGGGTGATAAGGAGGTTCAGGGGGGGGGAACCAACGTCTCACTCGATCGGTCTCACTATCGATCTCAGTATCGATCTCACTATCGGTCTCGCTCGATCGATCTCACTCGATCGAACTCACAATCGATCTCACTCGATCTATCTCATTCGATCGATCTCACAATTGATCTCACAATCGATCTCACAATCGATCACACAATCGATCTCACATTCGGTCTCAATATCGATCTCACTATCGATATCACAATCGCTCTCACAATTAACGTCATCATCATCATCATCAACATCATCAATATCAACATCATCACCAACATCGTCATCATCATAAGGGCACCGTCATCATAATCGTCATAAACATCATCACCAACGTCAGCATCATCATCGGGACAACATCATCATCATCATCATCATCGCATCATCAACATCATCATCATCATCATCATCATCATCAGCAGCAGCATCATCATCGGGACACAGTCATCGTCATCATCATCAGCAGCATCAGCATAATCATCATCATAATCGGGACACCATCATCATCACCATCGTTCTCATCATCCACATTATCATCAACATCGTCATCATCCTCGGGACACCATCATCATCATCATGATAATCGCATCATCATCGACATCATCATCATCAACAACATCATCATCATTGGGGCACCATCATCCTGAGCAACATCATCATCAACATCGTCATTATCATTATTATCATCATCGGGACACCATCAGCATCACCATCATCACCATCATCATCGGGACACCATAATCATCATCAACATCATCATCATCAACATCATTATCGCCGGGACACCATTTTCATCAACATCATCATCACCAACATCATCGGAATCAGCATCATCATCATCATCATCAGCATCATCATCATCATCATCATCATCATCATCATCATCATCATCATCATCATCA
Organism: Prorocentrum cordatum; assembly: GCA_963575745.1. Lineage (NCBI taxonomy): Eukaryota > Dinophyceae > Prorocentrales > Prorocentraceae > Prorocentrum > Prorocentrum cordatum. The sequence goes on from CAUYUJ010017737.1 coordinate 107,682, forward strand.
TCATCATCATCGGGACACCATCACCGTCATCATCATCATCAACATAATCATCATGAGCATTATCATCCTCATCATGGGGACACTATCATCATCATGGACACCATCATCAACAGCATCATCATCTTCATCGGGACACCATCATCATCATCTCATCATCATCATCATCATCATCATCATCATCATCATCATCATCATCATCATCATCATCATCATCATCATCATCATCATCATCATCGCGGGACACCGCGGGACACCGGCGGGACACCGCGGGACACCGCAGGACACCGTGGGACACCGCGGGACACCGGCGGGACACCGCGGGGCCCCGCGCGCCCGGAAGGGAATCATTTGGTCCGGCCGCGCCTCAGCCACGCGGGACACCAACGGGACACCGGCGGGACACCGCGGGCCCCCGGCCGCCCGGAAGGGAGACATTTGGTCCGGCCGCGCCTCAGCCACAGGAGACTTTTTCTCGCCCGCCCACGCAGCTTCGCCTCGCACGCACGGCACGCACGAACACGAAACCGAAATCGATTTCCCGGTGGGGGGGCTCTCCGTTCCACTTCGATCTCACCCCCTCACCTCCGACTACAAGATGGGTATACTATATGTTCGGGTCGGACGCGCGTCTCCCAGGAGGACGTCAAGTATGAGTATGTCTGTGCGTCCCATCAAAACGACCCAAAAGGGCAGCGACAGAATTCTTGTTTTTTTTCCGTCAGCAAGCTCGGCTCAATCGACGTGCATCCGCTGAGCTGCGAGGATCGGTCACAACAACAACGATAGCTCACCCTGGCATACGTTGCAATTGCACGGCGCCGCCCGTGCCCTAGGAACACCTGATCTCGTTGCACAAGGTTTCCTGGGAACGCTTGATCTCGCTGCACATGAGGAGAGCAAATCTAGTCGCAGCAATCTGAATGTGTGCTTTGACGGCGGCGTCGTGGCGCAGGCTGCCAAGACGAACGATTAGACGGAGTGCAATGAGACCCGTAAAGAGGACGAGAGAGAGGAGAGCGAGCGAGAAAGAGAGAGGGAGGAGGAGGAGGAGGAAGGAGGAGAGAGAGAGGACAACACAAAATAGATAACCAGATCTTCAGTGAAGCGAGGGCGGACAGCGGCACACCGCGTAAACACTCCGAGGCCTCCGCGCCGCGTGCTGCTCTGGCCCCTGGCGCCGTGGCCTCCTCAGTGCGTGGCCGCCTGGAGCCCTGGATCCCCTTCCCAGGGATCGGCTCCTCCACCTCCTCCTCCACCTCCACCTCTCGATCCCATAGCCTCCTCCACCTCGCCCTCGGAGAGGCGGCGCGCGACGAGCTGCGAAGCTCGCCCGTGCGCCGGCGCCCGTGGCCAGGTCGCGTGGGCGGGTCGCTGCTCCTCCTCCTCCTCCTCCTCCTCCACCTCCTCCTCCTCACGTGTCCGAACTTTGACTGGCGGAGGAGGAGCAGCACAACACCGGGTGTCCGCCGCAGATTGGCGGCGCGAGGGGGCGCGCCGCCGCGCATGAGGGTGCGCGTCCCCCGGGTGGCTGGGAAGTGCGCAGACTGCCGCGCGCTCCCAGTCACGATCGCGTCGCAAAAGAGAGAGCAAGACGGGAAGTGTTTTTGGGCAATCTCGGCCTCGCGGGGCCCTCGCCCTTCTTCTCGTACGCTGGTTGGAGGAAGAGCTGGAGCGCGACAGGAACTTAAAACTGCGAGTGCGACGCACACAATGTGTGGGATGGTGGTACAGTTCAGACTGCGACCGAAGTTTTACGCTGGCAATGAGTCGGCGGAGGAGGAGTCGGCGGAGGCGGAGGAGGAGGAGCCTATGGCATACATGCAGTCCCCGCTCTGTCGAAGTCGCGCTCAACACGACATAACTATCCGACGGGACCTGGTTCAGACTAGTGGCCGCGCACTTGTCGAACATTTGGGCTAAAGCTAGCCCGAACGACCAAGCCAAAACGGATTGACGTCGACCAAACCTGGCTGTTCTGCCAGAGACGGGTCGACGAGATGGCGACCTCGCCGGAGCAGATACTTAAACGGACAGTCGCGAGACTGGTGTGCATTGGGCGTGCGCTTGGTGCGCGCTCTGTTGGTGGTACCAGGCTGGATCCATCTGCGGGCGAAACCAACGACGGTTGTGCGTTGGAGGCAGGGTCCCCGTGAGGCCCTGACGCTAGCCAATGAACCTACGGCACTTCGCACAAAATAAAGTGTGAAACGCACAAAAGTGAGCGCCCCGCGGCTGCGCCGCAGATGTGCACCAATATTGCGCCTCTGCGTGGCGGTGCGCCGAGAGCCAGGCGGCCGGCGGTGCGGGGGGCTGCGACGGCGCACCGGGGTAGCAGCCCGCGACAGCGCCCGCAGCGTAGGGGTCGGCGCAGGCGTCGGCACAGGGCTCGGGCAACGCAACCTCTGGGGCGCCGAGCCAGGGGCGCGCCACGTACTGTGAGGGCTCGCGGGCTCGGGTGGGCTGGCGGGCATCGCTCGGCGTCGGGTCCACGGGCGGCTCCAGCGCGGTCCCGCCATCACGGGGCGCCCTGGTGCGCTTATCGACCCAGTACCTGGCACCGTCAAGGTCTCCAGCCTTGCTGCACGCCTCGATGATCGCGCTGCAGGCCAGGACCTGGCTGTCGCCAGTTCTCGAGTCCACCTCCACACCCGGCGGAGAGAAAGCGCGGGCCAAGGTCCAGAAGGTCACACCGTCAGGGTGGATCCCGCTGCATACCATCATCTCCAGCCAATGCTGCACCTGCGGGATGTTCCCCTGGTTCACGGAGGCGTTGAGCAGGCTGTTGAACGAGATCTTATTTGGCTCGAAGCCCATGGACCTCAGCTTGCGGAACCACACTTCAGCTGTATAGGAGTCGCCCTTCTGCGCGCACGCATGCAGCATGGTGTTGAAGCACGCGAGATTCGGAGCGATCGTGTTGCGACGCATCTCCATGAACCATTTCTCTGCCCTGTCCACATCACCAACCTTTGCACAGGCATGGATGACAGCTGCAAATCGGATAGTGTCGAGCTTGATGCCATTCTGAACCATCTGACCGAACCAATGCTCGGCTCGATCCACGAGGCCCAGCTTAGCGCACGCGTTGATGACGCTATTGTATGTCTTCTGGGGCGGGTTGTACATCAGGAACAACTGAACGAAAGTTAGAACCTGGGGGAAACGTGAACATGGAGAGGAGGAGGAGGTCGAAAAACAGGCCGTAAAAGTCGAACATCGGGACGAAGTCGCTCGGATGCCCTAGGCTCTCTTCAACGCCTCGCAATCCTCTGCCATCTGCGCCATGGCAACGAGCCCCATGCGGCAGACGGCCACCTGGAGCTCCGCTCTGCGGGCCGCGGACGCGTGAGCCGGGAAAGTGATCCATCCCGTCTTCGGCGTCGCCCGCGGCTGGCGTGCCCACCAGCCAGGTGGGATGTGGTACGCGTCGTTCAGCTCCTGCCGGAAACCCGCCAGGGCGGCGCACTCGGCCACGTAGTGGCGCGCACTCGGTCGATGGGGACCCCCGCAGGACGGGCAGGCCGCCGTGAGATCGGGCCTGGTGGTGCTCCATCTTCTCGTCGGGCTGTGTGTCGCTCCGCAGCGAAAGATCTTCAAGTGGATCCTGTCCTCCAGGGTCAGCGAGTCCCGGAAAGTGGACCACGCTCGTGCCGAGGAGGCTTCAAGGTCGATCTGGTCGACCCCCTCCGAGTCGTGGCGAGACGCGGATGCGTGGGCAAGAGCTCTCGCCCGGCATACTTGGCGAAGGAGGTGCGGCGCCATCTCTTCGTCGCTCCAGAAGATGTGTCTGCGCCCGCACAATCGGCGAACTCGGACATCAGGCTCGTCCACCGAGCGTCGGAACTGCACTCCGCGCTCTGGGTCGTACTGCAGGAACTCGAAACCTATGGCATCGAAGAACGACGTGAAATTCACCTCGAGGAATGTACTCCAGCGGAGGTCCCAGGTGGTGATGCGATCGATGGCCGTGAGCACCGCGCTGAAGATGGGGTGCAGGTCGATATTCGAGGCCCAGAAACGACCTCGGCACCACCAAGTGCACCTCGTCGAAAGCACCGCTGACATCGCTGCTGGGACGACGTCGGGTGGTGGCAGAGAGAAAACCGGGGAACACCAAGTCCACAACGGTTTAGCGTAGGCCCGGACCGCCGTGGCCCTGGCTTCGCTGCCTCCCGGGAGGCCTCGGATGGCGTGCAAGCACTTGCGGAGCTTGGTCCAGCCCCCGGCAGGCGTAATCGGCTCATCCGGAGCATCAGGGACAGCGAGGATGCCGATGTGCTCGATCTGCGTCCTGTCCCCTCGCTTCCAGACCTGGCGCTTCCCGACGTTCTCGATAGCGCCCGTGCCTGAGTCGAAGGCGTTGGTGGCCTGCACGTCCGACTCCATCTGCGGGACGGAGTCGAAGACGGCGGACCTGTCGTCCATGAAAAGGAACTTGGTGCCGTTGACCTCCCAGGGGGAAAGTACGTGGCACAAGACCTTCGGCGCCGTGCTGTCCCCTTGAGCGAGGCTGCGCGTAGGCCAGAGTGTCTCACCGGCCAGCTCTCCCGCCACCTGGCACCTCCGAGGGCCCCGCCAGGCAGCGTTAGTCACCGCCCGCACTCGGCGTGGCGTCTGGGCGTTGCGGAGCGCCGCGTCTGCCACCGCATGCGGCACGTTGTCGTAGCACTTGGACAGGTCACGCTCCAGTCCGCACGAGCCGTGCTGGCAGGCGTGCAGCCACAAGCAGCAGGCGTGGACCACCGTGGAGCCCGCTTTGCAGGCGAACTGAGCGTCCTGTGGCGTGGGCAGGCTGGGCTCGCAAGCTGTGAGCCAGGCCCTGAGGAGCACGGAGCCCACCCCTATAGGCCGGGACTGCGTCGGGTCTTTCTTTGGCACCCCAACAACCCGCCAGGCGAAGAGGAGGTGCTGGAGCTCGGTGGTGGGCCTCTCGACCAGGAGGGTCTCGCAGGTGTCCCGCCATAGCGTGTAGAGTTCGAAAAGCAAGAACTCGAAATGCTCGGAGATCAGCTTGAGCTCGCTGGAGTGCCAACCGTCATAGCCTGCGCTGCCTTTGGCCTTGCGCACGGCGACCCGGAAGTCGGCGTAAGAGGGGCACCACTCCTCGTCGTAGGCGTTGGCGGTCTTCGGCAAGGGCTCGTGCGCCTCCGCGGCGTACTGCTCCCACCTGGCCGCGCACCTCTGCTCGTCGTAGTTGGGGTCTGACGGGACCCACACTCGCTTCCACTCCTCCGTCATGTCCTCGGCATTGAAACTGGGACACTCGGAGGGCCCATGAACCTCTGCAGTGGCTGCCCTCCACGTGTCCGTCGTGAAGTGCTGGAAGAGGCGGCGCCACTCGGAGCGGCGATCTCTGAGCAGGTCCCGCTGGATCGCGGAGATGGCCTTCGAGATCTTGCCGTGTGCCTCTGCGTGCGTCGGCCGGCCTTTCGGGCCAGCTGTCAACCGGCCCCGGAGGGCCGAGTCCACGTACTGGCGCAGAAGAGGGCCAGCGATGAGCTCGTCTGCATGGTCGCGGAGCTGGTGGGCAACGCGGCGACCAAGGCGTTTCAGGCGTACCAGCTCCATCGGCTCGGCGGGCCGCACCGCCGGAGTCGTGGCCACCCTGCGCGAGGTAGGGAGGGATCCCTTGGGGCGTTCAGCGGCCCCGTCTTGTAATACCCACCCCTGGTGGGCAGCTGCCGTCAGTGTCCCCTCGGCCCGGGCGTGCCATCGCTCCCACCTCTCCGGGAGAGGGGCGGCGGCTGGGCAGGCCGGCAGGGTGGCATCCATGTGGCTCTGCAGCTCCTCGGTGTCTTCTCGTCGGGCATCACGTTGGCTTCCTTCATCTGCATGAGCCAAAACTCCGCCTTGTCTGGATCCGATACTTTTGCGCAGGCGTTGATGAGAGCGTTGAAAACTACTGTATCAGGGCGCACGCCGAACCTCAACATCTCCTCGAACCACGCCTGCGCCGAATTCACCTTGCCGGCCTTCGCGAAGACGTCGACCACAGCGCCGAAGGACAAGACCCCGGGCTCTATGCCATCGTCGATCATCCTCCTCATCCAGGCCTCCGCGCCGGCTGTGTCGCGGGCGCGAGCGCAAGCGTTGATCATGGTGTTGTACGTGATGCCGTTGGGCTTCACGTCGCTTGCCAGCATCTGGTCGAACCAAAAGGCTGCTCGCTGGGGGCTCGCTGCCTTCGCACAAGCGTCCATCACGCTGTTGAAGGTGACGGAATTGGGCTGCATGTCCAGCCGCACCATGCGCTCGAGCACCCAGCAGGCGCCGTCGGGGCTGCCCATCTTGGCGCAGCTGTGGATGAGCTTGTGGTAAAACATCTTGTTGCATACATTCCTTGGACCCTGCTGCGAAGTTGAGTCCAGCATGGCCTCCGCAGCGTGCGTGTGCCCCTTCACGAGCAGCGCCGTCACCGACCTCGCGAGGTTGCTCTTGTCAAGAGCGCTCATGCCGCCAAAGGCGGGCAACGGCAGACGGAGCCTGCGGCTCTTCACTGCTAAAGGTCTGGACGGATCTGAAGCGCACGTCGCCGATAAGGTGGATACCCCTCCTGTCGGTACGGATAAACCGCACCCACTCGAATCCACATATCTTGAGCCAAAATGGCTACGGAAAACAAGGGCAGCGACAGAATGGCCCAAGAGAGTCCCGACGGCGGCGGTCACAGGGGCCCCACGGGCCTCCAACAACGGCCCGGAGGCGGCCCAAGGGTGCCCCGGAGGACCAAGAGGGCCCCAAGAGATCTCCGAGACTGAACAACAGTGGACACCAGGATGGAAGTTGCGAAAAGAAAAATCCGGAGAGGCCCAAAGTGAAGGGGCCCTGAAACACACAAATAAATACACACAAATAACCGGATTCCCTATATTTTCACATATTTTCTAGGTTTGTGTCTTCCCCCCTACTTCCCATATTTTCCAATATTTTCTGGGAATCGCCGATTAATTGTGTCTGTGTTTTTTCTCTCCTGACAAAGGATGGCCAACGAGGCCCAAACGAGGCGCCAAGATGCCGTCTGAGAGGCCACCACGAGGGTCCGCTCCTCGGCCACCAGCGGGGATCACTCGCAAAATGCGTGGTCCTCCCCCTCCCCTCCCCCTCCCCTCCCCCTCCCCTCCCCCTCCCCTCCCCCTCCGTAAATGGAGCAGAAACTGACTGACGCAGGACTGCAGCCAGAACGATGGCGGAGGAGAAGAACCCAGACAACGAGCGATTGGCAACCACAAGGCCGAGACGTCGTCCAATCTCCGTGCAGATCGTTCCGCACCCTGCTCCATCTTCCCTGCCTCCTCCCCCATTTCAGTGCTGGATATTTTGGGAGCTCGCCACGGGGCACGGAATGAGACTTGGGTTTGCCAGGCTCATGGTTTGGTTGCCCAGGTGCTTGAACACGCTCCCGAACTGCACGACCTGCCGGACCACCAATTCAGTATGGTAAAATGGGAGCACCACATCAAGACATCTGGTCGGGTTTTGGCACGTCTCGTCCGGGGTGCCGCCGGGGCCAACGTCGCACATGAGCAACGCGCGGCTCTTGCAGACATCGCTGTACGGGGCATATTTCCAGGACCCCTGTGGCGCGGAATGCTGAACGCAGTCAAAGCACCAGCTTCGTGTGTTCAGGGGGATGCGGGGGGCCCAGGATGCGAATTCATTCTGGATGCCAGCGTCATGGGGCTCGGATGTCACAATTCACGCACACGTCGATTCTCTTCCGGCACGCTTCCCCATGCAGTGGGGCTGAACTCCCACGTGCGCAGGCACCTCGCTCGGATCCACCACAACCATGCGGAGGTTCGCGCACGCCGCGCAACGAGGCTCAACGCCGCCCCGCGCACTTCAGGTGAGAAGGCGGGACTACCACTCGAGCCTGGCGCTCAAACGGGTTCGCTGTGCCTCGTCGGTCGCCACGCGCAAAACGCACATGAACCCGCGAATCAGAAATTGGACAGGGTGCTCCACTGACCGCACCCAACCAACAGTACGGAAGCACACAGGGCTTGACTGACCGCCACTTCATAGACAGCTGCCTGGCAGCCGACAATTGATCGAGCAATGCCTCATGGATGCTGCAGCTCCATCGACACAATCAGCAGGAGTAGCACTCACGTGAGTGCTCAGCTTTGATTTTCATGTCGTCCATGACTGCGGCTGCCCGCAAAATTTGGCGATCCGATGACTTAGTCGCCCTTGTCGCTCTTCATATGGGTCGGACTCTGGGTGGGACAGCTGCGCTGGGAGCTCGGGGCGGCCTTGCTCTTCTCATCGCTCAGCTCGACGGCGTTGAGGTCGCAGCGTCGTCCGCCGCCCATGACGTTCAGGATGAGCTGTTTGATGCGAAAGTGATCAGGCAACCACAAGAAGTAACCGACCAACCATGCTAGTCTCGAAACGCGGCCGAACAGAGCCCATGGCTACGGCGCCGAAGAGGGATGCGCCGTCGACGACTAGCTACGCAGGCACCGCACATCCGCCTTTCCCCTTTCTGCCCCCGCGTCTCTTCAGCTACGGCGGGGCCGCGCGCCGTCTCGCGCGGCGCAAAGACGCGCGCCTGCAAGCCGTCTGCTGCTTCGCTCGCGAGCTGCTCCGCGCCGAATGACGACCTGCACGCGAGCTCGCGCGATCGGCTCACGGCGCCCAGCCAGCGGCGCACCCGCTTACCAGCGCGGCACCACATGCCTAGGCACATTAGACACGGCGCCCCGAGCGACGCAACCTGCCACCCCCCCAATGAACGACCCGTCGCTGAGCGCGCAGAGCCGCCCGGCGCGCCCCATGGCTGGAGATGCGACACGCGCCGCGATCTTCTACGTGGCCAGAACGACGCAACTGAGCTGCTTAACGCGGCGGGTGAGAAGCTCGTTCTCGGCTCTCTGGTGGGCGACGACGCACGCTGCGACGCGGCGTCGCGCGGGCAAGGCCCAAGCTGCCGTTCCCAAGATGGAGACAGACACCTATGGCAGCTGACCTCTGGCCGGCTCTTTGGCCCTGGCCTTCCTTGACCAGGTCGAAATACCTGATCGGCACCAGGGCGTCGATGCCCTCGTCGTGGTCGATCGTCACGATAGAATCGGCACTGCGGCGCTGGCGCCCTCCGCCGTTGGTAAAGTCGTCGCAGTCACTCTCTCTTGCGCCCAGCGATCTTCAAATCGCCGACGCGCTTGGACAGCGCGGGCAATACCTCCGAGCCCCAGCATCGTTGGCGCCAGACATATCCAGCTCGACCTCGCGCTCCTGGCCCCACCTAGCGGGCTGGGCGCCGCGCCCGCGAGCGCGCGACCCGGGCCAGCCTCGCAGAGCAGGCTCGGGGCGCGCCGCTGCAGCCCGCGCCTGGCACGATTCATCGCAGGCACTGGGCCCGCTCGTCGAAGCCTTCGCAGCCGCGCACCTGCCCTAGGAAGGCTGCACTGCCCGGCGGCAGGTGAGTTTCACTGCGCTCCTGCATCTCAGCGTAAGTCACACCTTGCAGGAACGCCTCCTCAACGTCCACGGCGACGCACGCCAACTGGACGACGCGCCGCCTCCGAGGAGAGCCCGCGCCGCGACGCCCGCTTCGCCGCCCACGCGAACGCCGCCAGGTCTCCGGCGCCCATGTCGCGGAAGCCTCTCAGCGCCATGCGGCACCGGAAGATCACGACTGTCTTGCCGCCAAGTCCCTTCTGGTGCCCCCACTTGAAGACGCGTCTGGAGCCCATGACGTTTCGGGGGCTCTTGCGCGGGCGCCTCTGGCAACGCGTGTTTGACCCAGATGGTTGGCCGCTGCGACCTCCTCCGACACCCTCGGCGCTTCCTCGTTCGAGCGAAGGTCGGCGTCGCGCACGGCGACAGCGGTCTCGACGGCAGCATAGATGTTAAGCACGGTTGTCTGGGAAACACTCGCAACCCAATCGCCACCCCTGGATCGAGGTGCAGCTCCGGGCGCCCTCCTCCTGCGCCATCCTCCCCTAGCAGAGATTCCACGCTGCCTGTCGGCGCTCTCTAGCACCCCTCGCCCCTGGGCCAGGCCCCCCGCCCCTCGACTTCACGCCTGGCTGCCAACATCCCCCGCTTGATGCGGAGGGGGAAGTCGCTGTCGGTCTCCGCGGGCAAGGCCGACAGGGCTGATGGGGACCCCCCCTCAGAGGTCCTGGCAGCGCCCTCGCGAACGTCGAAAACACGGTCATCGAACGATCCGTCTGGGCCCTGCCCGGCGCTGGCTGCCAGCAACGGCTGGTCATTCAAGATAAACTGGATGACGCGAGTTTCCTTCCACCAGTCGCAGATATGCCGATGGGCGTCGAACCTGGTTCCGTTAGGGTGAAGCCGAAAGCATCTGCGGGACAAATGGTGCAGAGCTCCGAGGATGTCGAGGCGTTGCCGCGTCTGCGCGGCGACCTGCACGCCCCTCGCGTCCCCCCAGCGCCCGGAGGCCCTGACCCCAGAGACTGGTACGACGTGCTCCAGGATGCCCCCCTCGCGATCCCATGCCAGGCCTGCTCGCGCCAAGCTGGTGCCCACGTCGTCGAAGACAACACCGGTGAAGGGCCAGGCGTCTTGAAATGTGCAAACCACGTCGGCTCGGCGGCACATGACCGCCACCTCGCCTCGAGCCGGGTTCACAGACATGACCGCCCAGAGCACGCCCAGCCTGGCCCGCCCTTCGTCCTCGGGAACCTGCGGGCCCCCACCTGGTCGCCAGCGCCAGGGCGGCCCTCTCCAAATGCCACCAGCCCTTGAGGGCGTAGGTGGTCCACGGGGCTTCCTCTCCCCGCCCCCCCCCCCCCCTCCGGGGAAGGGTTTATCATTGTTCCCTATTATCTTGCACTGCTGCGCTCTAGAGCTCGGACATCTTTATTTTCGTCGCAATTCGCGGTGGTTCGCCCCCCCCCCCCCCCCCCCCCCCCCACCCCCGGGCCCCGAGCCCCAGCCCCCCTGGGCCACCCGCCCTTGCGACCCCCCTCCGCCCGAGCTTCCTAAGCCAGGACAGCCCCCCTGGGCCGCGGCACCCTTCATTCCGACCCCCCCTCCGCCCATGCTTCCCAGGGTAGCCCCCCTGGGCCGCGGAACCCTCACTATTCGTCGTGGCTCGCGGTTGGCCTCGACCCCCCCCCCCCCCGAGCCTCGGCCCCAGCCCCCTGGACCACCCACCCTCGGCACCCCCTCTCCGCCCAGGCTTCCGGGGCAGCCCCCCTGGCCGCGGAACTTTTTATTTTTCGTCTGGCTTCGTCGTGGTTCGCCCGCCTCGCCCCCCCCCCTCCCCTGGGCCTGAGCCCCAGCTCCCCTGAGCTATCCACCCTTGGGAGCCTTTTCTCCGCCCAGGCCTCGCAGCCCCCCTGGGGCCACACCCCCCCTTCAGACCCCCCCCCCGCCCAGGCTTCCCAGGGGCAGAGCCCCTGGGCCGCGACGTTAATTATTCTTGGGCCGCGGAACCATCATTTTCGTCGCGGCTTCGCGGCGGCTCGCCCCCCTCGCACCCCCCCCCCCCACCCCCACCCCCCACCCCCACACCTGAGCTTGAGCTCCCAGCTCACCTGGGCCACCACCGCCTTGGGACCCCCTCTTGCCCATGCTTCCCAGGGAGCCCCTGGGCAGCGGAACCCTGTTTTAGTCGCAGTGGCTCGCGGTTGGCTCGCCCCCCTCGCCCCCCCCCCCCCCTACCTCCACCCCCCCGAGCCTGAGCCCCAGCGATCCCCCCTCCGCCCAGGCCCCCCAGGGCAGCCCCCCCTGGGCTGGGGACACCTCTATGTTCGTCGCGGCTCGCGGCGGCTCGCGGTGGTTCGCGGACATTCTCATTTCCGTCGTGGTTCGCGGTTCGTCGCGGTTCGCCCCCGCCCCCCTGGACCACCCCCCCTTGGGGCCCCCCCTCCACCCAGGCTTCCCAAGGTAGCCCCCTGTGGGCCGCGGAACATTTTTTTTTCGTCGCGGCTCGCGGCTCGCGCGGTTCGCCCCGCTCGCCCCCCCCCCCCCCCCCCCCCCCCCCCCTGAGCCCAAGCCCCAGCCCCCCGGGCCACCCACCCACCCTTCGGAGGCTTGCTCCGTCCAGGCCCACCTGGGCCGCGGAACACTGTTTGTTTCGTCGTGGTTCGTGGCTCGCGGCGGCTCGCCCCCCTCGGCCCCTCCCCCGAGCCTGAGCCCCAGCCCCCCTGGGCCACCCACCCTTGGGAAGCTTGCTCCGTCCAGGTTTCCCAGAACAGCCCCCCTGGGCCGCGGACATCATTATTTTCGTCGTGGCCCACCCACCCTTCCGAGGTTTGCTCCGCCCAGGCCCCCCTGGGCCGCGGAACCCTACATTCGTCGTGGTTCGTGGCTCGCGGCGGTTGCCCCCCCCCCCCCCCCGGCCCCTCCCCTGAGCCCCGCCCCAGCCCCCCTGGGCCAGACACCCTTCGGGGGCTTGCTCCACCCAGGCTTCCCAGGATAGCCCCCCTGGGCCGCGGACATCCTCATTTTCGGGCTTCCCAGGGCAGCCCCCCTGGGCCGATGAACCCTTTACTTTCGTCGCGGTTCGTGGGTCGCGGTGGTTCGCCCCCCTCGGGCCCCCCCTTGAGCCCGAGCCCCAGCTCCCCGGGGCCACCCACTCTTGGGGGCCTTCCTCCGTCCAGCCTTCCTCCGCCCAGGCTTCCCAGTCCTTCACAAGTCCCTTGTGCAAGAGCAAAGCACGCGTGCCACCTGTTAATATACAGCGCCTCCCCCAAGCGACCGGGGGCCAACCCGAGTCAGCGAGGGCACCCCCCCACACCTTTCCGCGTATATATATATAATAAAATAATAAAATAATAAAATAATAAGATAAGAGAAAAAAATTGTTGACGCTTCGCGTATCCCCACCAGCCCATCCAGAAACGATGCTCAGGGGAGTTGAGGTGATCAGGGAAGTCGGGGAGCATGCAGAATAACAAAGGGCGGGGGAAGCTGTCACAGACCCCGAGAGGGGGAGGATGGAAGAGGAGTCGTCGTCGTCGTCGTCGTCGTCGGAGGAGGAGGAGGAGGAGGAGGGGGAAGAGGAGGAGGAGGAGGAGGAGGAGGAGGACGGAGAAGGAGGAAGAATCGGAGGAGGAGGAGGAGGAGGGGAAGGAGCTTCTTGGGGGTCTTTTGAGGGCCTCTTGGAGGGCTTTTTGGGCGCCTTGGGGCATCTTGGGCGCCTCTTGGGACCCTCTTGAGGCGCTCTGGGGAGCCTTCGGGGCGCTTTTGGGGCCATCTTGGAGGGAGTCGATCAAACAAGAGGGGGGGTTTAATTAGCGTCCCCCCTCGGAAGCCCCTAAAATCGCCTCTTGGACCCCTCTTGGAACGCTCTTGGAGTGCTCTTGGGCGCTCTTGGGGCCGTCTTGGGGCTCTTTTGGGGCTCTCTTGGGGCCCTCTTGGGCCATCTTGGAGCCATCTCCAGGCCTCGGATGGCCATCGGAAGCGAAAAGGCGAGAAAGCAAAAATCATTGATTTTCCTTAGGTTTTGGGACGATTTTGGCCTCTTCGGGGCCTCCTTGGGGAGCTGTTTGGCCACTTGGAGTTATCTTGGGGCCGTCTTTGGGCTTCTTGGAACCATCTTAGGAGCCATCGTGAGCGATCTTGCGCTATCTTGAGCCATCTTGGAGCTCATCTTGGGTTCTCTGAGGCGCTCTTGGAGCCGTCTTGGGCCATCTGGGACGCTCTAACTACCCGCGGCCCCCCCCGTCCAGGTCCAGGGGAGGGGGTAGGGGGAGGGGTAAACCCCTCCCCAAGGGGGAAGAGGGAGGGGTGGAAGAGGATCTGCTCTAGACCACCTACGCCCAGAGGGCTGGTGGGACTTCGCGGCAGCGGCGGCAGCGGCTGGCCCGCGGCGGCCTGCGCAGGGCAGCGGCACTGCGGCGGGCTGCGGCTGGTGGCGGCGCTCAGCGGCGCCGCGGCGGGTGGCGGCGGGGGGGCGGCGGCGGCCGGCGGCGGCGGCGGGGTTGCGGCAGGGATGCGCGGGCAGCGCTGCCGGCGGCGGCGATTCGGCAGCGCGGCCGGCATCGGGCGGCGGCGGCGGCGGCGGGCGGCGGGCAGGGCCGGCGGCGGCGGCGGCGACGGCGACAGACTGGCCCCAGCTGCTGCCATCCAACGACGACAACGAAATGCTGCGGCTCGGGCCAGGCTCGGGCGCCGCTGTGCGCGTTGGGGGGGCGGGCGGGAGTAAGCGAGACGGCTTTGCGGGCGGGGAGGGCGTCTTGAACCCCCCCCCCCCCCCCCCCACCCCACCCCCATGCCCCCACCCCCCCATGGGCCTGGGCGGGCGGGGGGGGGGGGGGGGGGCGCGAGGAGTAGGTCGACCGCCAAAACGGCCTCGGCGAAGGAAGGAGGAAGCTACAATCATTGGTCTTGACAGGAAAAGCGCGGGGCCAACTTGGGCCTCCGAGTGGGGGAGGGGGGGGGGGGGGGGCGAAGCTAGTGGCCCCCCCCCCCCCTTCTTTGATCGATCTCCTCCTAGATGGCCCCACAAAAGCGCTCCCATGGCTCCCACGGGCGCCCCAAGAGGGCCCCAAGAGGTGGCCAGGAAGCCACAAGAGGCCCCCAAGAGGCCCCCAGTGCGCCACCAAGAGGCCCCACAGAGACCTCCAAAAGGGCCCAAGAAGCCCCCAGAGGCCCCCCAAAGCACCCAAGACGTGCCGAGAGGCCTCGGCGATAATGCCAAAATCACTGAAGGCACAAAGATTGTGGCCACATGTTGGCCTCCGGGGGGGGGGGCTGATTAAGATGGCTCCAAGAGCGCCTAGGGGGGCCCAAGATCACCTCCAAGATGGCTCAGGATGCCCAAAGATGGCTCAAGATGACTCCCAAGATGGTCCCGCTCCAAGACGGCTCCAAGTGGCCAAAGCGCTCCCCCTGGAGGCCCCGAACAAGCCTAAATCCTTCCAGAACATCTGGAAAATCAATGTTGTTGGTTTTCTCGCCTTGTCGCTTCCGATGGCCACCCGAGGCCTCAACGGCCCCAAGATGGCCCAAAAGGGCCCCAAGAGAAACTCAAGAGAGCCCCAAGACGGCCCCAAGAGCGCCCTAGAGCGTCCGAAAAGCGCCCCAAGAGCGCCCCAAGAGGCGACTTCTTGGGCCCCCAAGGCAGCGCTAATTAACGCGCCCCTCTCGTTTGATCGATGTCCCCCAAGATGGCCCCAAGAGCGCCCCCAACGGCGCTTCAAGAGGGCCCCAAAGGGCGCCCAGGAGGCCCAGGAGGCCCCGACAGGCGCCCAAGAGGCCTCCAAGAGCCCCCCAAGAGACCCCCAAGAAGCCCCAAGAAGCTCTCCGAAGCACCCAAGACGCTCTAAGAGGCGTCCGGGACCGCCAAAAAGCCTCCAAAACGCTCCAAGTGGCCTCGACTGGGGGACCCTTTCCTCCGCGTGCTGCCCACTTCCCTGATCGAGGAAATTCCTCTGGCCATCGTTTCTGGACGGGCTGGTGGGGTTACTTCTTGGGTACGCAAGCGCACGAATCAAGCCGGACGCTGGACGAGCAGGGGCAAGCTATGCCACCTGCGAAAGAAAAAACAAGGCAACGAGCACGCCGGGACAGGCGGAACTCACGGGTGGCCAAAAGGGCCGATGGGCTGGTGGGATTACTTTTTTGGTCGGCGCCCGCTCGACAACGGTCCGGCGGCAACAGGCAATGTCCGGGACGGCGACGCAAAGCTAATTGCGCAACAAGCGTGCAGTTGCACATGCACTCAAAGGAAAACCGAAAACTACAGGCGTGGCAGGCTGAACCACACGGCGCCCAGACCTCAGCAATCCACCCCCCCGTGCCAGGTGGGGCCATGCGGCTGTGCCCAAGGCGAGAACTGCGATGCCAATCCCTGAAGCGACGAGATCCGCAGGTGTGGGGGGCACCGCCGCCCAGCGGTGAAGCGCCCGCGAAGCCTGCCAGGGGGGGCCCTGCTGCAGTGGAGGCAGCGGGAGGCCGGTGGAGTGAGTCGCCTGTGGGGCGCCAGACTCCGAACGCCCGCGACGACGTCTGCAAGCCAAGCAGCTGTCGCGGAACTGGTGCGGCGCACTGGCCGGCAGCTGGTGGAGCCTGGGCGCTGTCTTGCCGCGGAAGGCTGAACCGCTCCGTGGCGACCCAACACCCGAGTGGCCATTCCAGAGGACAAGGGGGGAACAAGCGACTGTGGACCACGCTGCGCGCCAGCACGGCGCCAGGCCTCGGAGAGAAGGGGGAGGGCCCGCAGGCGGGGGCGCACCGCCAGCGGAGGAGCGAGGGGAAGGGCGGCACTGGTGGTAGCGCTGCCTCCTGCGGCGCCAAAGGGCTGTACCGGGCGGCAACAATCAGGCGAGGCATCCCGACACAGTAACCCTCAATGCCGGTGAACACCATCGATACTCCGAGCACCACAGTGTCAACCTGCTGCGAAGAGGCCCACCAATGCCAGCCGCGTCTGTATGGTGCGATCCGTGGATGGGGGATCCACTGAGCAGCCTGCCCGCCTGGCCACCCGCTCCAGCTACTGCAGCCGCCGCGGGCGAGCCCCGGAGGCACAGTGGAGGACATCCACCGGGACGCGCATTCGGCGCCGCCCCGCACCGCGGCCGGCCTGCAACCCTCAGAGCGCGGCATGCCGCGGAGAGGGGGGGGCGCAGCTAACCGCCGCAAGATACGCGCAACTTGAAAGCAGCTGCACGCCGAGAGCGTCTACGCGCGCGGGGGGCGCAGCTAACCGCCGCAGAAGGCACATAGAGAGATGGGGGGTGCAGGACAGCGCCGACGCAGCCCATGCTGGAGCGCGCCAGCGTCGGACGCGCCACATGGGAGGTACATGCGCAGCAGCCTTGCGCAACATAACGATCCGTGGAAAGGGGTCCCCCGAGCAGCCTGCTCTCCTGGCCACCCGCTCTGACCACTGCAGCAGCCGCGGGCGAGCCCCGGAGGCGCAGAGGAGGACCGCCAGACCACGCATTCGGCGCCGCCCCACACCGCGGCCGGCCTGCGGCCCTCAGAGCGCGCCTTGCCGTGGACAGGGGGGGGGGGGGCGCAGCTAACCGCCGCAAGATACACGTAACTCGATAGCAGCTGCACGCCGAGAGCGCCTACACGCGCGGGGGGCGCAGCTAACCGCCGCAGAAGACACGTGGAAAGATGGGGGGGCGGCAGGACAACGCCGACGCAGCCCGAGCTGGAGCGCGCCAGCGTCGGACGCGCCACATGGGGGGTACATGCGCAGCAGCCTTACACAACATAGCTGGAGCTGCAAACCGCCCCTTCCGTTCCCATCCGGTCCGCCGCAAGGGTGTCTGCGAGAGCCCCGTCTATGATGCATCGACCTTTCGTTGACGCGGGGGGCGCAGCTAACCGCCGCAGGACGCGATTTGATGGAAAGCGCGTCTGCGAGAGCCCCATCCGCGGTTGGAAGGCGCCCCCGCCTCTGCCCCCAGCGCTGCAATTGATGACAGCGGGCGCACTTGCCGCTGAGAGCGGCGGGGAAGCTGAACGACGGTGCGACGGGGGGCGCAGCAAACCGCCGCGTAACACGATTTGGTGGAAAGTGCGTCAGCGAGAGCCCCATCCATGATACATCGGCCTTCCGTTGACACGGGGGGTGCAGCTAACCGCCGCAGATGACACCGTTGAAGGGACGTGAGCCTGCGAGAGCCCCATCTGTGATACACCGACCTATCGTTGACACGGGGGGGGGGGGGGGCAGCCGACCGCCGCAGAACACGGCTTGTTGGAAAGAGTGCCTGCGAGAGCCCCATCTGTGATGGATAGCGCCTCCGCCTCTGATCACAGCGCTGCGATTGATGACAGAGAACGCCGTGTTGACGAAACGTGCACGAGGGGGGTCGCACCTGATCCCTGCGCGTGCGATGCCACGAGGTGGGGCAGCAACGGCTACTGTGGGGAGACGGCCCGCCACTGTTTTTTGCCCTTCCTGGGTGCCCCGGTGTCCGGGTGGCCCTTTGCCGCGCGGTGATCCCTGCTCGATCTGCCGCTTCGACCCGGGCGCAGATGCCACAGACGAGCCCAGTCGACGTCGAGGCCCAGCACGTTGCTGACGACCCATACGTCGCACTTGTGGCTGCGGAAGGATCCCAGGAAGAGGTGGCAGGTTTGCGGGTCGTGCCGAAGCGGGTCGAGCGCGCCTTCGCTGCCAGGCACGGACTGCCGCTTGGCGAAGGCGTGCCAGGTGCCTGTGAACATTGTTCACAGTGTGACTTGGAGCCGCCTTATCGCCTCGCCGGGTGTCTCCCCGGGTAGGTCCCACTGGATGTTGTTGATTTCTGTCTTGTACAGCTGCTGTCCCGCGTCGGGGTCCGCGGGCTCTGGCCACTGGCGCGGGTCGGGCCATTGGTGCTGCCGTGTATCCTGGCCGCAAGTCTCCAACGTACCGGCCTCGCTGTCCTGGCCGGAGGGCTCGCGATCTGCCCGCGACAGTTCCGGCTGCACGCCTGGCGGGGCTCTGCGGGGAGAGGCGGGCCGCATGGTGGTTGGCCGCCAGGCGGGGGTCGGATCGTCTCCGGCTGCCAGGGCGGACGCTGCCCTGTGGTGCGCGGGAAGAGGCCCCTTCCGCTGGCGTTGGCCTTCGGGCCTGTGCCCGCCGTCGCTCCCGGGTGCGCCCCCTCCGGTCAACGGAGGACTCTCGCCGGTCTCGGAGGCGCCGCCGGCTGTGCCAGGCGCGCGCACGTCCGGCGACGCAGTTTCCGTCGCCAGAGCACGAGATTCTTCGTCAGTCGTGTCCTGGACGTCAGGAGAGAGCGCCCGGGGTTCACCGCCCATTGGAATGGGTTCACTGGCAAGGGAAGCGGGGCGAATAGGCGCGAAGGGGTTTCTCCCGACGAGCCAATAAATGGCTTCGCTGTCCTGCGCCTGAACGGTTGGTCCGCGGTCCCCCTGCTGGGTCTGCGGCGCTCCCAGAGGACTGCTGCCGGTCGGATTGTTTTGAAGGGGAGGCGGGGGTGGCACGGCGTGGTGGGCGAGCCCCTGCTGTTCTGGGACCTCGTTTAGCTGACTGACGCGGCCGCCGTCCGCACTTTCGGGGGCCACCCCCTGCCCACCCGGTTCTAATCCAGAGACACGGATGAAGGCTTGTGTCGCTTCCGCACCTTCAGAGGCTTCCGCCGCTTCGGGCCCCCGATACTCCGCGGCCTCCGTAGCCTCCGCCGCGGCCTCCCTATCCTTCCCTCTGCCCTGCTGCTGCTGCTGAGGGAGCAAGGGTACCTCTGAGCTTTCTCTTGGGTTCTGCTGGCTCCTATAGGGGGTGTCTCCTTTGCTCTGCCCTGCTGCTGCTGCTGCTGAGGGAGCGAGGGTACCTCTGAGTCTTCTCGTGGGTTCAGCTGCTGCTGAGGCAGTGGTTGTGAGGGGGGTGTTGTTGCTGCTGCGGCTGCGGGGTGCTGTTGCTGCAGCTGGGGGGTTATGTTGCTGCTGCTGCTGTTGCTGTAGCTGTTGCGGCTGTTGCAGTTGCAGTTGCAGTTGCTGCTGCTGCTGCTGCTGCTGCTGCTGCTGTCCTGCTGTCCTGCTGCTGTGGCTGCTGCTGCAGCTGCGGCTGTTGCCGCTGCTGCGGCAGCGGCTGCAGGTGCTGCTGCTGCTGCTGCTGTTGCTGCTGTAGCTGCTGCTGTTCGGCGGCCGCCGCCGCGCCAGCGGCCTCGCAGCGGGCGGCCGCGGGGGCGGCCGCGGCGGCGCGGGCCACCGAGCCCGCCGCCGCCGCCGCCGCCGGCAGCGGGGAGCCAGCAGCGGCGACAGCAGCGTCCGCCGCGACAGCGGCCGCCACGCCGGCCACGGCGCCGCCGGCCGCCGCCGCCATCGGAGGGGACCCGGCGGCGGCGGCAGCAGGTGTGGCGACGGCAGCGGCGGCAGCCGCGGCGGCGGCCGCGCCGCCAGCGGCACCGGGGGCGGCCGCAGCGGCGCCGGCCACCGCGCCCTCCGCCGCCGCCGCCGCCGGCGGGGAGCCAGCAGCGGCAGCGGCAGCGGCGGCGGCGGCGGCGGAAACCACCGCCAGCCAGCCGGCCGCCTCCGACGGCGGCGGCGGCAGCGGCGGCGGCGGCAGTGGGCCGCAGAGTCCAGGCGCTGCGTCCCGCCGCGCCGCCACCAGCCGCTGGCGGCGGCGCAGCGCGGCCCCCGAGAGGGCGGCCCCGAGGGCGGACATGGCCCAGGCCCGAGTGCGCACCTGAGCGAGGGGCGGGCTCGAGCCGAGACGGCTTGAGCCAGGCTACGGAGCTGGTGGGATTACGCGAAGCGTAGAATTCTGCGGTGCGTGTCCAGAAGGCGCGGCTGACACGTGAGGTCGACGTGGCCTCAAAACTGCGTTGCAGCGCAATCTCTCGGATTCGCCACTGCAGTCGGCTGGGCTGCACTTCCCCACCAGCAGAAGGGCCCGCACCGGTGCCACAGGCATCGGGCACCTCACCCTCTGTCTGCTTCGAGAGGTGGCAGCATGGAGGGCTGCCTTCCGAAAAACACGTTGCATGGTGTAACGCCGCCTACGTGGGTAAGGCTGTTGGCAAAGATGGCATGCGCCAGCACATGTTCGGAGTTCGCAGTGATACCTTCGCGCTCTAGCTGTTCTTCTCCGGCGTGAAGTGCGCGTCGCAGCATGGCACCACGTCGTTCTATGAAACGAGCGTGTTGTCACAGAGCCCTAGTATCCACATGTCCTCCTCGCCTCTTCATCTCCTCAACGAGGTACGTTGAGGTCACACCGCCTTCCCGAACTGAACAGGAATACATGCAGGGACTTATGATGACGCGCCTGGTGACGAGACGGTGTTTGCAGGGGCCCCGGGACACACAAATAAATACACACAAATAAAAAGATTCCCCATATTTTTCGATATTTTCTAGGTGTTTGTCTTCCAACCCACTTCCCATATTTTCCAATATTTTCTGGGGAGTCGACGATTCATTGTGTCTGTGTTTTTTCCCCTCCTGAATGTTGCAGCATCGCTGGTGCATCCTGGGTTTACTCTGGTCCTCCTCCCTCCTCTTGAAGTTGCGAGAGGTCTGCCTTCGGACCGCCGGCGTTGCTGGCCAATGACAGGCGAGGTCGAGCGAGCTGCACAGGACACGCTGCGCATGCACGTGTGCAAAGAAGTTTCAGATTGGTCAGAGGTTGCTGCCGTGCTGGCAAGCGTCTAGAAGAGAACGGCACGAGTGTACAGTCGGGGCGTTGACCTAAGGAACCCAAAATAAGGAACGAGGCCCCTTGTTTTCATAAGTTAAACCTTCGATTCCCCATCGAAAACCGTGGGAAACCCCAAGGCGGCAAGCTGTGAAACAATCGAGGAACACGGAGCCCCTCCCCAACGAAAAGGGTTCCTTCTTCAAGACCCCTACTGTACGGCCGCTCCCCGTGTAGTGCTCATGCGCGCATCGCGCGGCTGCCGATACTCCTCCCTCCCCGCCTCCTCCCCCCCCCCCCCTCGGGGGCGGCGACGGGGGCGAATAGCCCAGGGGGGAGCAGTACATGTATCAAAAAGGCGCCGATGGTCCATGCCTTCGGCGAGGCTCCAGGGCGAATACGTGTACTGCCTGCCCCTCCTCCTCCTCCTCCTCCTCCTCCTCCTCCTCCTCCTCCTCCTCCTCCGCCCTGATCCCCCCCGTCGTCGCCTCCGAGCCCCTGCTGCCGCGCGGCAACGGGCGGCCCGCCCCCCGTCCCCCCGCTCCCGGCGAAGGTCACGGAGGTCATGCGTCGCCACGGAGGGGCCGCCTCCGAGATCTCCAGAAAGGAGCCGTGCGCCTGCCCCGCAGCGCAGGCGCAGAGGGGCGGCGAAGAGAAGGGGGGGAGGAGGAGGAGGAGGAGGAGGAGGAGGAGGAGGAGGAGGAGGAGGAGGAGGAGGAAGGAGGAGAGGAGGAGGAGGAGGAGGAGGAGGAGGAGGAGGAGGAGGAGGAGGAGGAGGAGGAGAGAGGAGGAGGGGGGAGAGGGGCACGAGGGGCACGAGGGGCGAGGGACGAGGACGAGGGAGGGGGGGGGAGGGGGGGGGGAGGAGATGCACCTCCACCCGCCATCGTCGGGCTCTCCCGTTTTCCCCGCTCCTCCTCCTCCCGTGGAAGGGGTGGGGGAGGCAGAGGAGGAGGAGACGCAGGTGACTACCTACCAGACCACCCCAACCCAACCCGAAGACCCGAATTTGACCCGAATTTCGGGTTGGGGGGGGGTACGGGTTCCATGTGTTTTTTTCGACGTTCCCCGACCCCTCCCCACTGGAAATGGAGGGCAAATTGAGGCCTTCGGGTTGGGTTGGGGTGGTCTGATAGGTGGTGAGGAGCAGCTGCAACAGGAGGCCTCAAGCTAAGTGCCCTCGCGCCAATCTGACATGTCGTTTCTGCTTTCTCGGTCCGCGGAGTCGTGCCGTGGCGGACCTGGAACTCCACAGAGAAAGCCCTCGTCTCCTGCGCAATCTGAAAAAAAGGGAGCTGCGTACATTGGAAAAGCAGGTGGCAGATGAGCAGGAGGATGAGCAGGAGGAAAAGGAGGAGGAGGAAGGAGGACGAGGACGAACAGCATCAGCAGAAGCTGGAGTGGAAGGACCAGGAGGAGCAGGAGGACCAGGGGAAGGCGGAGACAGGGAATGAGGGAGGCGAGAACGATGAGAAAGAACTCGGACCAAGCAAAATGGCCCTTGCTAGGTCGAGAGCGCCATTCTGAACGACGGGAGCAACGCGCCGATCCGAAAAAAAAACAAGCCCAAGCTTCAGCGGAAGCACCATTTTAAAACAACCACAACGATCGGATTGTGAAAACTTTGTAAACTCACGTATTGAAATCCCGTGTGCAAATAAAGAGTACGCGGAGAAGGCTGGACAACTTCCAGACGAAGTCAAGGGGGAGAGAGGAGAGTATGATTCGTAAGTTGAAAATGAAAAGGCAAGGAAGGAGACGTAGGAGGCACCCCCTATGCCTTCTCCTCCTCCTCCTCCTCCTCCCCCCCTCCTTCCCTCTCTCATCCCTTACAAATGTGCCTGATAGGTATGAATGCACATACGCGTGCCTATGTAATAACGTGTTTGTACGTGCGTAGGTGGATTAGCAGACGCGTATGTGGACAGTTACAGTATGTGAACTTTCACTGAGTGCAGGCAAGCGCGTACCACTACTTGCAAAGTCACTGCTCGCAAATGGCCTGGATCCGAAGCGGTGGATCTACGAAAAATGTCGTCGGAGCAGACGTGTGTTTTCTGACGTCTGCGAGTAGGCACTTTACGAGTAGTGGAACGCGCTCGTTGAGAGTGGGATGTTTGACCGAACCTTACCAACTGGATGGCAGTCTGGCTCTCCTTCACGCGCCACCCGGTGCACGAACGACGACGAGGACCAGAAAGGGCCCAGGGAAGCGCGGAGCGAGGCGTGGCGACGTCCTGGTGAACTGTTCTGGAGGCTGGTGGAGAGACGACGCGCACTCGAGCTGCCAACTTCCTTTCCGTAGACAAGCTTGTTCCACCAACTCGCACAAAGTAGCTACTTGCAAATGGCCTGGATCCGCCACGGGGGATCTACGATGACTTACATCGAAGCAGACATGCGCTTTTTCGGGCGTTTGCGAGTAGGCAGTTTGCGAGTAGTGGAACGCGCTCGATGATTCAACCACAATTCACCTGGCCGTCGTTTCTGGGTCTGCTGGTAAGGGGGAGATCATCAAGCCAGGAACGATGAATTTCGAACCCCGAACCACATGTAAGTTGACCAACGAGGAATCGGACGAGAAGCCCATTGCCAAAACTCTCACGTTCTTAAAACACATGACGGTAGGCTTGAAACTGTCATGTGCGATGAATGACAGGGCCGGGCGCGCCATCAACATCCAATGTGGACCCCGAAAACTGGCTGCGCATTGCCATGTTCCGCAGTCGGCGCGTCCGAGCACCAGCACGTAGAAATGGATAAGCCAATCGTGACTCTCAGCCTGAACTGCTGGACAAGCACGCCTGATCATAACGAAACGTTTTTGACTGAGACAAAAACTAGCGGCGAGCCTGGAGCCCCTACAAATGGCAAGGAAGGGCTCACTTTGCCCACTTGCACCAAGGGCGAGATGAAAGAGAACGAATGGGAGAAGGGATGGCGGAGGCAGACATGCATTAAGAGAGGAGAGCAAGGAGCGAGGAAGGCTAGATGAAGAGGGAGAAGAGACGAAGGAAAGAGAAGGCGGGAGAAATACACACGAGGGGAGAAAACGTGCTACGCGTCGCAACACAAGCTGCAGAGCGCCCGTCGCCAGCCAGAAGTAACTGAGCTTCCTCCCAGCTGCCTGCCCGAAGCCGAGGATCTGGACTTTGCGGATCAACTCGCTGACAAATATGCTGATTAGACCTACAGGGTATGGAGCTCAGGCGGCAAGGGAAGAACGCATGAGAAAACGAGAAAGGGGACAACGACAGCGAAGACAACGACGGTGCGACAATGATAACGACGAAGAGGAGCATGACAAAGTCCCCCTGGAAGAAGACAGGCCCAAGAAGACAAGGAGGAAGGAACGACCATTTTCTCCTTCTCCATCACCTCCCGTGCGTGATCGTAGTCCTCTTCTTCCTCCTCATCCTTCTCTCCTCCGCTCTCCCTCCCTTCCTCCCTCCCCTTTCTCTCTCCAAGAAATCGCCTTGCTCAAACGATTACTTCTGGATCGATGCCGACTGTTTCCTTCGCGACAACACAAGAACACCTTGAGTGCACAAGAACGGTGCGGCGGAAAATCAGGGCTCCGAAGTGGAACCGGAAAAGCTTTGAAAGTTAGGGAGGGGAGGTGGAGGAGACGAGGAGGGGCAAGGCGGAGGGAGGGGGCATTACAACACCAGCAAGTCAGCCAATGAAAATTCTGGCTCACGTTGCGTGCATGGCAAGTCTGGGCAGGTACGTACAATCGCGCGCGCGACGGCACCCCACAACCGGTGCTTTAAATCAAGCGCCATGCCTCGCCGAATGCGTGAATGCATGCCCGGGGGTCCGTTCCCTTGCCAAAGCTGGGACAAGGTCAATACATTGTGTACTCCATCGTCCGAAAAGTTCGGCTCCTAGACTGTACACTGCCCCTAATCCACTGGCGATCGCTTCCTGGAACGTCACATTATGAGGCGAACCGCCCACCACTGTGCGCAGGAGATGAAACGACCCGAGCAAACTGAATCGAGCGCGAACCCAGCATTCGGGCTAAGCAAGAAAAAATATAAGGAGGAGGAGGAAGATGAGAAGGAGGAGAAAGAAGAGGGCTACAGTGCCAACAAGTCCGCCACAGGGCACACTGGTTTGGCCTCGGTCTGTGGCAAATCCCCGAACTCATCCATATCTGAGCATGCCACACATCGCTGCACAGCTACCATCTCTCATTGCACACAAGTGTTTATCCCAGCACGCCCAAGTCCGTATACCGCGCAAGAGGGACTAGCAGATTACGATCAATCATAACTCATACAGGGGCTCAAGCAATGTGACGTAGGGAGCATAGCAGCCATTACAACGTGATGTGTTCGACAAGTTGATATTGACTACAATGATTTGCTGTGCAAGATGCCATGTGCTCTCGTGTTGTTTGTGGTGAGGTCCCTAAGCGAGTTGTACATCATGATTCGAAGCATGCGACGTAGTATGGTATGGTAACACACTACATCGCTCTCATGCGCCGTAAGAGGGCTCGACTGGGGTGACACCGCACAGCACCAGGCAAGTGGGTGGAAACAATCAGAGGCTCTACGGCAGGTTCGCGTCGTGTTGACCCCGCTTTCAAAAAGGCCGGATCAATCAAGGATGGGCCGATTCTGGGCCACAGGCGGCGTTCAACCTTAAACGCCCGCGCTGGGGTCGCCGCCGGTCGACACGACGCGAACCTACCGTACGTAATTGCCCTGGGTGAGATTATCACCGATTTCATGCCTTCCGCCCTGTCCCCAATTGTCCCCACTCCCCGCGAGATGTCCTGGCGGTCGCCGACTTCCAACCTTCGGCCCTGTCCCCGACTGTGCCGAGCCCTGTTTCCCAGCCTCGCCAATCTCATTTCGTTCGACGCAGGCTTCGACTGTCTATCGCCCTGGTACTATCGCTCGGTCGGGGGTGTTGCCCAAGAGTCCTTGGCCCAAGGTGCCCCCAGGATTTCCAAGGAGGCCCCCACGGCCTCCAGAGCACTACTCACGAGGCCCAGAGGGCCCCAGGTGCTCGAAAATGGAGCATCTTGGTGCAAACCAGGAGGGCGCGCCGCTCGGTACCCCCACGGAGCGTGACCCAGAAACATAACATAGCATAACCAACAAGAACGGATTCCAATCATTTCGAACCAATAGCTGCCTTTGAATACCAATACCAAAAGCCCAGAGCGGCCTTGGAGTGAGATTTAAAGGATTCCAGGGGGGGGAACAAAAACTTTACAGGGTCCGAGGGCCCCTGAGAGATCCTCAGATGGTCACGAGAGATCCTCCGAGTCCCTGAAAGATCCTGAGAGGGTCCCTCCCTCCACCTCCCTCCTCTCCTAATCCTCCAACCTCCTGCTCCCTCCTGCTCCTCCTCCTCCTCCAGCTCCCTCCTCCGGCTCCTCCTCCTCCCTGCTCCCTCATTCCTACTCCCTCCTCTCTTCTTCCTCCTCCCTCCTCCCCCTCCGGGTCCTCGAGGAAGCAGCGGAACCCGAGCGGAAGCGAACGCGAAGACCGACCGAGGCCAAGGGCGACAGCACGACACGACGCGACGCGACGACGACACGACACAACGACACTGTTTTACAAGCGCAAGCGAGCCCCTTGGCGAAAACGCAGGAGAAGAGGGGGAGGGGAAGGGGGAGGAGGACAGGGGAGGGGTGAAATCAGCAGCCTCAACCCTGGGGTAAACCAGCAGCCTCAACCCGGCACAACGGCACGAAAAGACACGACAAGACACACGGCACGAACCTACGAAAACGACGAGGGCCAGCGCGGCGACCCCGCGGCCACCCACGCGGGCCGCGGCAGACGGCACGGGCCTCCTCCTCCTCCTCCTCCTCCTCCTCCTCCTCCTCAGTGTCTTTCCTCCCGTTCCCCTGACAACCAAAGAAGAAGTAAAGGACCGCATCCGACGCCGTGCAGCACCGCCGCGACGGCCAGGCGGCACGCGCGGAACACACGGCACCCACACCCAGCGCCCCTGTCGGCGTATCGGGGGGCAGTGGCCAGCGGCATGGACCCCCCGGGGAAGGAGCAGGGAGGAGGGAGGGGGAGAGGACCAGGGCCTCCTCCTCCTCCTCCTCCTCCTCCTGCTCCTCCTGCTCCTCCTGCTCCTCCTCCTCCTCCTCCTCCTCCTCCTCCTCCTCCTCCTCCTCCTCCCCCACCATTCTATTTCCTGATCAATAACTTCTCCCTGTCGCACCCCGAGGCCAATTTTATGGCGGGCCGGGCGTTTCGCCTCAGATTTCCTCACCATCCATGACTCTGAAGCTTAACACGTGGCAACAGTTTCACAGATGGAGAGCGGGTCGTTTGCAAAATGTGGCCCTCGCATTAGCGCGGCGCACACTCGTCATAAAAATTGCAAGGGTTTCACAGATTGAAGGCGGGTCGTTTGCAAAATGTGGCCCTCGCCTTAGCGCGGCGCACTTTCGTTTGAAACATGTGCTGCGAGAGCTTCACCGATTGAGGGCGGGTGGTTTTCAAAATGTGGCTCTCGCCTTAGCGCGGCGCACATGCGCTTACAAACGTTGCCAGAATTTCACTCACGGGCTCTCACCATCGACGTACCAAAATTGTGTTTTGGAAGAAGTCACGGTTATACGGCGCAACAGTTACATTGGTTCGCTGTGTTGGCGTCCAAGAAATGGCGTTCTGGCACTATTGAGGATCGTCAAGACGCAACTGTCAGGTTCATTTACGGCGCTGAATCCCGAGAACTATGCTCTGGCATGCTTCAGGGTCTTCAAACGGTTGTATTCGAATGCAGTTCCCTCAGTGGAAATGACCGTTATAAAAGGGCCTATGAAGAGGGAGCTTGGACGGAAGGTTTATTCGAACATCGTTGATGACTCTTGGGTTTACACTGGTCCTCCTCCTCATCATCATTATCCTCCTCCTACTCCTCCTCCTCCTCCTCCTCCTCCTCCTCCTCCTCCTCCTCCTTTTCCTTCTCCTCCACCCACTCCTCCTCCACCTCCTCCTCTTCCTTTTCCATGGTCGGCCTCGTCCTTGCCCATTCCCTCCATCCCCTCTTCTATAGAACTAACTCCCCCTTTGCTGCACCCCCGAAACGCGTCGGCAGGGCGGGCTGGGCGTCTCGACGGGAACCTCCTCGGCAGGTGTGGCTCCGAAGCTTGAGAGGTGCAACAGCTTCGCGGACGGAGAGCGGGCCGTTCTCAACATGTGGCTCTCGCCTCGGCGCTGCGAACATTCGTTTCAAACATGTGGAGGAGGAGGAGGAGGAGGAGGAGGAGGAGCTGGCCGTTCTCAACATGTGGCTCTCGCCTTGGCGCCGCGAACATTCGTTTCAAACATGTGCAAGTATTTGCGGGTCGCTTAAAAATGTTCTCACCTTAGCGCTACGCAGATTCGATTTCAAAGCGTGCGCAAACATTTCCCAGATAAGTGCGGCAACTGCTCAAATACTGGTCTCGCAGTAGCACAGCGCACAAGCGTTCTGAAAGCATGCAAACGTTACACGGATTCGCCTGGTCGAAATACCAAGAATGGCATTATGGCAAGACTTACGATTGTCAGAAAGCAACAGTCACCTTGATTCGCGGTGCTGAAGTCCCAAAAACATGTTTTGGCACGATTGGGGATTCTTGATGGGGTATTTCAAGCGGCTCCACCATCGAAACCATAACTCGAATCGGATCGACTCGAACATCGAATCGGCTGAAATCGGCAGAAATTGGCTGGCACATCGAATCAACAAAAACTGGCAGGGCCGAGTCGGATCAAGTCGGAAACCGGATCGCGTCAGGCCAGATCGGAACCGAAATCATCGGCAGGGCCCGAAGGGGGGGGGAGGGGGGGGGGCCTTCCGGGAGGAGGGCTCCTCCGGGAGGGGAACCCCTGTGGGAGGTCAGAGGAGGGGGGGAACCCTCCAGGAGGGGGCCCCCTCTGGGACGGCGCCCTTTCCGGGAGGGGGGCCTCTCCGGGATGCGAGTGCCGAGCCTGGCTGGCAAGCCGGCAGTTCCATCAGAAGCTCGAGCTGGAGTTTCTTCCTGCGGCTGGACGATCAAGCCGATCCTTGTGCCTAAAAGCCCACGGCTCCCTGAGTCCAGGCAGAACCTGCTGACTGCTGTTATTTTTCGGCGCGCTGGCCCGTCCGCCATCGATGCGACGTTCTGCGCATCACTTGGGGCCCGTAGACAGCCATTCACCGCTACAGCGTGCCACACTGCAAAACGTGCACCACATACGCTCTGGATGTATTACTCCACTTTGTGGGATACGTCATGTCTCAGCTGGCTGGGGTTCCCCGAAGCTCGCGTCGATGCCTGCCTGCATTAAGCATGTGGGCGACGGGCGGAGGCGGGACGAATTGGAAGAAACAAGGGTGCTCATGCCTGGCTGCCTTCGCACCAGCATGCTCGTGGCTCCCGCTGCTGTGGACTCTCTTCTCGCGCCAGCTGACTTTTACCTCGCACTGGTTTGTACATCTTGTGCAAGCACACGGTCTTCGGCGGTCGGTCTCTGGCAAACATACTCCTCCTCAGCGCGTCAGCCGCTGGTGCCTGTCTGCCACCGCGTGCTTTGTCAAGCAGTCTGGTAGCTGTTCGCCAATGTGGACGTAGCGCACGACCACGAGACCCGGGCGCACATGGTCACGCAAGGAATTGGCTCTCATGGCCAAGTGCCGCGTCCTCCGGGTAGGGCGGCCGCCCAGACTCGCAATCGCAGCAGCGCTGCCGATCGCTAATTTGCGCGCCGCGCACATGCCCGCGGACTCGAGGATGGAGCGCACCCTGGAGCCCAGGAGCAGGCCGCTTGCAGCTCGCACTCACAGCACGACGTCGCTTTCAGAGCGGCCCGGCGGCTGCGCCACGTCACCGGGCAGCCAGCCTAGATGATGATCGCGCCCAGGTGGCTCATGTCGCTGCCGTCTGGGCCCGAGGAAGCACCGCTGTCAGCATTCAGGTCGCCCTCCTGCACCTTGGCGCCGAACGGCGTGCATGCGATGCCGCGGTCGACCGTCTAGCGCGTGTACCTCAGCAGCCGCATGCCCATCTGGAGCGCGAGCTCCGAAGCCGCTGCGGCCACGGAAGCGACGCGACTCACCGCGTAAACAATCTCTGAGCGACTGCGAGACGTCAGCATCTGGAGGCTGCCGCGGCGAGCGGCTGCGCCTTGACCACCGTCGCCCGGGTCAGGGGCGGCTGCCTCTGGGCAGGCGTCGGGCCTCGACCTGCCGGCCGAAGGAACCGCGGAACTGCTACCGTCCATTGGCCGGTAATCGAAGTCAGCTGCGCCTCACGTGCTCTTCGCGCTCTGTCTCCGCATTGTCGCTGGGCGCGTCTGGGCACCTGCAGTTCTCCACGCCCCACTGTCTCAGGAGATCCTGAACGCAAGCGCGCTGGTGGAGACAATGCCCAGAAAAGGCGGCCGTCACTTGCATGCCGAAGATCTCCAGCTCCTCGCCGCTGAATAGCTTCAAATAGGTCGCGCCCGCGGCCTTCCAGAACAGCCGGACCGCGGAGGAAAACGCCTCGAGCTTTGCTCCGCCACAGGCTCTCAGGACGTCGTCCACGTACGTGCCAATAAAACCAGGGGTCTTGGCGCGGGGGTCCGCGATGGCGATGCTCTCAATTGCGCATCCGTTGGCGTTCGTCTCTGGGTCGATGACGCACTCGAGAGCCGGGTCAAGGCGAGACTGAAGAAGGCGCCTAGCAGCACCGTTTACGGCCCATGAATTTTCCAGCGCAGTGCGCTGCCCCTTTCGCGCCGCCGCTGGCGCGGGCTCACACGGAGACCATAAGGCGCCCAGCCCGAGACCCACGGCCCCCCCGGATCTACGAGACAGCGCTGCGCTGAGGAACGCCGCTTTCATGTCGATAGCGCGGGGGGGGGCGCTTGCGCCCAGCAGCCCACCGCAACAACATCCTGAGCGACGCGGCGCCCACCTGCCGAGCGTCCAAGCACTGCCCCGAATCCTCCGCCTCGGACTGGTAGTCGCCGCAGCACGCGACCCCGGCCGTCTTCCTCCGCTTGCCCTTCTCCGGGGCCTCAAGGATTGCCAGAAGTCTCGACTGGGTGAACTCCAGGGCGCCAGGCTCGAGGCCCTGCCGCTCCTGGTGGGGCGCTGGATGGTAGGCCCTGTTCTGCTGCAGCGAAAGACGCTCGGACTGAACGGCGTCGATCCACTGGAAGCGCCCCTGGCCGGCTGACGACGCCTCGTCCACGGCCAGGACAGCCCGGCGCCCACGCTGCCGAATCCCCTCCAGCAGCTGCAGACCCACGTCCTGGAAGGCGAATAGCGACGACGTCGGCCGCGAAGTCAGCTCCACGGCGACTGGCTGGACAATCGCATCCACAAAGGGCGCAGGCAGCACCCGCGGCGGATGGAGGGGAACTAAGGCCGTCGCACACCCGCCCCACTCGGGCACGTGCTCTGTGAGCGCCACGGCAAGCTCGGCAGCCGAACACGGTACCGCTGGCGCTGGTGGGCACGCGCGCCCCACGCCGCCTTCTCCCCCTCGGACTTCGGGGCGGTCGGCTCCTCCTCCTGCGCCAGCTCAAGGATCGCCCAAACGAACGTTCGAGGTGGCGGGCTTGCAGCTTGATGTTCCCAGTCGTCTCCAGCCGACCAATCCCGTAGATGCGCACGGCCTTGGGCGCGTTCTGCCCGGCCGAAAGCAGCCGGGGGGGGGGGCTCTCGGCGCGAAGTCGCCGCCTGGCCCGGGCCGCGCGGCCGCGGACACTCTGGGGCCAATCGGCACCGCCGGCCTGGGAAGACAGGGCTGGCGCCTGCGTTGGGCGCTCGCCGCCTCAAGCACAGCCACGCAGCAGCGGCGCGCGCGCGCCAAGCTTGATGCCGCCGAAAGCGTTATCAGCGACACCATTGGCAATCGGGCCGTAGCCCTCCGCGCGGGCGCGGTGGGCGTCAGCAGCGCTCGCCCAAGCGTCGGTCTCCTCGCCAGCGAACTCGCCGCCGCGATCGCTGCGCAGCCGGCGCACCTCGAAGCAAGGCATCGACTTGCGCCACCACCCGCTGCGCGAACAGAAGCGACTTCTCCGCAGACGTGCCGCGCTAGAGCCTCGCGATCCAGAGGCGCCCCTCGGGATCGGCAAGGGCGGCCGCAGTGGCGTCGGCACCCAGACCCTGCAACGAGCCGCCCGCCAGCTCCTCCTCCGAGCTCGCCCTCTGTACCCGATCGCCCTCGCGAGCCTTGTCAACGCCCTCCAAGGCGCGCGCAGCCGCGAGGGCGGAGAATACCTCGCTCTCCGGCGCCAGGTGCATCAGGGCGCGGCGCGCTCGAACGAGGGCCATTCAAATCGACGGCCAGCGCCTCGCCAGCGCGCCGCGCAGGCGCGCGCGCGCTGCCTCTTCCGCGGGGCGGCGCCCTGGCAGTGACCACATCGGCTGAAGAACGGGAACTGGCTGTCAGCGACACGTTTCTGCACCCCCACGTCTGCAGCATCGGCCGCCCAGGCGGCGCCGCAGAGCCCGCGCGCCCTATCTCCTCATCGGTCATGTCAAGCGCAGGGGCCTCGAGTTCCGCCCTGAGGTCTTGGAGCTGGCGAAGCGCAACGCGGAAGTTGTCAGGCAGAACGGCGTCGGCGATCTCGAGCAGCGCGCCAATCAAGCCCGGCGGGCACATCATGAGCACGGCTGCCTCGATGGCCGGCGCGCTGCGGCCTCGCCGACTGCGGGCGAGGATGCCGGAGGCGGTGCCCTGGGCCCTTGTTGCCCACAGATAGCAACTCATAACTGGCCACGAGACGGGCTGCTCTCTTGATAGGAACACCTTTTTCGGATCCGTCGCGCTGCAGGCGCACAGGCCCAGGCGCGCGTCGATGGCGCCGCGAAGCTGCAAGACGGATTTCAAGGGGCTGCTCGCGAAGATCGAGAATCCGGACGGGTTCTCCAGAACGAAGAACTGGACCGCATGTCGCACAGGGAGGCCAGGAACTTCAGGTAGCTGAGTCCTGCTCCCCGCTGAGAGGCCCCGCGAGCGACCACAGCCGCGACTCAGTCACGATGACGAGGACCTGTGGTCTACCATGGTTAAGCCCTTTTCGGACCATGCCCTGGAAATCTGGTTCGCCCAGGCCCCAGCCTCAGCAATAATCGGTCGGCGGGCCAAGTTCATGACGCGACTGCTTCGATCGCATGCCGAATGCCCCCCCGCCACTGCCGAGCTCGCACGCCGCCCAGACGCCCGGGTTAGAGGCCAACCACTGCGGCCACGGAGCAGGACTCTCGGGCGCAGCGCCCTGGCAGAAGAACTCAGGCAGCTCCCGGCAGCACTCGCAGAAGCGTTCCTGCTGGTCGGCCAAGAAGGTGCCCGGGAGGTTGCCGCCGCAGTTCACCGCGCAGGTGGAGCCGATGCACTTTTCCTTGACCTCCACGCACCAGCAGTCAGCGGCCGCGCCCCGAAGGGCCCCGCCGATCGTCTCCATGGCCAACCGCGGGATGCTCGGCGAGAACTTGTGCGCCATCAAAATGGTCGTCTCACCCGTCGGAACCACCAGGCGCAGGTTCCCGAAGTCGCGCTCCAAGAGAAGGCGAAGCCGCGGGCGACGAGCTCGCCGAGAGGAAGCAGGTCTTGCTCACCCTTCCAGCGCAGCTGGTCGCCCGCATCGCCCTGGGCCGCCGGCTTGGCCACCGCCGCAGGGACGCCATCTGGCCCGAGATCGCTTCGGCAGGGCACAGTCCCCACAGCCAGGTTCAAAGCGGCGTTCGGCTGGAACGGCTCTCCTGCCCTGAGCTCTCGCAGCCGGTGAGAGGCGCCGCTGTCCAGCAGCGCGTCTCCCTGTCCCGCGGGCGCCACTGGGCGCCCCGCCAAGGCGGCGGGCTCGGCGGCCGTCGCCGCAGCGGCCTAGCTCTGGACAGCCTCGCCCCCCACAGCTCAGGCTCGCCTGGCGCCCTGAGACCCCTGATTCTCTGGCCTGCGGCGGCCGCGGCGCGCGGTTTCGCGGGGGCGTTCCCGACGCGGCCGTCGCTGGTCAGCAGGATTGGGAGCGCCGACCCCCTGCGGCCGTCTGCAGGAGGAGCGGCTCCGCGACCTCCCTGCCACCTTTGGAACCGCCTCTCGGGGTCCTGCAACTGGTCAGACCGGGGGCGACACGACGGCCCGTCACACGAGCCCCCGGCCCAGCGAACGCCGTCGAAGAAGTCGACTGCCTCCTCCTCGGCGGCCAACGCCGGCAGGCGAGCTCGTCGACACTTGAACACCAGGACGTCAACGCCCGTCAAGGGCTGGCGCGCCCACGGCGCAGGCGCGGAGGCGGCGATGGAGGCCCGAGAAGACCTCGCGGACAACGAAGCCCAGGTGGGCGGTTGGAGCTCCGCGACGCGAGCGCTGGCGCTGACCGCGGGCTCGGCCACCTCGAGGAGCGCACCGCATGGCCGCCGCGACCTGGTCCACGCAGACGCTGTCAGCTGCCAGCGACGCCGCGGCCGGAGTCTTCGGCGGCGCCACTGGGGAGGGCCAACAGTTGATAACGTGCCCGAGGCCGCCGCAGTTGAAGCACCGACCCTCGTTCGCACGGGGCTCGGCGAACCTCTTCGCGCACGTCGCGCCATTCCTGCAACTGGAAGGGCGGGGAAAGAAAAGGCACTCGACGATCGTCGCGTTCTCAGCATCGCCCCCACCCATGCCTTTGCCTTCGTCCTTGCCCTTGCTAAAGCCTCTCCCTTCGTCTATCCCCCTGGAGTCCACGTTGCCCACCGACGCTCGCGGGTCGTGGAGCGCCTTTCTGGCGCACTGATTGGACCCGATCTCAATGGCCCCCTCGCAAAGGAAGTCGTAAACGGCATTGTGGGACTGCTCCGTGGGCCTGTAAGTGTCAGACCAGGGTGACATGAGATGGCCTTCTCCGCCATGCTCTTGAGCGCACTGTACCGGACCTGCAAGTCTGGCTGGGCCAGGCCGAGGGACGAGCCCCAGGCGCAGTTCTGCCTCCAAGACCACACATTCAAGATGCACTCGCGGGCCGCGCCGGCCCCGCCTGGAAGCTGGATGCGCTTGGGCACGCTGCTCTTGTCATCTATGCCCCCGGGCGCGAAATCCTGGAGGATCTCGAACAGCAACGCCGGGATCTCGCGCGCGATGCCCTGCAGCCCGCGCGCCAGGACGTTGTCGCGCATGTGCCCGGAAGCGGATGCCAGCACTAAAGGGCGGAATTTCGACTCTACTGGGCGCCACCGCTGGGGCGCGGGCGCCGCGATTCTGACCTGAGCCCCCTGCAACAGGCTGGATCGGAGAAACTCTGCGCGGGCGCGGAAGGCTACGCCTTCGGCCCACGCCCAGAACATCTCCGACCCGACGCTCACGGCGGACGCCACAAGCTTAATCCCACACAGTCACTCTCTCACTCGTCTCGGCTTGTCGCTCATGCCATCGGGTGGTGCCGGGGGTGCCATGGAGCGGGGTCCATCGGCAAGGGCATTCAACGCCGCCACGCCCACGAGGTCGTTGACGCTGGTCGTGTTCCACCTGGCCGCTGGCGGCACGGCGACGCCACCTGCCGCGGGCTGCTAGTCAACGCCTGCACTGGCATTCGCGCCGCGCGCTCTGGCGTCGACGGTTGGGGCGATCTGCTGGCCAGTCAGACACGCCCAGGCGCTCGTGAGCGCAGTCGCACTGTCCGCGGGCGCCGGCGGGCCCTGGGCGTTGGGCCACGGGATGGCACCCGACAGTGGCCTGCGCGGTTGCCTGAGGATGCGCGTTCCAGCTACATTCCCCATATAGGGTTTAGGGTTTAGGGTTTAGGGTTTAGGGTTTAGGGTCTAACAGGGCAAGGCCAGGAATACCTACCTGCATAGGCACTCACCTGCGGTGGCTATCAATCCCCCCCCGCATCTCCACCCCCACATGAAGATCATCTCTCCTCTCATGTTATACCGTAATTGTAGCATAGCATAGCATAGCATAGCAAGCGCTTCGCAAAGGGGCGAGGTCACCAAAATTTGAGGAACCTGATGTTATAGCGTGGCTGTAGCATAGCATAGCGTAGCGAAGCAGAGGTAGCAAAGAGGCGAGGGACACGCTACTGCTGGTCCTTGGGAACCTCTGGGAGCTCCCAGTAGCCCCTGGAACTCCTGGGAGCCCCTTGGGGCAATGGGAGCCCCAGCACAGACCGCGGGAGTCCTTGGAAACTTCCCGGACGGTCCCCGGGAGGCCCCCAGAGGCCCATAAGAGGCGCCAAGAGGCTCCCAACAAGCCCTCAGGAGGCCCCCAAAAAGCCCCAAGGCGGCCCCTGCAGGCCACCCAAATGCCCCCTACCCAACACGCAAGCAAGTGCCAGCGACGCTACACGATGGGCCGGCGGAATGAGCGAAGCGATTCAATAAGTGAACATGACATCATAGAGTGACCTCAAAACCACCTGCATTGTGTTTCAAAAGATTTCGCCATGATCGCGCGGCCGCCGCGCGCGTGTGCACTTTGTCGTATTTGTTGCAATGGAATATGCGCATGGACACATCTTGCAAGAGCAGAATGTTAAGTGTATACTATTTTTACCATATAAAACCCGGGTTTACATACCGGTTCGCGAACCTGGGCCGGGCACTTTGTATTGTAAACATATGGTTTTCTGATCGCATGATCAGGATATGATATTTTTTGCAATGGAAAGGCCGGCGTTGCGACCGGGGCCGGGCACAATGCATTGTAAAAAACATGGTTTTCTGATCGCATGATCAGGAAATAATATTTTTTTGCGAGGGATGGAGGGGGGGATGCATAGCGACCGGTTTAGCGGGCTTTAAGGTTTAATAATTATAAGGATTAGAGATTTAGGGTCTACTAGGCGTGGCCACGAGTTCACCTGGACCGCGAACCCACCTGCGGTGGCCGTCAGTCCCACCCGCAAGCCACCCCACCATAAAGATCATCTCTCCCCTCGTTATAACCACAGCGAGTACAGCGTCGACGACGACGACGACGACGGCGACGACGGATGTGCGATCCAGTTGGCACGCGAGTGCTCTAACGGACTAAAGATTCTGCACGCATGCGCAGGAAGCGCGAGCTTGTGCAGGAGATGGAGCCGGTGTACATAAGGGGGTCGCATTTTTTATTGTAAAATAAAAGAGATTCTGCATGCATGCTCAGCAAATGATATATTTTGCAATAGATGGGGCCGGGTCGCGAGCTGGGTCGGGCACTTTGCGCTGTAAAATATACGAGATTCTGCACGCATGCTCAGGAAATGCTATTTTTTGCAATAGATGGAACGGGATCGCAACGGAGGCTTGGCACTTTGTAATGTAAAATACATGAGATTCTGACGCATGCGCAGGAAATGCTATGTTTTGCCGTAGATGGAGGGGGAGGGTCGCAACGGGGACTGGGCACTTTGTAATGTAAAATACAAGAGATTCTGCACGCATGCTCAGGAAATGATATTTTTGTAATAGATGGAGCCGGTTTGCATACGGGCCTGTTTTATGGTAATTAGGATTGAATAATTCTAAGATTAGAGACTTAGGGTGTTGCCCGCAAAGCGGTGTGGGCGCGCGCACGCATCCCACCCCCACAGCAAGATTGTTGGGGGTGGGATGCTGTGTGCGCGCTCGCGTTGCTTGTCCTCCCGCCCCAATCCACCCTGGCTATTCTCTTTTAGGGTTTAGGGACACAGAGAGTTCTCCCCCCCAGCCCCCACTCGTGGGGGTGTCGAACACCACGTCGTCCTACCTGAGAACGCGCAGGCGCTGTAACACATTGGGGAACAGCCTCTAAGTTTAGTTCGCGCGTTGGGGAACGCCCGACCGGGCGATCTCTTCCGACTCTCGCAGGAGCGGTTCTGCGCGGTGGCGCACGCGCAGCGGTTTGCTGGCCAACGAGGTGTCGTACCTTGTGGCCCATGTTACGCTGGCGACGCCAAAACCGCGCCTGCGCGCTCTTTTTCGATGCCCAGGCGCGCTGGCGAGCGCATATGGCGATTGAAGTAAATTTACGCAGATGCCTCAATCTCAGAGGCGATCATGGTGGGCCACGACAAAGGGGACCAGCTCGCCGGACGCTCCGCGGCTCGCGCGCGCGCGAAGTTCCCGCGCTGACACCACGTCGTCCTAGAGTCTCCGGGGTTCGTTCGCGCGTTGGGGGGCGCCCGACCGGGCGACCTTTTCCGATTCTCGCAGGAGCGATTCTGCGCGGTGGCGCACGCGCAGCGCTTTGTCTCGGATGGTGGGAGGGGGAGCTCGAGGGGGCGGGCCTGGCGCCCCCTCGATGCGACGCACCAGGCAGCGCGTCGCGTGCGTCAGCCGGCCGGCCGGCCGGCCGTCCGGCCGTCGAGTGTATTCCTTATCGCTGAATTACGTTGGCGACGCCAGAACCGCGCCTGCGCGCTCCTTTTCGGTGCGCAGGCGCGCTGGCGAGCGCGTATCGCGATTGGGGTAAAATTACGCATATGCTTCAATCTCAGATGGGATCATGTTGCGCCACGACAACGGGGACCAGTTCACCAGACGCTCCGCGGCTCGCGCGCGCGCGAGGTTCCGGCGCTGGGGACCCCCTGGGAGCGCTTGGGGAGCCTCTGGGACGCGTGGGAGCGCCTGGGAGCGCGCCCAAGCGCGCAGTGAGCGCCTGGAGAGCCCCTGGCAGCGTTCTCCTATGTTTTCCTAAGTTCCTGGGGGCAACATGCGCCCCCGCTGGCGTTGGGTTCCGGCTTTGGGGTTCTTATTTCCTGCTACGCAGGTAGCCTGTGGCGTAGCCAGCCTGAGGCGTGGCGTGTGGGCGGTCGAGCTTAACCTCTCCCTTTCCGTAGATCCTTCAGGCGCTCCACTGAACGTTCCGACCAGGGCTCGTATGCGTCTGGGGCATCCCGACAGCGACGCATACTCGAGTTTAGCGTTTAAGGTTTAGGGTTTAGGGTCTACCAGGCTTGGCCACGATTACACCTTGACCGCGAACCCACCTGCGGTGGCCGTCACTCCCACCCGCAAGCCACCCCACCATAAAGATCATCTCTCCCCTCGTTATAACCACATCGAATACAACGTCGACGACGACGACGACGACGACGGCGACGACTGATGTGCGATCCAATTGGCACGCGAATGCTCTAACGGGCGGGAAGAGTCGGGCAGGGGGACCCCAACGGACGGGACGGGTCGGGTCCGGCGGGAGGAGCCTACGTTTGGGGACCCATGATGCGCCATGCCATGCTATAGTCCGGTGGCGGGATAGGCCTGGGATAGGAAGGAGTAAAAGACAACGCGCACATAGGAGTCTCCACCTTTTGGGGAACCCATGCCGAGCTATGCCATGCAATAGCACGGTGGCGGGAAAGGCATGGGGCAAGTAGAGGTAAAAGGCAAAGCGCGCATAGGGGTCCCCACTTTGTGGGGACCCATGCGGTGCTATGCCATGCTATAGCGCGGTGGCGGGATAGCGTCCCTGGTTGGTAGCCCGAATCCAGTCGTAGAAGAAACCCCGAAATACAACCCAATGCATAACGAACAGTGCGACTGGATAGGCACAGCGTGGCAAGTTCATTCGGAGAGAACAATATGGATGGCTAAGACACGCTTCAGCACAGAGTCT
Organism: Prorocentrum cordatum; assembly: GCA_963575745.1. NCBI lineage: Eukaryota > Dinophyceae > Prorocentrales > Prorocentraceae > Prorocentrum > Prorocentrum cordatum. The sequence goes on from CAUYUJ010017737.1 coordinate 147,212, forward strand.
GGGACACTTTTATTGTTTCCATAGTTCCCAGGCCACGCGAATACATACCCGCACAGAGAAGGTGCCAGCATGCGCAGATCGCGACCCTGACACTGACGATCAGGGATAGTCAGGCCCCCCTTGCTAGGGATATATCTGTCCTGCAATACCCTAACACGTAGCATGACTCGTGAAAGTACAACCACGAACACGAAGGCGAGGCATAGAAGCAGCACCTTCTCTGCGACACACGCAAGCGGAACTGCGTGGCAGGAGAAAGAGACCAAGCGGAATCATTGAAACAGCCCTGACTGCTCATCCGCTGGACGGATCAGGCCTGCGGGTCGCCAGCGTCCGCCTCTTCAAAGAGAGGATCCACGGGTACTTCCAACGCGTAGTTCGTGGCGTGATTCAAGGCATGGTCCAATGCAATGTCCAACGTAAGGTCCAGAGCATAGTCCAATCCATCAGGTGGCTCGATGCCTATGATAGCGGCGGCGTGGGCCCACCCGTTACGCGGAACCAGACAATGCCCATTCTGGCCCCGCGCAACGCCGCCACGATAGTCGGCGCCCGCGGCAGGATCATCGCACAGAAACCCATCCGCTGGAACCCACGATCTCAGGAGTGGGTTCCTGAGGCTCATGCACAGCGACTCCCACAGAGGGCTGAACCAGCGAAAGATGTAACCATTTGGGAGAATAGAATTGCCCCCATGAGATCGGCAACGCCTGCAAAGTATACCATCACAAAGCACGCGCTGAAGAGGAATATAGTGATCCCCAACCCATTCGGAGTCGGTGACCGAGCCAATGGCTCCATGCCAGACCTGCGTCATGATCAGGCGCATGCCCATGGCATAGAATATGCGACCCGGGGGGCTCTGCCGCCGGTACCAGGTGATGAACGCGATGAGCATAGCGGACGAGTCAACGTTCGCCATGGGAACCCAGCGCGGCATGGGATTCGCGGGCTGGGGCATTCGCAGTCAGTGAGAACGATCCTCGGAACGCTCTATAGAACGAGAATCTCTGCCCACCTGGGACACCCGAACTCTCGATCCGAAAAGGCTGCATCGGCGAATACCTCTTTTTGGGGACCCATGCTGTGCTATGCCATGCTGTATCACAGCGGCGGGATAGGCCTAGGGCAAGTAACAGTGAAGAGACGACGCGCAAATAGGGCTCCCCACTTTTGGGGAACACATGCTTTGCTATGCCATGCTATAGCACAGTGGCGGAATAGGCCCAGGGCCAGTAACAGTGAAAGACGACGCGCACATAGGTCCCAACTTTTTGAAGACCCATGCTATGCTATGCCACGCCACAGCACAGTGGCGGTGTAGGTCTGGGGCTAGTAGCAGTACCAGACAACGCGCACAAAGGGGTCCCCACTTTTGGGGGACCCATGCTGTGCTATGCCATGCTATAGCACAGTGGCGGTATAGGCCTAGGACAAATATAATAAAAGACAACACATAGGACTCCCCACTTTCTTGGGGCCCATGCTGAGCTATGCCATGCTACAGCACAGTGGCGGGATAGGCATAGGGCAAGCAGAAGGAAAAGGCAACGCGCACATCGGGGTCCCCACTTTTGGGGGGCCCACGCTGTGCTATGCCATGCTATAGCACAGTGGCGGGACAAGCCGAGGGCAAGTACAAGTAAAAGGCACGCGCACATAGGGGTCCGCACTAGTTGGAAGCCCATGCTGTGATATGCCATGCTATCGAACAGACCCCCACCCCACCAACACCATAACAATATAAAGCCAGGGGAGGTTATCCAATCATCTGCGTGGACCCCGGACAAACCGCCGTGCGGCGCGGGGATGCCTCAGGGGAGCAACAGGATGAAAATAAAGCACACTAACGCCAGCGAAAGTGCAACCACTGTTGAGGACAAAGACGGGACCATAGCAGAGAGACCAAGTGAGGCAAATGTCTGCAATCGCGGAGAGCACAAATGAATAATAGACACAGAGCAGACAACAATAGAACGTGCGAGAGTGCCACATTAAATATGCAAAGGATGCTCTATAGAACCAACTGCAGAGGACGAGGATCGGTTATGAGCACACGATAGCTCCTACTGGACCAAAAATGGCTGAACGAACATCATAGGTTTGACAACTCCCTCTGCCAGAACATGTGCACAGAACAGCATTGACAAGAAGAACATAGAATGACAAATGATGAGGCGGAGATGAGTGGGGAGGTAGACAGACAGACAAGCGAGACACACCCGAGAGAACTAACACTTCAACAACCGCGTGCCCCATACAAGCGAAACGAGTCGGGCAGACGGACCCTAACGAGCGCGTCGGATCGGGCGGGGCGTCGGCACGCGAGTACCCTAACGGACGGGACGGGTCGGGCAGGCAAAACGGACGGGACGGGTGGGGTCGGGCGAAAAAAATCGGCACGCATGCGCAGCAAATGCTATTGTTTGAAATAAATGGATCGGCTCGCAACGGGAGCCGGGCACTTTGCATTGTAAAATGCTAGTGATTCTGCACGCATGCGCAGCAAGTGGTATTTTTTGCAGTAGATGGAGCCGGTGGGCATAACGGGGTCGCAACGGGGACCGGGCACTTTGCATTGTAAAATACAAGAGATTATGCACGCATGCTCAGCAAATGCTACTTTTTACATTAGATGGAGCGGGGTCGCAACGGGGACCGGGCACTTTGCAATGTAAAATACAAGAGATTATGCACGCATGCTCAGCAAATTCTATGTTTTACAGTCGGGCAATTTGCATTGTAAAATGAAAGAGATTCTGAACGCATGCTCAGCAAATGCTATTTTCTACAATAGATGGAGCGGGTTTGCATAGGGGCCGGTGTTATGGAAATTATGGTTTAATCAATATAGGATTAGAAATTTAAGGTTTAGGGTCTACCAGGCTTGGCCACGATTACACCTTGACCGCGAACCCACCTGCGGTGGCCGTCACTCCCACCCGCAAGCCACCCCACCATAAAGATCATCTCTCCCCTCGTTATAAACACATCGAATACAACGTCGACGACGACGACGACGACGACGGCGACGACTGATGTGCGATCCAGTTGGCACGCGAGTGCTCTGACGGGCGGGAAGAGTCGGGCAGGCGGACCCCAACGGACGGGACGGGTCGGGTCCGGCGGGAGGAGCCTACTTTTGGGGACCCACGATGTGCTATGCCATGCTATAGTCCGGTGGCGGGATAGGCCTGGGATAGGAAGGAGTAAAAGACAACGCGCGCATTGGAGTCCCCACCTTTTGGGGAACCCATGCCGAGCTATGCCATGCCATAGCACGGTGGCGGGAAAGGCACGGGGCAAGTAGAGGTCAAAGGCAACGCGCGCATAGGGGTCCCCACTTTGTGGGGACCCATGCGGTGCTATGCCATGCTATAGCGCGGCGGCGGGATAGCGCCCCCGGTTGGTAGCCCGAATCCAGTCGTAGAAGAAAACCCGAAATACAACCCAATGCATCACGAACAGTGCGACTGGATAGGCACAGCGTGATCGCGTGGTAGCCGGCCATCCTTTGTCTTCCGATAGAATTGGAAGGACGAGGATCGGTTATGAGCACACGATAGCACCTGCTGAACCAAATATGGCTGAATGAACATCATAGGTTTGACCGCCCCCTCTGCCAGAACACGCGCATAGAACAGCATTGACAAGAAGAACGTAGAATGACAAATGATGAGGCGGAGATGAGTGGGGAGGTAGACAGACAGACACGCGAGACACACCCGAGAGAACTGTTAAACTTCAACACTCGTGTGCCCCATACAAGCGAAACTGGTCGGGCAGACGGGCCCTAACGAGCGCGTCGGATCGGGCGGGGCGTTGGCACGCGAGCACCCTAACGGACGGGACGGGTCGGGCAGGCAAAACGGATGGGACGGGTCGGGTCGGGCGAAAGAGATTTTGCACGCATGCGCAGCAAATGCTATTTTTTTTTGAATAGATGGATCGGCTCGCAACGGGGGCGGGGCACTTTGTCTTGAAAAATACCAGAGATTCTGCACGCATGCGCAGCAAGTGTTATTTTTTTGCAGTAGATGGAGCCGGTGGGCATAACGGGGTCGCAACGGGAACCGGGCACTTTGTATTGTAAAATACAAGAGATTCTGCACGCATGCTCAGCAAATGCTATTTTTTTGCACTAGATGGAGCGGGGTCGCAACGGGGGTCGGGCACTTTGTCTTGCAAAATACAAGAGTTTCTGCACGCATGTGCAGCAAATGCTATGTTTTGCAATAGATGGAGCCGGGTCGCAACGGGGACCCGGCACTTTGTAGTGTCAAATACAGGAGATTATGCACGCATGCTCAGCAAATGTAATTTTTACAATAGATGGAGCGGGTTTGCATAACGACCGGTTTTGTAAGTCAGGGTTTAATAATTATAAGATTAGAAATTTAGGGTCTACCAGGCTTGGCCACGATTACACCTTGACCGCGAACCCACCTGCGGTGGCCGTCACTCCCACCCGCAAGCCACCCCACCATAAAGATCATCTCTCCCCTCGTTATAACCACATCGAATACAACGTCGACGACGACGACGACGACGACGACGACGACGACGGCGACGACTGATGTGCGATCCAGTTGGCACGCGAGTGCTCTAACGGGCGGGAAGAGTCGGGCAAGCGGACCCCAACGGACGGGACGGGTCGGGTCCGGCGGGAGGAGCCTACTTTTGGGGACCCACGATGTGCTATGCCATGCTATAGTCCGGTGGCGGGATAGGCCTGGGATAGGAAGGAGTAAAAGACAACGCGCACATAGGAGTCCCCACCTTTTGGGGAACCCATGCCGAGCTATGCCATGCCATAGCACGGCGGCGGGAAAGGCATGGGGCAAGTAGAGGTCAAAGGCAACGCGCGCATAGGGGTCCCCACTTTGTGGGGACCCATGCGGTGCTATGCCGTGCTATAGCGCGGTGGCGGGATAGCGTCCCTGGTTGGTAGCCCGAATCCAGTCGTAGAAGAAACCCCGAAATGCAACCCAACGCATAACGAACAATGCGGCTGGATAGGCACAGCGTGGCAAGTTCAGTCGGGACACTCAGAAGAAACCGGATGGTTAAGACACGCTTCAGCACAGAGTCTGGGGCCCTTTTTTTGTTTCCATAGTTCCCAGGCCACGCGAATACATACCCGCACAGAGAAGGTCCCAGCATGCGCAGATCGCGACCCTGACACTTACGATCAGGGATAGTCAGGCCCCGCTTGCTAGGGATAAATCTGTCCTGCAATACCCTAACACGTAACATGACTCGTGAAAGTACAACCACGAACGAAGGCGAGGCATAGAAGCAGCACCTTCTCTGCGACACACGCAAGCGGAACTGCGCGGCAGGAAAAAAGATACCAAGTGGAATCATTGAAACAGCCCTGACTGCTCATCCGCTGGACGGATCAGGCCTGCGGGTCGCCAGCGTCCGCCTCTTCAAAGAGAGGATCCACGGCTACTTCCAACGCATAGTTCGTGGCGTGATTCAAGGCATGGTCCAATGCAATGTCCAACGTAAGGTCCAGAGCATAGTCCAATCCATCAGGTGGCTCGATGCCAACGATAGCGGCGGCGTGGGCCCACCTGTTACGCGGAACCAGGCAATGCCCATTCTGGTCCCGCGCAACGCCGCCACGATAGTCGGCGCCCGCGGCAGGATCATCGTACAGAAACCCATCCGCTGGAACCCACGAGTTCAGGAGTGGGTTCCTGAGGCTCATGTACAGAGACTCCCACAGAGGGCTGAACCAGCGAAAGATGTAACCATTTGGGAGAATAGAATTGCCCCCGTGAGATCGGCAACGCCTGCAAAGTATACCATCACAAAGCACGCGCTGAAGAGGAATATAGTGATCCTCAACCCATTCGGAGTCGGTGACCGAGCCAATGGCTCCATGCCAGACCTGCGTCATGATCAGGTGCATGTCCATGGCATAGAATATGCGACCCGGGGGGCTCTGCCGACGGTACCAGGCGATGAACGCGATGAGCATAGCGGACGTGTCAACGTTCGACATGGGAACCCAGCGCGGCATGGGATTCGCGGGCAGGGACATTCGCAGTCAGCGAGAACGATCCTCGGAACGCTCTATAGAACGAGAATCTCTGCCCACCTGGGACACCCGAACTCTCGATCCGAGAAGGCTGCATCGGCGAAAGCCTCTTTTTGGGGACCCATGCTGTGCTATGCCATGCTGTATCACACTGGCGGGATTGGCCGAGGGCAAGTAACAGTGAAGAGACGACGCGCACATAGGGCTCCCCACTCTTTGGGGACACATGCTTTGCTATACCATGCTATAGAACAGTGCCGGAATAGGCATTGGGCAAGTAACAGTGAAAGACGACGCGCACATAGAGGTCCCAACTTTTTGAAGACCCATGCTATGCTATGCCATGCCACAGCACAGTGGCGGTGTAAGCCTGGGGCAAGTAACAGTACCAGACAACGCGCACAAAGGGGTCCCCACTTTTTGGGGACCCATGCTGTGCTATGCCATGCTATAGCACAGTGGCGGGATAGGCCTAGGACACATACAATAAAAGACAACACATCGGACTCCCCACTTTCGGGGGACCCATGCTGAGCTATGCCATGCTTCAGCACAGTGGCGGGATACGCCTAGGGCAAGTAACAGTAAAAGACAACGCGCACATAGGGGTCCCCACTTTTGGGGGACCCATGCTGTGCTACGCCATGCTATAGCACAGTCTCGGGATAGGCATAGGGCAAGTAACAGTAGAAGACGACGCGCACATAGGAGAGCCCACTTTTCGGGGACCCATGCTGGGCAATGCCATGCTATAGCACGGTGGCGGGATAGCACTGCAGCAGGAGCAGCCAACAAATTGAACGCGTCACTAGTACAACTGGAAGTACGGAGCCCGGACACGTTCCCGAATACGCGAATAGGCGTGGACCCCAAACAGGCCGCTGTGCAGCGGAGAACACACGCAGCAGGGAGAGGCACAGAGGACTGACGCCAGCGAGAATGCAAACACTGTCGAGAAAACGGTGCTGCTGGCACATAGGCAGACGCGGTGAGACATCTGGTTCCAATGGTTGATAGCACGACTCCAGGAATCATGAGCACGAGCCTATCAGTCCGAATGGATATAGCAGTACGAGACGAGAATGGGGAGAAAAGAGAGTATGGGCACAGTCCCTGTTTGTGCAAGAGCTTTGCAGTTAATACGATGAGCTCTGTCAATGCAGACCACCAGAGTACAGGCCCTCGTCTGCATAGCCCTGCCTACTCGGGAACAGTCCCGAATAAACAAAACACATCTGAGCATAGCAAAGGCCCGTCTACGCCTTGAACGCCATCAGCTCACCGGCACTCCCCGACGACGTAGACGCCGGCACGCCCTCAAAGCGCTTGAGCATCATAGACACGAAGGCCTCCTTGTCCAGAGACTGCTGCGCGACGCGCGACCGAAGGCACTTCTCGTACACCTGGGCGTTGTGCGATAGCCCATTCGCACCAAACGTCAGCATGAGGAACTTCAGGTCGGAGGGCTTCTTCTGGATCCACTCGTTCAGAGCGGTCGCAACAGCCGAGACCTGCTGGGGATCCGGCACTGTGGCATTCGTGCGCTGGCGCTTGAATAGTTTCGTCTGGCCATCCTTCGTCTGGCTGCTCAGCCTCCTTCTTCACGTTCTTGAGCAGGTCCGGCTTCACGACGCTCTCCAAGTGCTTCGCATGCACCACGTCCCACCACGAAGGCCTCCATGGCCTGGACGGCGCGCGACGCGCCGACATATTGGCGCATTGGATCTGCATCAACGCCCTCATAGGAGAACGGCACAGCCTTGTTCCCCTGCGCAAGCACCTTCCAGAAATCCGGCAGCTCGGCCTCGGATATGTGGTTAGAGCCGCACGCGTTCAGTAGCTGCGCCGGAGCCGTAGCCCACGGAAACAGGCGATTGCTCCTCTGAGTAGGCTTGTCGTTGCCGTCCGGGGCAGGAGCGCCGAACATGTTCGCGAAGTCACCCATGATAGGAGCGAACACTCTAGAAGCGCCCAAGCTCAGATACAAAGAAGTAGCTGCCAGCCAAAGCGCTAAAAAACAACGCGAAAAACAGTCGGACAAATAACACTGTGTTACGCCATGATGAGTGCCCACTTTTGGGGGGTGCATAGCAGGACATCGGGGTGGTGCGAAGCCGTGTTTTGGAGATAGAAACTGATGAACTGCAATAGCACAGAACACGGAAAAACGGGTCCACCTTTTTGGAAATGAAAGACGCTGTGCTGCAATAGCGACCACACACCGATGACGCGGGGGCGCGTCGCCACTTCGTGGGGATGATGCAGCCGAGCTGCAATTGCACAGCACATAACAAAGCATAGCATAGCGCAGCGTGGCATAGCATAGCACAGCATTGCCCTGCAACCAGCCGTGAAACCTCCGAGCCATCACCAAGGCCCGGCGGGGCAGACCGCGCGCCGCCAAGAGTCCCAACTTTTTGGGGATGTCTGTTGATGTGCTGCACTAGCACAGCACTTCGAGAGAGACCCATTTTTTATGATTTTGGGGGGAGGGGGGGAATGGAAGCTGATGAAGTGCAATAAAACAGAACACAGAAATATCGGGCCCCCACTTTTTTGGAAATGGGAGTTGCTGTGCTGCAATAGCGCAGCACACTGCGATGACGCGGAGGCGCGTCCGCACTTCCTGGGGATGGATGCGGCCGTGCTGCAATAGCACAACACATAGCAAAACAAGCATGGCATAGCATAGCAAAGTATTACAATGCGACCATCCGTGAGGCACCGAGTAACCAGCCGGGGCTGGCGGGGTAGGCCGAACGCCACTAAGAGAACCAGGATGCATCGGACCCACAATCCAGAAGGCATAGCGTGTGCAAGCATGGCCGACTCCAGGAACAATCACGGAAGTGCAACGCGCACGGCGCGAACACCAGGAGACCAACGAGGTGTCATGAGTCTATGCTACGCTATGCCATGCTATGATGGAGCACGGTGGCGGAATAGGCCGAGGCCGCAGAGAAGAATACACAGCAACGCGCACGCATGGCGCACTGACAACAAATGCTTGCATGAGTACCAATTACACGACCACCACAGGCCACAGCATCAGATAGGAGCAGGCCACGAGGACCACGCGCAACGTAGAAAGAACTTACCTTTCAACGCCGGTCGCACGAGACACGAGACAGAAGGGCAGCGCAGAGCGAAACAGGCAGCCGAACAGGAGGTGTCATAACCCGAAACCGAAACATACGGGATGGCAGGATAGTCTGCAAGAGTGCCTCACGTCGCCGCAGAGGAGAGACTTCACCGCCGTCTGAAGTACGTCTCTGTCAGTATCCCCGAAAGACATCACAGTAGTGATGCTGCATGGATTGGTTGGGCAGTCTGTCCGGAATAGACTCAGTCAACCCTGACGCCTAAGGCATGTAAACACTATGAGATCCAGCAAGTTGTAACGCGGCTGTGACAGGAGCTCGCGCATGCCATCTCGGAAACGAATAGCCGTGTCGTGATCCCACAACGCCCATTTCATGATCTTCCTCCGTCCGTGGAATGACATAGAACGCAACACTCGCCAGTCGTCCGACGAATCCGCGTGCTGACGCCCATCGGCCAGGACGATCGAAAGCGCGAAGCGAACGGACGTGTACGAAAACTGGCCATGATAGCGGCCGAACCCGTGCACCTTCATGATGTCCACGATACACGCAATGGAGACTACGGTGCGGTCGCCCTGCAGATAGTGCGCGATGCTCTCTGCCAGCACGTGAAACGCCCGACTGTTCTTGCATAGGTAATAGAACATACCAAGCGGAGGGGCGCGCTCGGAAGGGTTGCCCAGAGGCTGCTGCCCAACGGTTCCAGCGCATATATTCCCATCACGATAGCGCATGTTTTTGAATAACCGAGCCACGCGCTTACCCATGGCTCGCATAGCCGGAGCGTGGTTCAGCGTAGAGGGCGACTGCACAACGTCGCAGCACATGGCAACCATAGGCGCTTCCCAGTACACCTGATAGGGAAAGCCAAAAGAGAATACGACAAGCGACAGAGATGCCAGATGCGCAGTTAGCATAGCCCAAACCGTTCGGAATGCACGCACATCAGCGCGGCTACCCACGCAGTGAATAGCACACCCTGTGCAATCATGCACGCGCAGGCTTGCTCGATAGTGACACCAGGCTGGGTGGTATACCTCGTAGCGGTGGTTCTCCATGTGCCGATAGCCCTTGCTACAAAACCAACCAAGGTCTGCATGGAACCATCTCCCTGAACGATGGCGGCACTCGCAGTATAGGCACTGCTTCGCGCCAGGGCGCAGCACGGCACTGACCATAGAAGCCACCCGATGCCGCAAGAGACCAAGCCAAGAGAAAGGGATAGAGAGCAAACGATGAATGGGTCGATGTATGCATCCATGGATGCATAGATGCAGGCGTGGATGTATACATGGATGCATACATGGATGCAGAGATGGATGCAAGGATGCATGCTTGGATGTAAGCATGGAGTCGACAAGTGAACCACGAACTGATTCCGAGGATGCATGCATGAGAGGGTGTAGAGATAGAGAACATGGCAACTCGCGACTGCCTGCTTCAAACACGTGTCGCTGGATAGCGACTAAAAACATGGCGCCCATCCCCGCCGGCGCGCCGTTGCTCGGCGGGAACCAGGCTCCATAGTCTCTACCCCATGCCGCAAGAGACCAAGCCAGGGAGCAGAGCGAACGATGAATGGGTGGATGTTGCATCCATGGATGCATAGATGCACGCGTGGATGTATAGATGGATGCATGGATGGATACAGAGATGGATGCAACGATGCATGCATGGATTTAATCATAGATTACACAAAGAAAACGGAAGCACGAACTGATTCCGAGGATGCATACTTAGGTAGCCACATCGATGCATAAGTAGATGCACAGATGAGTACATGATTGGAGTGATGCAACCAATGATGCATAGACGACTCTATGTATCACCTAGTTTATGATAAGCTGCTGAACAACATTAACGAATGGACGTGTTAGAGTGGAGAAGGGAGACGAAGGCTGGGATACCATGCCTAGGGCCACTCGCTGTCCCCGAACCAACAGGGGACCCTGCTGAACAGCCTCGTGGATAGCATTGACGGCTGCCTGCGAAATAGTGCCGTGAAGCCGATCGCAAATGTTCCTCAGCGTGTCCCTCTGGTCAGCGTCGGGCCTCGCAATAGCCCCCCCGTCAACATGATCTTCGTTGTAGTGATGCGTCCGGACATAGGACGCGAAATCGAAGATGCTGCCGAACAGAGCAGCGGGGACCACGGCCTGCAAATGCTGGACGTGATAGTCCTCATCGACCTCGGTGAGGACACGAGCCTGTAGCAGAGGCATCATGAAGCCGTGCATCGAAGGGATGCGATAGGCAACGTGAGACATGTCCCTAGGGTGAACAAACCGGAGCTCGTTCAACCACACGCGCTCGACGCTGCAGGCGGACGGGGCGATGGCATAGGTGTCCGGGGAGATCGCGGGCACACGCACGTATAGACTGGATACCCGATCACGGTGAATGTCTTCGCTGTACGCGAGCACCTCAACATACTGCCCAGATCGGAATATCGCATAGTGCAGATGCAGCATTGAGTAGATAGACATGTACACAAGATGATGGTATGCACGAGCGCCAGAACAGCTCGTCAAGAAATCGTGCGGCGTCCCATAGCGCTGGTAAGCGTCCATGACATCATGGTGGTGGGTACTCACGTACATTATAGTACCCCACCCATGCCAGGCCTCTGTAGGCACTTCGATAGGCTCGTGCCGATCGGCGACCCTCGTCAGGAGAGAATATAAATAAGCCAGCCAGGCCGTGGGCTGCGGCAAGAACAGCGTGATCGTGTGGTAGCCGGCCATCCTTGGTCTTCCAATTGAATTGGAAGGACGAGGATCGGTTATGAGCACACGATAGCTCCTGCTGAACCAAAAATGGCTGAACGAACATCATAGGTTTGACCGCTCCCTCTGCCAGAACATGTGCACAGAACAGCATTTACAAGAAGAACATAGAATGACAAATGATGAGGCGGAGATGAGTGGGGAGGTAGACAGACAGACAATCGAGACACACCCGAGAGAACTGTTAAACTTCAACACCCGCGTGCCCCATACAAGCGAAACGGGTCGGGCAGACGGACCCTAACGAGCGCGTCGGATCGGGTCGGGCGTTGGCACGCGAGTACCCTAACGGACGGGACGGGTCGGGCAGGCAAAACGGACGGGGCGGGTCGGGTCGGGCAACATGAATTCTGCACGCATGCGCAGCAAATGCTATTTTTTGGAATAGATGGATCGGCTCGCAACGGGGGCCGGGCACTTTGTATTGTAAAATACTAGAGATTCTGCACGCATGCGCAGCAAGTGCTATTTTTTGCAATAGATGGTGCCGGTTTACATAACGGGCTCGCAACGGGGACCGGGCACTTTGTATGGTAAAATACAAGAGATTCTGCACGCATGCTCAGCCAATGCTATTTTTTGCAGTAGATGGAGCCGGGTCGCAACGGGGACCGGGCACTTTGTAGTATAAATACAAAAGTTTCTGCACGCATGTGCAGCAAATGCTATTTATTTGCAATAGATGGAGCCAGTTTGCATAACGAGCGGTTTTGTAATAGTCAGGGCTTAATAATTATAGGGTTAGAAATTTAAGGTTTAAGGTTTAGGGTGTTGCCCGCCAAGCGGTGTGGGCGCGCGCGCGCGCATCCCACCCCCGCATCAAGATTGTTGGGGTGGGATGCTGTGTGCGCGCTCGCGTTGCTTGTCCTCCCGCCCCAATCCACCCCGGCTATTCTCTCTTAGGGTTTAGAGGCACAGAGAATTCTTCCTCCCAGCCCCCACTCATGGGGGTGTCAAACACCACGTCGTCCTACCTGAGAACGCGCAGGCGCTGTAACGCATTGGGGAACAGCCTCCAGGTTTAGTTCGCGCGTTGGGGAACGCCCGACCGGGCGATCTTTTCCGACTCTCGCAGGAGCGGTTCTGCGCGGTGGCGCGCGCGCAGCGGTTTGCCGGCCAACGAGGTGTCGTACCTTGTGGCCCATGTTACGCTGGCGACGCCAGAACCGCGCCTGCGAGCTCTTTTTCGATGCCCAGGCGCGCTGGCGAGCGCATATGCCGATTGAAGTAAGCTTACGCAGATGCCTCAATCTCAGAAACGATCATGGTGGGCCGCGACAAAGGGGACCAGCTCGCCGGACGCTCCGCGGCTCGCGCGCGCGCGAGGTTCCCGCGCTGACACCACGTCGTCCTAGAGTCTCCGGGGTTCGTTCGCGCGTTGGGGGGCGCCCGACCGGGCGACCTTTTCCGATTCTCGCAGGAGCGATGCTGCGCGGTGGCGCACGCGCAGCGCTTTGTCTCGGATGGTGGGAGGGGGAGCTCGAGGGGGCGGGCCTGGCGCCCCCTCGATGCGACGCACCAGGCAGCGCGTCGCGTGCGTCAGCCGGCCGGCCGGCCGGCCGTCCGGCCGTCGAGTGTATCCCTTATCGCTGATTTACGTTGGCGACGCCAGAACCGCGCCTGCGCGCTCTTTCGGTGCGCAGGCGCGCTGTCGAGCGCATATCGCGATTGGGGTAAAATGACGCATGTGCTTCAATCTCAGAGGGGATCTTGTTGCGCCACGACAACGGGGACCAGTTCGCCGGACGCTCCGCGGCTCGCGCGCGCGCGAGGTTCCCGCGCTGGGGGCCCCCTGGGAGCGCTTGGGGAGCCTCTGGAACGCGTGGGAGCGCCTGGGGAGCGCCTGGGAGCGCGCCCAGGCGCGCTGGGAGCGCCTGGAGAGCCCCTGGCAGCGTTTTCCTAGGTTTTCCTAGGTTCCGGGGGGATCTGGCAGGCCCGCTGCGTTTGGGTTCCGGCTTTCGGGTTCTTATTTCCTGCTACGCACGTAGCCTGTGGCGCAGCCAGCCTGAAGCGTGGCACGTGGGCGGTCGAGCTTAACCTCTCCCTTCCCGTAGATCCTTCAGGCGCTCCACTGAACGTTCCGACCAAGGCTCGCATGCGTCTGGGGCATCCCGACAGCGACGCATACTCGAGTTTAGGGTTTAGGGCTTCTCTTAGCGCAGCGGCCGACAGTCCAGGCAATGCTGCCCCCCCTTCGGCAAGCTTGATTGGGGGGGCGGTTAGCCGACACGAGCAAGCTTGGCGAAGGGGGCAGGAGGTGCAACATCTTCCCACCCCCAGCAGCATGGCCGGCAACCTCCCAAACTAAAGCCTTTTAGGGTTTAAAGACGCTGGCCCCTAAATTCCCAAATGCGTCCCAAGCGCTCCCAGGCGCTCCCTGGCGCTCCCAGGCGCTCCCAGGCGCTCCCAGGCGCTCCCAGGCGCTCCCACGCGCTCCCAAGCGCTCCCAGGCGCTCCCGGCGCGTTCCGAAGCGCTCCCAAGCGCTCCCAGGCGCTCCCTGGCGATCCCAGGCGCTCTCAGGCGCTCCCAAGCGCTCCAAGGCGCCCCCAGGCGCTCCCAAGCGCTCCCAGGCGCTCCCGGCGCGTGCCCAAGCGCTCCCCTCGCTCCCAGACGTTTCTGGGCGCTCCCAGGCGCTCCCAAACGCCCCCAGGCGTTCACGGCACGCTCCGGCACGCTCCCAAACGCTTCCAAACGCTTCCAGGCACTCCTTGGCGCCCCCACGCGCTCCCAGGCGCTCCCGGCGCGCTCCCAGGCGCTCCCAGGCGCTCCCAGGCGCTCCCAGGCGCTCCCAGGCGCTCCCTGGCGCTCCCAGGCGCTCCCAGGCGCTCCCAGACGCTCCCAGGCGCTCCCAGGCGTCAGTCACAAGAAAAGGTCTTTGGGTTTAGAGTGTTATATTCGTTGAGGATCAGGGCCGGGTTTGTCGTTGAAGCGCTAATCCCCAAAAGAGGGGGAGGCAGCAGCAAAAGCTGCCAAGGCGACCCACCTGGGCAACATGCTCAAGCATCTCAGAGATGCCCTGTCTCTCGTAGACGGCGACGGTGATGCGCGGTGGGGTGGGCAGAAGCACAACGAGGTGCTTGGGAATTTAGGCTGGCTGCCGCGCCGTGCGCCAGGACCGAAGTAGGAGTCGCGACCTCCTCTCGCCCTGACAGGCCCGCGGCGGGCTGGCGGACGACGTCCGCAACCCGCGGGGGCACGGCGGAGCTGCTGCTACTTCCAGCTACAACCATGGATCATTCCACGGCCTAGCGCTGCATAAAATTCGGCCCCATTTACCGTTAGGTCGCACATGCCCCCCTAAAGGCAGACTGTGGACGAACAATAATTAAAACTCGAAAAAAACTCGAACATAACCCCAACAACAACAAAAAAACAGACTATGTTTGCACGACTCGACTTAACTGTACCACTCAGAATCAAGATCCGGAAAAAATCGTCATCGCTCGTGAATTGTATGACTTACGTCTGGGCCCCAGTGGCCCCCTAGCGGCCCTCCTGGACCTGCACCTCAGCCTCGTGAAACCGCGCGTTCAAGTCGTTGGTGCGCTCCTCCAGAATGCTCACCTTGGCAATCAGAACCGACATCTAGCTCGCCAAGAAGTATAGGGCAATCACGACCCGATCGTCGATGCCTGTGCCGAGCTGCGGGTTGACCACAGCATCCGCCAGAGGTGCGGAACCGCCTCTGTCCCTTGGCTGCCGACCTGGGGGCGCGACCGGAGACGCAAGAACACTTTCAGGAAGGAGCTCGCCAGAAAGCTCGCTCCGATTCCCCATGGAGATCTTCGAGAGGTCTGGTCACACTATCTTGTGGAATCGAGGCTACAGAGGAGTCCACCGGCGCTGGCTCTGCATGGGCGCGCCGATGACACGGTGGCGGCAGTTCGGCGCACGAACCTGATGCCGAAGCGCAGCGTGTTCATGACGATCGCCGACACAGCCGACCATACCGCCTCCCCGCCGCGCTGCGCAAGCACAGCCACCGCATGCACCAACGCGCCAGTCATGCGCCACTGCATCGCCAAACCGAACCAGCTCTGGTTGCCCATGTATTGCTCGTACTGGAGCTGCCGATGCTGGCAGCACGCGCTGCACAAGGCGTACGCGTTGCCTTGGACGTCGCGCACGGCCACGGCGCAATCCTCGTGCATGGCCCCGCTGCACTCGACGCACATCAAGGCTTAAGTCGGGCGTGTCCCCCCACAGGGGGATGTTCGGCGACAATTTAAAAACAAAAAAAAAGAATGCTCAAACATAGTCAAAAAATAATCCCCCGACTATTTTGATTATTACTCAATATTCCTCCTGTAGAAGGACGTGCAGATCCACATAGGGAGCTTCGCCGAATGCCCCAGTGGCACCCATCTCGGCACACCCCTCACACGTTCCGTAGTCCTATGGGCAGTTCCATTGAAGATGAAACCCGCAGTTGCGGTACTGACAATTGCATATGGTTGGGTTCTTCGCCAGGCTAATTTTCGATACTCCTCCTGTAGAAGGACGTGCAGATCCAAGCGTCGGGCCCCCTCGCGTGCGAGTGCCGAGCTGGGCGCGGCCGGCCGGCCGCGCCCTCGGAGGCGCGCGCGGGGGACTCTCCTGTGGCCAGATGATTGGGAGGCCAGGAAATGGGCACCAACACCAACACAGGGGGTTGCCTCCACAGGGGGGAAGGTGATCCTGGATTTCGGTGTTGGTGGCAATATTTCGGCCACCCTGGAAGCCAGCAGATGACCACCATCACCGAAATCGGGATCTTTCTTCCCGCGGTGGCCAGATTGGGACGCCCAGAGACATACTAATACGATGTGTCCTCCTTGGAGGCGCGCGGTCGACCCGAACATATAGCATACCCATCTTGTAGTATGTCGTTTCCCGAGCGGTGTGGCCAGAAAGCGCCCGCCACGACGCATATAATATTTCTCGGTGTTCGCGTCGCCCCTGGGGGAGCGACGCACATATAGTATAAGTATGTTGGGGTGACGCCGACAGATGATTGCGCTGACCTTTGCCCCTAAAATCGGCGGTGGACAAACCTGAAGGGGCCCTGGGGCACACAACAAAAATTACAAACAGCAGCATTCACCACATTTTCTGGGTTTTTGTGTTCCCCCCCACTTCCCATATCTTCCCATGTTTTCCTGGGAGTCGACGATTACTTGTGTCTGTGTGTTTTTTTCGCTCCTGAAAACATCCCTTTCGTCAACCACCTTTTCGTGAAAACGGCCTGACCCCGAAACCGACGGACCTGGACCCGCAATAATAGCGATCGCGACGCCCTCTCGCGAACCGAAAAGGGTCGATTCGCTAAGCGACGTCTCAGGGTAGGAGGTCGATCAACCTCCGATAAAAGGCTACGGCTCCCTCGGTCCGTGCTGAACCTGCTGACTGCTGCCACTTTTTGGCGCGCTTGCCAATCCGCTCTCGACGCGGCGTTCCGTGTAGGTAACAGTTGGGGTCCAGAGACAACCATTCACCGCTACAGCGTGCCACACTGCAAAGCTTGCACAACACACGCTCTGGATGTCTTATCCTATTGGGTGGGACAGATCATGTCTCAGCCGACTGGGGTTTCCCACAGCTTGCGCCAAGGTCTGTATGTGTATACTCTCTTCTCGCGCCAGCCGACTTCTTCCTCGCACCGGCTTCCACATCCTGTCCAAGCACACGGTCTCAGGCGGTTCCTGACAGACACACGGGAGGGGGGGGCCCTCAGGGAGGGGGCCCCCCTCGTGGAGGGGGCCGCGGGAAACCAATCCTCGGACCCCCCATCAAGCCCCGCTGGCCGCTGGCCGCTGCGGCAGCCGACGACGGCGCGGGCGAGGGCGGCGAAGCGCCAGGATCGGTCCTTCCCAGATGGAGGGGCCCCGCCGCGAGGGGCCCCTGCCGTGGTTTCGCCCGTTGCGGTCTGAGGACGCAGATGAGGACGCGCGAGCGCGAGGGCGCAGATGCGCGACGAAGACTATGAATCCAACTTCGCCGTCGTCGTCGGCGTTGGAGTTGATGGAATCATCGGCGTCACGTCGTCGTAGCCGCCGCCGCCGCCATCGACGTCGTCGTGTCGTCGTCGTCGTCGTCGTCGCAGGACTCGTCGTCGTCGCCCCGCGCGCGCGGCAGCCAGGTGCCCACGTGCGTCCTAGGGGTCGGCCTCGGGCCGTTTTGGGGGTGCCCTTGGGGGCGAGGGTTTTCCTCGTGGCCACGGCCGGTTCCGCCTCGGGATTTGCCGACACGCACCTCTCCGGGAGGGGGGCCCCCTCTGGGAGGGGTGAGCCCTCCAGGATGGGGGACCCCTCCCAGAGGACCCCTTCAGGAGGGGGGCCACCTCCGGGAGGGGGGCCCTTCCGTTCGACCTCGTCCTCGTCGTCGTCCTCGTCGTCGTTTAGGGCGGGCTGGGCGTTTCGCCTCAGACTTCCTCACCATTTATGACTCTGAAGCTTAAAAATTAACAACAGCTTCACAGATGGAGAGCGGGTCGTTTTCAAAATGTGGCTCTCGCCTTAGCGTGGCGCACATTCGTTTAACAAAAATTGGAAGAGTTTCACGGATTGAGGGCGGGTCGTGTTCAACATGTGGCTGTCGCCGTAGCGCGGCGCACAGTCTTTTCGAAAATTTGCCAGGGCTTCACGGATCGATGGCGGTTCCTTTCGAAAATGTGGCTTTTGCAATAGCAACGCGCACACTTCTTAACAACAAATTGAAGAGTTTCACGGACTCCCATCATCAACGTACCAGAAATTGTGGTTTGAAAGGATTCAGGATTACGCGGGCACAGAAGTTACGTTGATTCGCTGTGTGAAGTCCCAGGAATGGCGTTCTACCACGATAAAGGATCGTCAACACGCAATAGTCACGTTGATCAGTGGCGCTGGAATCACGAGAACGATGTTTGGCATGCTTCAGGGTCTTCAGGCGGTTGTCTTCCAACGAGGCAGTTCCCCCAATGAAAGTAAACCGTTGTAGGGGCCTATGAAGAGGAAGCTTGGAGGATGGGTTTATTCCAACACCGTTGATGACTCTTGGGTGTAGTCTTGTCCTCCTCCTCCTCGTCATCCTCCTCCTCGTCCTCCTCCTCCTCCTCCATTATCTATTCCTTATGGCTAACTCCTCCTAGTCGCACCCCGAAGCCCCTCGGAAGGGCGAGCCTGGCGTTTTTGTCTGAGACTTCCTTACCATGTCTGAACCTGAAGCTTAAAATTTGCAAACAGTTTGGTAAATGCAGGGCGGGCCGCTTCCAAAATGTTGCTCTCGCCTGAGCGCCGCGCACACTCGTCGTAAAAAATTACAAAAGAGCTTCACGGATTGAGGGCAGGTCCTTTTCAAAATGTGGCTCTCGCCCTAACACCGCGCACATTGTGTTCAAACAGATGCAAAAGTTTCATGGCTTCCCGCGGTGAACGTACCCGAAATGATGCTTTGGAGCGATTCAAGATTGTCAGTGCGCAACCGTTGTGTTCATTCGCGGCGTTGAAGTCCCACGTTTGGTACTCTGTCAAGATCCAAGATCGTCAAGACGCAACGGTCAGGTTGACTCGTGACGCTGACGTCCCGAGAATGTTGTTTTGGCACGCTTCAGGACCTTCAGACCGTCGTCTCCCAGCGAGGCACGTCCCTCAGTGGAAATAAATCCTTTTAGGGGCCAATGAAGAGGGAACGTGGAGGGAGGGGTTGTTCCAACATCGTTGATGAGTCTTGCGTTTACGCCGGTCCTCCTCCTCCTCCACTTCCTCCTCCTCCTCCTCCTCTTCCTCCTTGTTTGATTCGCTTAACTCTGCAAATACTGCGCAGAGCACGTGCGACCGCAAGGAACACAGCACGGCGTAGCATATCCATTTGGAGCGAAACCGGATCAACCAGAATCGGCAAAACTCGGCTGACACGTCGAATCGCCAGGAGTCGGATCGGGCAAACTCGAAATCGAAATCGCGAATCAGACTCTCTGTATCGAATCGGTTCGAATCGGCAGCCTGGGAAATCAAATCGAAACGAGCTGGAGGAATCGGAATGAACACTGCATTTCCCGCATTGGTGAAACTCTTGTATGGTGAAACTCTTGTAGGGGACTATGAAGGAGGAACTTGGAGGAAGGGTTCACTGCAACATCGCTGATGCGCCTTAGGTATACACTGATACTCCTCCTCCTCGGCCTTATTGTTCCTCTTTTCCCCCCCCTCCTCCTCCACTCTGTTTCCTTTTCCGCCGACCCCTGCTTGCCAGGGGTGAAGAGGCGTGTGAGACATTTGGCTGTCCCCCTCCCGCTGTCGCCCTCCCACGGGGCCCAAAATCCGATTTGAGAGAGGTGGGGGGTCTCCGTGCTCCCCAACGCCCCTTCGGGTCACAGGAGCCTCCAGCGAGGCCCCCAGACCGCCCACGGGGGGTCCACACAGAGCGCCAAAACGGTCCCAGAAAGCGTCGAGACGGCTCAGGGGAGCCCCACGCTGGTCCAAGGTGGCTTCGTCTCGGCCCAAGATGGCCCAAGAGTGTTTCCACACATCATCATCATCACCCTCATCATCATCATAATCATCATCATAATCATCATCATCATCATCCTCATCCTCATCCTCATCCTCATCCTCATCCTCATCATCATCATCATCATCATCATCATCAGGCTCGATTTAAGGCGAAGTTGTCGGACTCAACCGACTCAACCTGGTTTTGCATCATTTTCAACATCATCGTCATCATCGTCGTCATGATATTCATCATCGTCCGCGTCATCGCCATCATGATCACCATCTCCTCATCATCGCCATCATCATAATATCCATCATCATCTGATCGTCATCGTCATCATCGCGTAGTGATGATGATGATTAAATCAAGACCCGCATGACGATGATGGCGGCGTGAACATGTTGATGCGGATGATGATGATGACGATGATGATGAAGTCGATGATTGCGATGATGATGGCGATGAAGATGATGATTTCGGACTGCGCGGGCCGTGCTGCGTACTAATCGGAAAGCCCCATTTCGTCAAGCACCTCCGTGAGGTCGGGCCGCGTTTCGTCAAGCACCTCCGTGAGGTCGGGCAGCGCCGCGGAGACCCGCGCCAGGTGATCGGCCGCGACGTGGTTCACGACGTTGAAGAACTCCTTCGGGCCAGGCGTGGCGTCGATCCTGCGCGCCCTGAACTCCCGAAAGACGTCGGAGCGGATCATGACGGCGATCTGCAGCCTGCTGTCGTCTACGCGCTGTTGCAGCTCGCGGCGGGCCGCGAAACAGTCCTGGCAGTCCGCGGAGGCGTGGTGATGCACGTTGTGCTCGAGGGGGGACAGGGTGCCCACGTAGACGGACCCAGGCTTTTGCTCGAGGGTGACGACCCTTCCGCAGGAGGCTGTGCTCGAGGGTGACGCCCCATCATGTGCTCCCAGGACCCCTGGGATCCTCACTTGCACGGAGCGCGCCCCGAAAATCGCCACGGCCGCGTGCAACAGGGAGCATCCGCCATCTGTGTGACAACCATCGTCCCGCGCGCCTGGTTGCACGAGCTGGATCGATGCGTACGCGAACGCGTTGTCGGCGAAGTGCTCTGTCATGATGGGCTTTCCGTTCTGCTCGACGATGGCAGATGGCATGCCGCCGGCTTTGACAGCCTCGCGCATTTTGTCTCCCAGCTGTTGCAGCCACGGGAGCATCTTCTTCCGCAGCGCTCGCACGAAGGCGGCCATGTGGGGCGAGGGGGTGATCTGCAAATTCCCGCCCTTGTTGAGGCTGCGGCACTTCGGGGGGCCTTCGTCGTCTACAATGCCTGCGACCTCTGTTTTCAAGCCCTTTGCCGCCTCGTCGCCTCGGACGCATTTGGAGACGGTTGCCCCCGTGTCCAGGCGCTCCTCGGCCATGTTCTGCCAGCGCGGGTCTCTCTGCAAGAAGCGGAGCAAGTCTGGGTCCAGCTCCGCCTCCGCTATCGTGCCCGTGCCGTTTTTCCCTGCGCCATGGAGATGCGCACGACGAGCTGGGCGCCAGCCGGCTGCAGGAAGCGACGAGCCCTTAGACTACTGATGGTCGCTCTGGCGCCAGGGTGCCAAAGCAGGCAGCTCTCGGCGGCCTTCAACAAGTCTGGGGGGCAGTCTGCAAGTTCGCCAACGGGCCAGCGTCCTCGACCGTCGAGTGCCTTCGCTGTTTCAGCCTTTAGCCAATCCTCCCTCGCCCGACCGCTTGAACCACTTCTCAAACAAAGGCAGGTTGTCCAGCCACGGGGCGGGTTCCTGGCCCTCGTGATTGCAGAAGTCTCCCGACCCTGGCTCCTTGCCTGGGATCCCCAAAACCTCCCTGCAGAAAACCACGAAGTCTTTCGGGTGCCCCCCTGGAGGATGCCCGAGCGCGCCGCAAGGCTCTGGTGGTTGGAACAACACCTTGCGCGTGTACAACTCCGCCATCAGGCACCCGATGGACCACAGGTCCAGGTCCTCTGAGTAGCGCTGGTTCCCCAAGAAAACATCTACCGCTCTGCAAGCGGGCGTGCATACTCTGAGGTCATCGCAGGTCGGGCTGTAGCGCAGTTTCCTCTTCAACCTGCCGTGGGGATCCGCCATCTGCACACAGCCGAGGTCGGCGAGCACCACCTGCGGAGAGGGGCGGATGGAGGAGAGGGGAGCTCTAACATACTATGTTAGAACTCCCTGGGAGCTCTGACATGGCACGTGATACCATGTTAGAGCTCCCAGGGAGCTCCTCGGAGCTCTAACATGGCATGTTAGAGCTCCATGGGAGCTCTAACATGGTATCACCCATGTTAGAGCTCCCTTGGAGCTCTAACATGCTATGTATGTTAGAGCTCCCTGGGAGCTCTAACATACTATGTTAGAGCTCCATGTGAGCCCTGACCACTCGGGATCTTAGTCGAAGGAACGACGATGATGACGAGGATGACGACGACGACGACGAGGATGACGAGGATGACGATGATGACGAGGACGACGAGGACGACGACGAGGACGAGGAGGACGACGACGGGGCCGACGAGGATGACGAGGATGACGAGGATGACGAGGACGACGAGGACGACGACGACGAGGACGAGGAGGACGACGACGAGGGCGACGAGGACGACGAGGACGGCGAGGACGACGAGGACGAGGAGGACGAGGAGGAGGAGGACGACGACGACGACGGCGACGACGACGTCGACGACGAGCGCCTCGAAGGAACTCGGGATCTGCCAGCCGAGCTGCAGCCTGCTCTTTGGGCACGGCGCAACGGGATCCCATTCGCCACGCTCACGTGATACAAGTGCCTGCTTCTCGAAGCAGCCGCGCGCCTGCGGCGATCCTCGCATCAGGGTGTTTGCGGGCTTGATGTCGCAGTGAATGAGGCCCCTGTCGTGCATGTACTGGAGCCCTTCGAGAACGCTGTTCAGGACGTGGCGCACCCCTGCCTGCGTGAAGTAGGACTTCTTGAGGAATTGGCGGACATCGGTCTCGAACAACTCGTACACGAGGCCGATGTGCTCCGTCCAGTTCCTACCTATCCTTGGTACTGACTGTTGCAGTTATCGGCATACTTTCTTCGGGACTGTTGCAGCTCCTGGGCGCAACCTCCTGAAGAGGCCCACGTCGAGTAAGCGAACGAGACGCGGGCGCGCGCCCACAGCACCGTGGCGCATGACCTCATCCAGAGCCCCTTCCGACGGCATCCGCATTGCACCCCGTCTGCGCATCGCTGGGGTCGTCCCGCAGCATCTCGATCGCAAGGCCAATCTTGTCGCCCTGTCGCGTGCCCAAGTAGACCTTGCCGAACGAGCCCTGACCGAGCTCCCCTCCTTCCCGCCACGTCGTACTCGAGCGGCAGGTCCTCGCACTTGCCCTTGTGTTCGTTTTCGTACGCGTGTCCGACCGCGTCGAGCTTCAGTGCAAGTAGATTCACACGACCCTCGTCGTGGGACACCGCTCTCGGACCAGCAGACCCGCGACGAGCAGCTGTCGGTGGCGTAGGCTCCGATACCCCGTCCGCGGCGGGAACGAGCACCTTCCCCAGCGCGTTCTCTAGGGTTTCTCCTGCGACACCGTGGCCCTCGGCGACAGCTGGCTCATCCTCTGCAGCGTTAGCTGTTCCAGCCCATTTCGCGCGCCCTGGCGCCCCTGCAGGCTTGCCCACATAGTCTTTCCAGTTGGCGCCCAGCGCAATCTTGAGGAGCCGCGAGCAGGTGTCATGCGAAACTGGTTTTGGCCACGTCAGCACACATTTGTTCTTCGTTGCCTTCTCCAGCGTCACTTTTGCGGTCGGAACCCCTTTTGCCACCCTGGCCATGCTATTGCTGCAGGTACCCCTCAGCTTCTTGTTGATCTTGTCGTTGTTCGACCCGTCACCCTGCAGGTAATAGCCCCACTTATAGAAGAGAACCTTGTTCCTGTCGCGACCGCTGCCGCCCGAGGCAGCCATCGCCGCGGAGGCCCGCTGACGGCAGTGTCGTCCCTGCGGGCCCGCTAAGTTTCAGTGGACCGAGACGCCTGCGGGCCCCTCCTCCGTCCTCCCCCTCCCCCTGCGGCCGCTCCTCGGAGCGTTGCTTCCCGCGTCTTCCCTACCCTGCTACATCCCCATCCTGGCCCGCCCCTACAGAGCGCCGCAGGGATGCAAGGGCCTTGGCGGCACGGCATATGTTGTTTATCCAGCTCCCCAGCTTCGGAGCGGAAAGCGTACGATGCAACGAGGGTACCCTTTGGAAAGGCAAGCATCCTGACACTGCGCCTTGCCTGCGCCGCGGGCGAAGTGCGACGGATGGCGACGAAGGGATGACGGAAGACTATGTTCCTATCTGTACGCAAGGTGCCGTGTACTGCACAGGGCAGAAAGTGGCGCGCGCCCCACTACGAGAACGGAGGCGACGCCGCCAGCGCGCGACTGCTGCAATCCAAAATCAAACAAGTGGCAGCTCCACGCACGGGAACAGGAGCGCGCGGGCTGGCTCCTGCGCCGGAGCTGTCGAATTCTGTTGCAGCCTGTGCTCAAAACTGCGCCCTGTTTCAGCAAGTATTCGACTTCTTCTTCTTCTTCGAGGCCGAGGAATCGTCTGAGGACCAGGAGTCTGAGGTCGAGGACGCGTCGGCGTCGCGCTTATTACCCTTCTTACCCTTCTTCTTGTCATCCTTATTGTCATTCTTCTTATTATCCTTATTGTCCTTCTTCTTGTCCTCCTTATTGCCCTCCTTCTTGTTGTCGTCCTCCTTCTTCGCATCCTTCGGGCCCTCCTTCGGGTCCTCCTTTGTCAGGCGCAACTGCGCAGAGCGTGCAAGCAGGTCCTCGTTCACGAACACCATGGTGCTGCGCCCGAGCATGGCCTCGACGGCACGCTCCACGAGAAACGGCTGGCCGTGCTGCTGCATCTGCTTCGTGTTGTAGGCGAGGTGGTATGTGACCGTGCGGAACTTGTTTCCGACGAGGATCTCCTGGATCTTCGGGAGGTTCGACTGCGCGCGGCCCGTCAGTACCCACAGCGCGTCCCGTCCACCGACCATCAGCGGTTCCAGGGACTTCATGTAGCGCGTGAAATCCTGCTCGTCCAGCGCGGGCTCACGGTGCGCGAGGCCTTATCCCTCGAAGACGCAGCACAACTTCGCATTCTTGACACCGTAGAAGCCCATCACTGATGCATTCTCTGCGAGGTTCTGGTATAGGCGCGTCTTAGCAACCGAAGCGTTGATATCCATGGCGCTGCCCTCCGCCGTGATCATGACGACCCGCGTATCCAGCACGGTAGAGCACTGCTGCCCGCACAGCGCCTTGAAGTTATTCACGTCGCTCGGGGAGGCGCCGATCTTCTTCTTGTCCTCGGAGGCCGCCTCCGCTGTTCCAGCACCGCCCGCTGTTGCAGCACCGACCGTGTCGCTGTCTGCAGGCTGTTCCTCTGACGGTTCCTGGTGGTTTCCCACGAGGGAGTCGTGCGCGATCTGGAACCTCTCGAAGAACCTCTTGTTCACTCGCACGCTCCTGTGGAACTTGTCCATGTTGTAGCGCTCGGCGTGCGACTGGGCGAGGGCGCCAGAGATCTCCTGCTTGTAGAATTCCTGGCCTA
This sequence comes from Prorocentrum cordatum, assembly GCA_963575745.1. Classification (NCBI taxonomy): domain Eukaryota; class Dinophyceae; order Prorocentrales; family Prorocentraceae; genus Prorocentrum; species Prorocentrum cordatum. Next base: position 173,165 of record CAUYUJ010017737.1, read on the forward strand.
TTTCGAGGAAGTGTCTCATCGCCAGGCGCAGCGCGTCGGTCGGCAGTGACTGCACCCATGTCGGGTCCTTGTCAGGCCCCTAAGTCTTCTCGAAGAACTTGAGCGGCGAGTCGAGGTATTGCCTCGCCATGACCATGACGTTTCTCTCGGCGGCGTTCTCCTGTGTGTCTGGTGTTTCAGTGCTGTTGCAGCCAGTTCTGCCTTTGAACAAGTCTGGGTACCGTTTCAGAGAGTTCGCCACGTACTTCTTCGCCCACAAGATCTCGGCCACTACCTGGCCGATGGTGGAGGCGCTGTACGGGTCCTTCACGCTATTCCGCCACATCCGCGTGTACAGGCTTCCCAAGACGTGCCCCAGCGAGGTAGCGTCCGTCTTCGCGATGATCAACCCAAGCTGCGTGGGCGTGTCCAGCAGATTGTCTCGCCCCCAACGGTTCACGGCGGCATCCAAAAACAGCAATGCCCCTGGGCACTTTTCGAGAGCGAGCCAGTTGATCATGTGCGTCCTGACGGTCCTCAGGCTGGGGCAGTTCATAAGTCCCCACTGTATGTTTTTCTCCAACCACGCCTGCACCTTCTCTGCCGAGGGGTTCCCGCCACCTGGCCCACCGCTCTTCAAGATTTCCGCCGCACGTGCCACGATGCGCATGAGGTTCTGGTTCTCAACACCGAGCCAGGCGCGCAGGCGCTCGTGGGGGGCTCCCTTGTTGACAGACCACTTGAACTTGTTCTCCTCGATCTCCTCAGCCGCGCGCCCCAAGATCAGCACGAAATCGAAGGGCCAATCCAGAATCAAGTCCTCCACCGCTTGTGCGGCCTGCCTGTTGCCTTCCTCTTTCGCCCAGTAGTAGGCCAGCCAGACAGCGTTGACCACGACGTCACTGCCCAAACGCTTGAACTTGCCGATATCGGGCACAGCGGTCTGGTTCACGTTGGTGACCATGATGGGGATCTCGAACCCTTTCTCAACCTGCTTCGGGATCTTCCAAGGCCTGCCACCATTGACCTGGCTTAGCGTCTCCACGATGCGCAGCTGTGGGTTACCCTGGGCTGTGCACTCGACGTCGCCAGCGCCCTCAAGAGAGTCGTTCGCTGTTTCAGCCGCGTCGTCCGTCGGCACGTTCGCCATGAACATGTCCGCAGCCACGTTCTCCACCTTGCCCACCGTGATATTCTCCTCCAGGAAACTGTTGTCGATGGGCGCCGTGTACGCCAAGTTCAGATAGGCATTCCTGCGCTCGCCCTTCTCGTTGCACTCTTCGATGATCCTGGCGAGCTTCTCCTGCAATGGAGTTCTCTCCTTGCTGTCCTTCTTCGAGATCGTCTTCGACTGGTCCTATTGCGACTTGTCTGGCTTCTCCCTCTTCGGCTTCTCGGCCCTCCCGGCGGCGCGCTTCGGAATGGTCTTGAGAAGCCGCTTGAAGTCAGTCTCGATGAGGGGGGGAACCTCGTCGGCCCAGAAGTCCTTGAACGGCTGCGCCGCGAAGCCGCTCATCGCACTCAGGCGGGCTGGTTCAGCTGCGGGCTGGCCGTTCCACCTCGCGCGCCTGTTGCAGGTCGGGCTGGAGCCGCGGTGGGAATGGAATTGGGCAATAATGGAAGAACAGGGGCCGTTGTAGCCGATGGAAGGTCCAGAGGGCGGATAGGAAGCAGAGCGAACATAACCGCAACCAATTCTACACGAACTCACGGATGTCGGAAGTCGCCCATTCCCTCGAAGCAATGCGAAGATTAATGGATTTTCAGCGAGCGAGGGCGCCAAGAGTTTGTCGAGTTCTCCCCAGATGGCCTACCAGCTCTTGATGGGTGGGCCCAGAGATTTTGCAAGACCCCAACGGCACCAAGAAATTCTAACTACCCTAAGGGCCTCAAGAGGAGATCCCTGAAACTCTATCTCCCCACAGGGCCGCAAGAGAGACTGCCAGAAATTCCTCGCCCCTCAGGGCGTCAAGAGGAGATCCCAATCTTCAACACACTCATTTTTTTTGAGTCCTAGTAGTAGATCCAGAACCCCATAAATCTGTTATGTTTTCGAGATTCGCTGCCAGGCCGAAGGTTTCGACTGACTGCGCTAGCCGATAGAACAGAGAACAGCTACAGCGCGCCCACCCTCCCCCCCCGCCCTCGCGGCGGACAGCGTCGGATAATTCATGTAGTCGGGGGTGGGGAAGCCCTGGGGGGCCCTGGAGCCATGGGGCGTTGATCCGATCGGCAGAAGCCCGACGCTTGCGCAAACGTCCAGTGGTGCCAGTGGGGGGGGGGGGGCGCGCCGCGGGACGGGGGATGATACGGCACGCACGCTGCAGCCCGCACGGCCTCGCATGGAGCGCACGCGCGGCATCGGGCCGACGGACCGTGGGAAGCAGCCGCGGGGGCGGCGTCCTGCAGGGCACAGAATGCAGATGAGGCCTAAGGATTAAGGGCGAGTCGGGTCGGGTCGTCGTCGCGTCGTCGTCGTCACGGTCGTCGTCACGGTCGTCAAAATCTCTGATCATATCGCCTCGCCCCCATCTCCCCCCACCCCTCCTCCCTCCATATACTCCAACGCGCGGCGCGTGGCGGGCCCTCACCACGCTAGTAGCAGCCCGCAAAATCGCGGTTAGTTTTGGGGTGGTGGCCGACGCGCATGTGAAGAAGGTTGCGCCTGCCATAGTGATCACTGCGGATCCCTGCACAGGGCGCGCAGAGCTTCCTGGAACATACACGCTCAGGGAAGCCGCCGCATACGGTGCAGATGTCAACGCTGCGATAGCGGGCCATCACGCGGCTGCTGTGGTACCCGAGCGCGCCAGCCGCGAGGGGCAAGATCCGGCGAAAGTGCGGTGCGATCCACGGCGCAGTGGCTGGCCAGCCGAATTCGTTGGCCTCAGACCCCTCGGGCACCTCCAAGGCTTGCCCCGCTGGTGCCGGTGGAGGCAGCCCAGGCTGCCCAGGCTGCACGGCGACAGGAGGAGGCTGCCCAGCGGCAGCGACAGGAAGTGCTGGGGGTGGGAGTGGGAGCGCGGCCCCTGCGTCACCCGGAGCTGCAGCGGCGCCCACAGGGCCTGCGGCCGCAGCGCCACCACCACCAGCAGCTGGCACATGAAACGCATGCTGGAACACGGCGGCGGCCCCCGGGGCGCGCTGGTCGTCGCCGCCGCCGCCCACCACGACTCCATCTCCATTGTTGATGGTCACACCGCCCACCACGACTCCATCATCTCCATTGATGGTCACACGAAGCTGGAGCTGGATGCGATGAGTCGTCGACGGCCCCGATGCTGCCATCGCGGCCATCGCGGCGAGCGTCGACGCCGCGTCGACGCCTGAGTCCGAGGCGGGGGGGGGGTCGCCTGCTCAGGCTGAGGAGGAGTACCGCCGAAACACTGGACCTTCGCACTGCAGACGGCTGAGGCTGAGGCAGCGACGCCGACGGACGGTGACGACGACGACGGGTCACGGGCCATGGGCCACCGGCCACGGGGGAGACCGTCGGACCGTCGGGGGGCGCCGCACGATGACTCATCTGCGAGGGCCCTCCGTCGGGAGGCCCCTCGACCACTCGGCCCTCCCGACGGGAGTCGACAGCCAGGGCCCGAGAATCCGATCGCATGTTAGAGCTCCAATGGAGCTCTAACATCGTATGTTAGATTATGTTAGAGCTCCTTGGGAGCCCTAACATCGTATGTTAGAGCTCTGAGGCGGCGGCGGCGGCGGCGGGTAGGTTAGAGCTACCAGGGAGCTCTAACATAGCATGTTAGAGCTCCCAGGGAGCTCTAACATGCTATATTAGAGCTCCCATGTTAGAGCTCCCTGGGAGCTCTAAAATACCGAGCTCCAACGGAGCTTTAACATAGGATGTTAGGGCTCAATGGGAGCTCCCTGGGAAGTCTAACATGGTATGTTAGAGCTCCGTGGGAGCTCTAACGTAGCATGTTCGAGTATGTTAGAGCTCCCTGGGAGCTCTAAAATACCGAGCTCCAACGGAGCTTTAACATCGGATGTTAGGGCTCAATGGGAGCTCCCTGGGAAGTCTAACATGGTATGTTAGAGCTCCGTGGGAGCTCTAACGTAGCATGTTCGAGTATGTTAGAGCTCCCTGGGAGCTCTAACATGGCATGTTAGAGCTCCCAGGGAGCTCTAACATGGTATGTTAGAGCTCGAACGGAGCTCTAAACTAGCATGTCCCAGTATGTTAGAGCTCCCTGGGAGCTCTAACATGGCATGTTCGAATATGTTAGAGCCCCCTGGGAGCTCTAACATGCTATGTTAGAGCTCCCAGGGAGCTCCAACATGGCATGTTACAGCTCCAACGGAGCTCTCACATACCATGTTACAGTATGTTAGAGCTCCCTGGGAGCTCTAACATGGTATGTTAAAGCTCCATGGGAGCTCTAACATGGTATGTTAGAGCTCCATCGGAGCTCTAACATAGCATGTTCCAGTATGTAAGAAGCTCCCTGGGAGCTCCAATATGGTATGTTAGAGCTCCGTGGGAGCTCTAACACGGCTTGTGAGAGCTCCAACGGAGCTCTCACCTAGCATGTTCGAGTATGTTAGAGCTCCCTGGGAGCTCGAACATGGTATGTTAGAGCTCCGCGGGAGCTCTAACATGGCATGTTAGAGCTCCAACGGAGCTCTAACATGCATGTTCCATATGTTTGAGCTCCCTGGGAGCCCTAGCATGCTATGTTAGAGCTCCGTGGGAGCTCTAACATGGCTTGTTAGAGCTCCCTGGGAGCTCTAACATAGCATGTTTTCGAGTATGTTAGAGCTCCCTGGGAGCTCTAACATGCTATATTAGCTCCCATGTTAGAGCTCCCTGGGAGCTCGAACATACCGAGCTCCAGCGGAGCTTTAACATAGCATGTTAGAGCTCAGTGGGAGCTCCCTGGGAGCTCTAACATGGCTTGTTAGAGCTCCAACGGAGCTCTCACATAGCATGCTCGAGTATGTTGGAGCTCCCTGGGAGCTCTAACATGGCATGTTAGAGCTCCGTGGGAGCTCTAACATGGCATGCTAGAGCTCCAACGGAGCTCGTAACATAGCATGTTCCAGTATGTGGAGCTCTATCATGGTATGTTAGAGCTCCGTGGGAGCTCTAATATGGCAAGTTAGAGCTCCAACGGACTCTAACATAGCATGTTCGAGTATGTTAGAGCTCCCCCAGGGAGCTCTAACATGCGAATTACAGCTCCCATGTTAGAGCTCCCTGGGAGCTCTAACATACCGAGCTCCAACGGAGTTTTAACATTAGCAGTTAGAGCTAGAGCTCCCACGGAGCTCTAACATATCATGTTCCAGTATGTTAGAGCTCCCTGGGAGCTCTAACATGGTATGTTAGAGCTCCGTGGGAGCTCTATCATGGCTTGTTAGAGCTCCAACGGAGCTTTAACATAGCATGTTCGAGTATGTTAGAGCTCCCTGGGGGCGCTAACATGGTATGTTAGAGCTCCGTGGGAGCTCTAACATGGTAGGTTAGAGATCCTACGGAGCTCTAACATAGCATGTTCGAGCCTGTTAGAGCTCCCTGGGAGCTCGAACATGCTATGTTAGAGCTCCATGGGAGCTCTAACATGGTACGTTAGAGATCCAACGGGGCTCTAACATAGCATGTCCAGTATGTTACAGCTCCCTGGGAGCTCTAACATGGTATGTTAGAGCTCCAACGGAGCTCAAACATGGCTTGTTGGAGTTCCAACGGAGCTCTAACATAGCATGTTCCAGTATGTTAAGGCTCCCTGGGAGCCCTAACATGGTATGTTAGAGCCCCGTGGGAGCACTAACATGGCACGTTAGAACTCCAACGGAGCTCTCACATAGCATGCTCCAGTCTGTTAAAGCTCCCTGGGAGCTCTAACATGGTACGTTCGAGCTCCCAGGGAGCTCCAACATGGCTCGTTAGAGCTCCAACGGAGCTCTAACATAGCATGTTCGAGTATGTTAGAGCTCCCTGGGAGCTCTAATCTGCTATAATAGAGCTCCCATCCTAGGAGCTCCCTGGGAGCTCTAAAATTAGAGCTCCCACGGAGCTTTAACATAGCATGTTAGAGCTTCAGTGGGAGCTCCCTGGGAGCTCTAACATGGTATGTTAGAGCTCAAACGGAGCTCGAACATATCAGGTTCGAGTATGTTAGAGCTCCCTGGGAGCTCTAACATGGTATGTTAGAGCTCCGTGGGAGCTCTAACATGGCATGTTCGAGCTTCAACGGAGCTCTCACATAGCATGTTCCAGTATGTTAGAGCTCCCTGGGAGCTCTAACATGGTATGTTAGAGCTCCGTGGCAGCTCTAATATGGTATGTTAGAGCCCCAACGGAGCTCTAACATAGCTTTTCCAGTATGTCAGAGCTCCCTGGGAGCTCTAACATGGTAGGTTAGAGCTCCGCGGGAGCTCTAAAATGGCTTGTTAGAGCTCCAACGGAGCTCTAACATAGCATGTTCCAATATGTTAGAGCTCCCTGGGAGCTCTAACATGGTATGTTAGAGCTCCGTGGGAGCTCTAACATGGATGTTAGAGCTCCAACAGATCTCTAACATAGCATGTTCCAGTATGTCAGAGCTCCCTGGGAGCTCCAACATGGTATGTTGTAGCTCCGTGGGAGCTCTAACCTGGAATGTTAGAGCTCCAACGGAGCTCTCACATAGCATGTTCCAGAATGTTAGAGCTCCCTGGGAGCTCTAACATGGTATGTTAGAGCTCCGTGGGAGCTCTGACATGGCTTGTTGGAGTTCCAACGGAGCTCTAACATAGCATGTTCGAATATGTTAGAGCTCCCCGGGAGCTATAACATGATATGTTAGGGCCCCGTGGGAGCTCTAACATGGCATGTTAGAGCTCCAACGGAGCTCTAACGTAGCATGCTCGAGTATGTTAGAGCTCCCTGGGAGCTCTAACATGGCATGTTAGAGCTCCGTGGGAGCTCTGACATGGCTTGTTAGGGCTCCCTGGGAGCTCTAACATAGCATGTTCGGGTATGTTAGAGCTCCCTGGGGGCTCTAACATTCTGTATTAGAGCTCCCATGGTAGAGCTCCCTGGGAGCTCTAAAATACCGAGCTCCAACGGAGCTTTAACATAGCATGTTAGAGCTCAGTGGGAGCTCCCTGGGAGCTCTAACATGGTATGTTAGAGCTCCAACGGAGCTCTAACATAGCATGTTCGAGTATGTTAGAGCTCCCTGGGAGCTCTAACATATGTTAGAGCTCCGTGGGAGCTCTAACATGGCTTGTGAGAGCTCCAACGGGGCTCTAACCTAGCATGTTCGAGTACGTTAGAGCTCCCAGGGAACTCTAACATGCCACATTAGAGCTCCCTGGGAGCTACATGTTAGAGCTCCCAGGGAGCTCTAACACGTTAGAGACCCCATGTTAGAGCTCCCTGGGAGCTCTAAAATACAGAGCTCCAACGGAGCTTTAACATAGCATGTTAGAGCTCAGTGGGAGCCCCCTGGGAGCTCTAACATGGTATGTTAGAGCTCCAACGGAGCTCTAACATAGCATGTTCGAGTATGTTCGAGGAGCTCTAACATGGTATGTTAGAGCTCCGTGGGAGCTCTAACATGGCATGTTAGAGCTCCAACGGAGCTCTAACATAGCATGTTCCAGTATGTTAGAGCTCCCTGGGAGCTCTAACATGGTATGTTAGAGCTCCGTGGGAGCTCTAACATGGCTTGTTAGAGCTCCAACGGAGCTCTAACATAGCATGTTCGAGTATGTTAGAGCTCCCAGGGAGCTCTGACATGCTAGATTAGAGCTCCCATGTTAGAGCTCCTTGGAAGTTCTAAAATACCGAGCTCCAACGGGGCTTTAACATAGCATGTTAGAGCTCAGTGGGAGCCCCCTGGGAGCTCTAGCACGGTATGTTAGAGCTCCGTGGGAGCTCTAACATGGCTTGTTAGAGCTCCAACGGGGCTCTGACATGGCATGTTCGCCTCGAGCTCTAACATAGGATGTTGTTTGAGCTCCCTGGGAGCTCTATCATGGCATGTTAGAGCTCCCATGGAACTCTAACATGTGTAAGAGCTCCTTGGGAGCTCTAACGTGTTATGTTAGATTTCGATGTGAGGGTTGTGAACTCTAACATGCTATGTTAGAGCTCGATGGGAGCTCTAGCATAGCATTGCAAAGCTCCCATCGAGCCGCCCCCCCCCGCCGTCGTCGTCGTCGTCGTCGTCGCCATCGTCGTCGTCGTCGTCCCATCGGCCCCCCACCCCCCTCCATAAAAAAACGCACAAATAAGGAAACATGTCCGAACGCGGCGGCAGGTCGCACCCACCGTCCGTTGCTCCGCCCCCGACCTCGAGAACGAAGGCCCCCCCCCCTTGAAAGACGGGGGCACAGGGGTGGGGCCCTGTCTTCGACCACGGTGAAACATGGGGGTGGGGCCCTGTCTTCGACCACGGTGAAACGTGAATAGGGTGCGGCCCTCCCAGCCCTCGCGGGGCGGCCTTGCTCCCTGGGGCGCGGTCGGGGATCAGGGGCGGAGGTGGGGAGGAGGAGGAGGAGGAGGAGAAGGAGGAGGAGGATGAAGGCTTCACCGCCCTCCACGCACCGCCGACTTTCATACGTTAGATCTCCCTAGTAACTCTAACATAATCTAACAACATGCTATGACATAGCTCCGTTGGAGCTCTAACGTGTCATGTTACAGCTCCCTGGAGCTCTGACATCATCTAACCACCCTAAGGGCCTCGAGAGGAGATCCCAGAAATTCTATCCCCCCACAGGGCCTCAAGAGAGATTGCCAGAAATTCCTCGCCCCCCAGGGCGTCAAAGAGGAGATCCCAATCTCCAACACGCTCATTGTTTCAGTCCTACTAGATGCAGAACCCCATACATCTGTTATTCTTTCGAATTCGTTGGCCCGCTGCACGGGCGCACCGCGTGAGCGCGGCGAAGGAGCCAGCGCGCGAGCCAGGCTGCGCGCCTCCGACATCGGCTACCAGACGCCAATGCGAGGTCACTTGTCCTGCTGCTGAGCTCACTGGTACTCCTTCTTGTCCTGCTGCTTGAGCTCCTCCACTTTCTGGTCGGGCTCCTCGACTTTCTTCTGCAGGTCCCGGAGCGCCTGTCCCTGTGCCCGCAGGAGGTCCAGAATCTGATCAATCTTCTCGGCCATGTTGTTTTGCGTCATGAGGTGTGGAAAAGCGGTGGTCAAGAAATGGAGCATCGAGGTGATAACGGTGATATCGAGCCCGCCCTGCTGCTGCTGCTGCTGCGTAAGCTTCTGCTGACACTGTTGTGCTCCTGCTGTTGCATCTCCTGCTGTTGCAGCTCCGGATGATGACGCAGCTCTTGAGCTGTTCCAGCTTTTCCAAGTGTTCTCTCCTGCAGCTGTTCCAGCTTCCTGCTGATGGCCTTCACTTTGCCATTGCCACTTGGGCTTCTTCGACGACCTCCAATCATCCGCTTCATCGTTTTTCCGCTTCGGGGCGTAGCTCGAGTGGAGCACCGCAGCGTTCATGATCTTCGAGCACCATGCGGCCTTCTCCTCATCGGGACCCCGTGGACAAGCATTATGCCACCAGAGATGCGTATTATTTACATTCTTGATGTGGTCCGCCGAAATATGGTGAGTCGGGGCTGCCCATTTCTCGCACGGTAAACAAAACCACCAGGGGTCCTTAGGTTCTCCACTCTTCTTCGAGACGTACTCGCGAACTTCTAGCCATGGCGCATCAATGGGTCCAGTGTCAGGGTCCATGATGACGGTTTCTGGACATGGGCCAGGCTGCCCCCCTGCGCTGGCCCCCCATTTCTGACATGGCAGCCTGCAGGCGCTGCAAGAAGAAATGCATTGAGCCGAGGCGCCTGCGCTACAGGAAAGCCGGGTGATCTGATAAATGGAACCAAGAGGGGTCCAGGAGGCTATTTTGTGGGTTCCCGAGGGGCAGGGCGATTTGAGGGATCCCCCTTCGTTGATCGATGTCCCTCACATGGTAGAGCTCCCAGGGAGCTCTAGCATGGCATGTTAGAGCTCCCAGGGAGCTCTAACATGGTAGTTTAGACTAGCTTCAGGGAGCTCGAACAAGCTATGTTAGACCCCCCTGGGAGCTCTAACATAGGATGTTAGAGCCCCCGTGGAGCTCGAACATGCTATGTTAGAGCTCCCGTGGAACTCTACCATGGCATGTTAGATCTCCCACGGAGCTCTAACATGCTATGTTAGAGCCCCCGCGGGGCTGTAACATACGATGTTGTTAGAGCCCCCAGGGAGCTCTAACATACTCTAACATGCTATGTTAGAGCTCCCACGGGCTCTAACATACTATGCTAGAGCTCCCAGGGAGCCCGAACATAATATAAGCATGCGAGTTAGAGCTCCACTGGAGCTCTAACATACGATGTTAGAGCCCCCAGGGGGCTCTAACATACATGTTAGAGCTCCCAGGGAGCTTAACAGACTCTAACTTGCTATGTTAGGGCTCCCTGGGAGCTCGAACATAGCATGTTAGAGCTCCCACGGAGCTCTAACATACGATGTTAGAGCCCCCAGGGAGCTCTAACATAATATCACATGCTATGTGAGAGCTCCATTTGAGCTATTACATACGATGTTAGAGCTCCCAGGGAGCTCTAACATACTGGAACATGCTATGTTAAAGCTCCGCTGGGGCTCTAACATGCCATGTTAGAGCTCCAACGGAGCTCTAACATACCATGTTAGAGCTCCCAGGGAGCTCTAATATACTCGAACATGTTATGTTAGAGCACCGTTGGGGCTCTAACATGCCATGTTAGAGCTCCCACGGAGCTCTAACATACCATGTTAGAGCTCCCAGGGAGCCCTAACATACTGGAACATGCTATGTTAGAGCCCCGTTGGAGCCCTAACATACCATGTTGGAGCCCCCACGGAGCTCTAACATACCATGTTAGAGCTCCCAGGGAGCTCTAACATACTGGAACATGCTATGATAGAGCTCCGTTGGAGCTCAAACATACCATGTTAGAGCTCCCGCGGAGCTCTAACATAGCATGTTAGAGCTCCCAGGGAGCTCTAACATACTGGAACATGCTATGATAGAGCTCCGTTGGAGCTCAAACATACCATGTTAGAGCTCCCGCGGAGCTCTAACATACTGGAACATAACATCCTATGTTAGAGCTACTCCGTTGGCGCTCAACTTACCGTGGTGGTTAGAGCTCCCACGGAGCTCTAACATACCATGTTGGAGCTCCCAGGGGGCTTTAACATACTGGAACATGCTATGTTAGATCCCCGTTGGAGCTCTAACATACCATGTTAGAGCTCCCAGGGAGCTCTAACATACCATGTTAGAGCTCCCAGGGAGCTCTAACATACTCGAACATGCTATGTTAGAGCTCCGTTGGAGCTCTAACAGGCCATGTTAGAGCCCCGTTGGAGCTCCAACGTACCATGTTAGAGCTCCCAGGGGGCT
>CAUYUJ010017737.1:184645-218709 GCA_963575745.1 Prorocentrum cordatum
TTTTCCCATATGTTAGAGCTCCCTGGGAGCTCTAACATGGTATGTTAGAGCTCCGTGGGAGCTCTAACATGGCATGTTCGAGCTCCCTGGGAGCTCTAGCATCATATGTTAGACCTCCAATCGAGCTCTAACATAGCATGTTATATTATGTTAGAGCTCCCTGGGAGCTCTAACATCGTAGGTTAGAGATCCGTGGGAGCTCTAACGTCGTATGTTGGAGCTCCAATGGAGCTCGAACATAGCCTGTTCCAGTATGTTAGAGCCCCCTGGGAGCTCTAACATGGTATGTTAGAGCTCCGTGGGAGCGCTAACATGGCATGTTACAGCTCCCTGGGAGCTCTAACATCGCATGTTCGAGCTCCAATGGGGCTCTAGCATAGCATGTTCCAATATGTTAGAGCCCCCCTGGGAGCTCTAACGTGGTATGTTAGAGCTCCGTGGGAGCTCTAACATGGCTTGTTAGAGCTCCAACGGAGCTCTAACATAGCATGTTCGAGTATGTTAGGGCTCCCTGGGAGCTCTAACATGCTAGGTTAGAGCTCCGTTGGGAGCTCGAACATGGTATGTTAGAGCTCCACCAGAGCTCTAACATAGCATGTTCGAGTATGTTAGAGCCCCCTGGGGGCTCTAACATAGTATGTTAGAGCTCCGTGGGGGCTCTAACATGGTATGTTAGAGCTCCGTGGGAGCTCTAACATGGCTTGTGAGAGCTCCAACGGAGCTCTAACACAGCATATTCGAGTATGTTAGAGCCCCCCCCTGGTAACTCTAACATGGTATGTTAGAGCTCCGTGGGAGCTCTAACATAGCATGTTCGAGTATGTCAGAGCTCCCTGGGAGCTCTAACATGGCACGCTAGAGCTCCGTGGGAGCTCTAACATGGCTTGTTAGAGCTCCCTGGGAGCTCTAACATCGCTTGTGTAGAGCACCCAATGGAGCTCTAACGTAGCTGTTATATTAAAAAAGGCTCAAGGGAGCTTCACTGAACAAGTTAAGGATGTGTAGAGCTCCTGGGAGCTCTAACATCGGTATGTAGAGCTCCAATGGAGCTATCCATAGCATGTTCCAGGATGTTAGAGCTCCGTGGGAGCTTCGACCATGGCTAGGTTAGAGCTCCCGTGGGAGCTCTAACATGGCTTGTTAGAGCTCCAACGGAGCTCTAAAATAGCATGTTCGAGTATGTTGGAGCTCCCTGGGAGCTCTAACATGCTATGCTAGAGCTCCGTTATGTTAGAGCTCCGTGGGAAATCTAACATGGTATGTTAGAGCTCCCTGGGAGCTCTAACATAGCATGTTCCAGTGTGTTAGAGCTCCCGGGGAGCTCTAACATGGCATGCTAGAGCTCCGTGGGGGCTCTAAAATGGCTCGTTAGAGCCCCAACGGAGCTCTAACATAGCATGTTCGAGTATGTTAGAGCTCCCTGGGAGCTCTAACATGGTATGTTAGAGCTCCGTGGGAGCTCTAACAACATGGTAGTTTAGAGCTCCGTGGGAGCTCTAACATAGCATTTCTAACATACCATGTTCGAACTCCCAGGGAGCTCTAACATCGTATGTTAGAGCTCCAATCGAGCTCTAACATAGCATGTTGTATTATGTTAGAGCTCTCTGGGAGCTCTAACATCGTATGTTAGATATCCGTGGGGGCTCTAACATCGTATGTTAGAGCTCCAATGGAGCTCGAACATAGCATGTGCCAGTATGTTAGAGCTCCAATGGGAGCTCTAACATGGTAGGTTAGAGCTCCGTGGGAGCTCTAACATGGCATGTTACAGCTCCCTGGGAGCTCTAACATCGCACGTTCGAGCTCCAATGGGGCTCTAACATCGCATGTTCCAATATGTTAGAGCCCCCTGGGAGCTCTAACATGGTATGCTAGAGCTCCGTGGGGGCTCTAACATGGCTTGTTAGAGCTCCAACGGAGCTCTAACATAGCATGTTCGAGTATGTTAGACCCCCCCTGAGAGCTCGAACATGCTATGTTAGAGCTCCGTTGGGAGCTCTTCCATGGTATGTTAGAGCTCCAACGGAGCTCTAACATATCATGTTCCAGTATGTTAGAGCTCCCTGGGAGCTCTAACATAGTATGGTAGAGCTCCGTGGGAGCTCTAACATGGTATGTTAGAGCCCCGTGGGAGCTCCAACATGGCTTGTTAGAGCTCCAACGGAGCTCTAACATAGCATGTTCGCGTATGTTAGAGCTCCCTGGGAACTCTAACATGGTATGTTAGAGCTCCGTGGGAGCTCTAACATAGCATCTTCGAGTTTGTTAGAGCTTCCTGCTCAACAACATGCATGGCTAGAAGCACCGTGGGAGCTCTAACATGCTGTTTAGAGCTCCCTGGAAGCTCTAACACATCGTTTGTTAGAGCTCCTACGGGGCTCTAACATAGCAGTTTTATTATGTTAGAGCTCTCTGGGAGTCTCTTGACATCGCATGTTTAAGCTTCCGTGGGGCTCGACATGCTATGTTAGAGCTCACAGGGAGCTCTAACATAGCAAGTTGAGTATGTTAGAGCTCCCTGGGAGCTCTAACATGGCATGTTAGAGCCCCCATGGGAGTTCTAACCATGGCTTGTTTAGCGCTCCCTGGGAAGTCTAACATCGCAATGTTAGACTCCAATGGAGCCTCTACCATTGCATGTTCCAGTATGTGTAGAGCTCCTGTGAGCTCTAACATGCTATTTTAGATCTCCGTTGGAGCCTACATGCTTGTTATGAGCTCCAACGGAGCAGCTCTAACTCGCATGTTCGAGCATTTAGAGCTCCCTGGAAGCTCTAACATGCCTATGTTGAGCTCCGTTATGTTAAGTTCCGTGAAGCTCTACATGGTACGTTTAAGAGCCCCACGGAGCTCCTAAACTAGCTGTTCAAATAAAACAAATGTTGGAGCTCCCTCGAGCTCGAACATAGTATGTTGATCTCCGGGGAGCTCTAACATGGTATGTAGAGCTCCAACGGAGCCTAACATACATGTTCGAGTAATGTTTAGGCTCCGTGGGAGATCTCACATGGTATGTTAGAGCCCCGTGGGGACTCTAACATGGCTTGTTAGAGCTCAAACGGAGCTCGAACATAGCATGTTCGAGTACGTTAGAGCTCCCTGGGAGCTCTAACATGGTATGTTAGACCGCCGTGGGAGCTCTAACATGGCACGTTAGAGCTCCAACGGAGCTCTAACATAGCATGTTCGAGCATGTTAGAGCTCCCCGGGAGCTCGAACATAGTATGTTAGAGCTCCGTGGGGGCTCTAACCTGGCTTGGTAGAGCTCCCATGGAGCTCTAACATAGCATGTTCGAGTATGTTAGAGCTCCCTGGGAGCTCCAACATGCTATATTAGAGCTCCCGTGTTAGAGCTCCCTTGGGGCTCTAAAGTACCGAGCTCCAGCGGAGCTTTAACATAGCATCTTAGAGCTCAGTGGGAGCTCCCTGGGAGCTCTAACATGGTATGTTAGAGCTCCCTGGGAGCTCTAACGTGGCACGTTAGAGCTCCAACGGAGCTCTAACACAGCATGCTCCAGTATGTTAGAGCTCCCTGGGAGCTCCAACATGGTATGTTAGAGCTCCGTGGGAGTTCTAACATGGCTTGTTAGAGCTCCAACGGAGCTCTAACATAGCATGTTCGAGTATGTTAGAGCTCCCTGGGAGCTCTAACATGGTATGTTAGAGCTCCGTGGGAGCTCCAACATGGCATGTTAGAGCTCCAACGGAGCTCGAACATAGCATGTTCCAGTATGTTAGGGCTCCCTGGGAGCTCTAACATGGTATGTTAGAGCTCCGTGGGAGCTCTAACATGGCTTGTTAGAGCTCCAACGGAGCTCTGACATCGCATCTCGAGTATTTTTAGAGCTCCGTGGGAGCTCTCACATGGACATGTTCGAGCTCCAACGGAGCTCTAACATAGCATGTTCCAGTATGTTGGAGCGCCCTGGGAGCTCTAACATGGCATGTAAGACCGCCGTGGGAGCTCTAACATGGCATGTTAGAGCTCCAACGGGGCTCTAACATCGTATGTTAGAGCTCCAATGGAGCTCTACCATAGCATGCTATATAAGGTTAGAGCTCCCTGGGAGCTCTGACATCGTATGTTAAAGCTCCGCGGGGGCTCTAACATGCTATATTAGAGCTCCCAGGGAGCCCTAACCTAGCAAGTTGGAGTATGTTAGAGCACCCATGGGAGCTCGAACGTGCTATGTTAGAGCTCCCAGGGAGCTCTAACATATCATGTTTCCAGTAATGTTAGGAGATGTCCTGGGAGCTCTACATGGTATGTTAGAGCTTCCAACGGAATGCTCTAACACAGCATGTTCCAGTATGTTAGAGCTCCCCTGGAGCTCTAACATGCTAGGTTAGAGCTCCGTGGGAGCTCTACCATGGTATGTTAAAGCTCCAACGGAGCTCTAACATATCATGTTCCAGTATGTTAGAGCTCCCTGGGAGCTCTAACATGGTATGTGGACGCCCCGCGGGAGCTCACACATGGAGCTCCAACGGAGCTCTAACATAGCATGCTCCAGTATGTTAGAGCTCCCTGGGAGCTCTAACATGGCATGTTAGAGTTCCGTGGGAGCTCTAACATGGCATGTTAGAGCTCCGTGGGAGCTCTAGCATGGCATGTTAGAGCTCCAACGGAGCTCTAACATAGCATGTTCCAATATGTTCGGGCCCCCCTGGGAGCTCTAACATGGCATGTTAGGGCTCCAACGGAGCTCTAACATAGCTTGTTCCAGTTTGTTAGGGCTCCCTAGGAGCTCTAACAGGGTATGTTAGAGCTCCGTGGGAGCTCTAACATGGCTTGTTAGAGCTCCCTGGGAGCTCTAACATAGCATGTTCGAGTATGTTAGAGCTCCCTGGGAGCTCTAACATGCTATATTACAGCCCCATGTTAGAGCTCCCCCATGTTTGAGCTCCCTGTGAACTCTAACATTACCGAGCTCCAACGGAGCTTTAACATGGCATGTTAGAGCTCCGTGGGAGCTCCCTGGGAGCTCTAACATGGTATGTTAGAGATCCGTGGGGGCTCTAACATGGCATGTTCGAGCGTGTTAGAGCTCCCTGGGAGCTCTAACACAGCACGTTCCAGTACGTTAGAGCTCCCTGGGGGCTCTAACATGGCATGTTCGAGCTCCGTGGGAGCTCTAACATGGCTTGTTAGAAGCCCCAGCACGGAGCTCTAACATAGCATGTTAGAGCTCCCAGGGAGCTCTAACATGCTATAGTAGAGCTCCCATGTTAGAGCTCCCTCCCTGGAGGCTCTAAAATACCGAGCTCCAAACGGAGCTTTAAGCACAGCAAATGTTAGAGCTCAGTGGGAGCTCCCTAGGAGCTCTAACATGCTATGTTAGAGCTCCCAGGGAGCTCTAACATGACTTGTTAGAGCTCCAGCGGAGCTCTAACATAACATGCTCGAGTATGTTAGAGCTCCCTGGGAGCTCTAACATGGTATGTTAGAGCTCCGTGGGAGCTCTAACATGGCATGTTAGAGCTCCAACGGAGCTCTAACATAGCATGTTCAGTATGTTAGAGCTCCTGGGAGCTCGACCATGGTATTTTCGCCCTCCCACGGAGCTCTAACATGCATGTAAAGCTCCAACGAAGCTCGAACATAGCATGTTCAGCATAGAATTTTAGAGCTCTCTGGGAGCTCGAACATAACATGTATGTTAGAGAGCTCCCTGGGAGCCCGAACATGGTATGTTAGAGCCCCCTGGGAGCTCTAACATAGCATGTTCCAGTATATTAGAGCTCCCTGGGGGCTCTAACATGACTATGTTAGAGCTCCGTGGAGGCTCTAACACGGCTTGTTAGAGCTCCAACGGAGCTCTAACACAGCATGTTATAATATGTTAGAGCTCCCAGGGAGCTCTAACACGCTATATTAGAGCTCCCATGTTAGAGCTCCCTCCCAGGGAGCTCTAAAATACCGAGCCCCAACGGAGCTTTAACATAGCATGTTAGAGCTCAGTGGGAGCTTCTTGGGAGCTCTAACATGGTATGTTAGAGCTCCGTGGGAGCTCTAACATGGTATGTTCGAGCTCCAACGGAGCTCTAACATAACATGTTCCAGTATGTTAGAGCCCCCTGGGAGCTCTAACATGGTATATTTGATAGAGCTCCATGTTAGAGCCCCCTGGGAGCTCTAAAATACCGAGCTCCAACGGAGGCTTTAACATTTAGCACGTTAGAGCTCAGTGGGAGCTCCCTGGGAGCTCTAACATGGTATGTTAAAGCTCCAGCGGAGCTCTAACATAGCATGTTCGAGTATGTTAGAGCTCCCTGGGAGCTCTAACGTGCGATGTTAGAGCTCCCAGGGAGCTCTAACATGGCTTGTTAGAGCTCCAACGGAGCTCTAACATAACATGTTCCAGTATGTTAGAGCTCCCTGGGAACTCTAACATGGCATGTTAGAGCTCCGTGGGAGCTCTACTAACATGGCACGTTAGAGCTCCCGGCCTCCTCGTCGGAAGCGGCCCCCTCGACTGGCTGGGATCAGGGCTGGTTTAGGTTGATGTTTTGATGTGTGTTTGATGTGATTATGGTCTTTCCTGTTGGTTGATGTTTTTTATTGTGATTATAATGACGGTGTCATGTTTTTCTGAGTGTGATGATGACGATGTTAATGACGATGATAATGATAATCTCGAATGGCGACTATCCGATCGTATAAATGCAATCAACATCATCTCCATCACCATCATCACCATCATCCATCACCATCATCACCACCATCATCACCATCATCATCATCATCACGACGACGACGACGACGACGACGACGACGATGGCGGGGAGACGGCATGCGGACGCGCCCAATGGGACGACGACGACGACGACGACGGCGGGGGGGACGGCTCGATGGGAGCTCTAGCATGCTATGTTAGAGGTCCCATCGAGTATGGGAGGCAACTCTAACATGCTGCTAACATCGCAAGTTAGAATATGTTGGAGCTCCTTGGGAGTTCTACAATCGCATGTTAGAACTCCGTGGGGCCTCTAACATGTCATGTTATTATTATATATAGCTCCCTGGGAGCTGAACCATGTGATGCCAGGGAACTCCCTGGCACCTCTAACCTTGCATGTTAGACCTCCCAGGGAGCCCTAACATTGCACGTTAGAGCTCCAACGGAGCTCTAATAACATAGCACGTTAGATTATATTAGAGCTCCCTCCCGGAAGCTCTAACATGGCATGTTAGAGCTCCAGTGGAGCTCTAACATACATAGCATGTTAGATTATGGTAGAGCCCCAATGGAGCTCTAACATCGTATGTTAGAGCTCCGTGGGAGCTCTACCACGATATATTAGAACTCCGTGGACGCACGAAGCCAGCGCCTGAAATCAATATAGCAACACCTGCTCCCGAAGCGAAGTAGTCGAGGATCGAGCTCGAGGTGGGGCTCCGACAGGTGGGCGCTGTGGGGGCCATAAGGAGCATACTCAATTTGCGAACAAATCCAGAGCCTTCCAAAACTTCAGGAGCCATAGATATTCCAGCCCCCTGCGCCGCGTCAGCGCGGCGAAAAAAGAGCCAGCACGCGAGCCAGGCTGCGCGCCTCCGACATCGGCTACCGGGCGCCGATGCGAGGTCACTTGTCCTGCTGCTGAGCTCACTGGGGCTGCTGTTTGTCCTTCTGCTTGAGCTCCTCCACTTTCCAATGGAGCTCCTCGACTTTCTTCTGCAGGTTGTCCTGTGCCCGGTGGAGATTCACGAGCGTCTGTCCCTGTACACGCAGGAGAGCCAGAATCTCATCCATCTTCTCGTCCTTGTTGCTCTGTGCGTTGGTCAAGAAATTGAGCATCGTGGTGATAACGGTGGTTAGCCCGTCCTGCTGCTGCCACTGCTGTGCTCGCCATGTATCAGCTCCTGCTGTTGCAACTCCTGGTGACGCAGCTCTTGAGCTGCTGTTCCAGCTTTTCCAGTGGAGAGCTCCTGCAGCTGTTCCAGCTTCTTGCTGATGGCCTTTGCTTTGCCATTGCTCTCCTCTGCCCTCTCTGGCCTTGTTGTTGACTTGGGCCTTCCTCGTCGACCTCGAGTCCTCCACTTCATCGTCTTCCCGCTTCTTCTGGACGCAGCCCGGGTGGAGCTCCACAGTGTCCATGATGTTAGAGCACCATGCGGTCTTGTCCTCATCAGAACCCTGTGGACAAGCCTCATGGAACCAGAGATACTTATTCCTTACATTCTTGATGTGGTCCTGCGAAATCTGGTGCGTCGGGGCTGCCCATTTGTCGCACGGTTTACAATGCCACCAGGGCTCATTAGGTTCTCCACTCGTCTTCGAACCGTACTCCTTAACTTGTAGCCATGGCGCATCAATGGGTCCAGTGTCAGGGTCCATGATGACGGTTTCTGGACATGGGCCAGGATGCCCCCCTGCGCTGGCCCCCAGGTCTGACATGGCAGCCTGCAGGCGCTGCAAGAAATGCCTTGAGCCGAGGTGCTTGCGCTACAGGAAAGCTGGGTGTGCTCTGCTACTGCAGCGGCTGTCGCAGCGGCTGTTGCAGCGGCTGTTGCAGCGGCTGTTGCAGCGGCTGTTGCAGCGGCTGTTGCAGCGGCTGTTGCAGCGGCTGTTGCAGCGGCTGTTGCAGCGGCTGTTGCAGCGGCTGTTGCAGCGGCTGTTGCAGCGGCTGTTGCAGCGGCTGTTGCAGCGGCTGTTGCAGCGGCTGTTGCAGCGGCTGCTGCAGCGGCTTGCAGCGGCTGTTGCAGCGGCTGTTGCAGCGGCTGTTGCAGCGGCTGTTGCAGCGGCTGTTGCAGCGGCTGTTGCAGCGGCTGTTGCAGCGGCTGTTGCAGCGGCTGTTGCAGCGGCTGTTGCAGCGGCTGTTGCAGCGGCTGTTGCAGCGGCTGTTGCAGCGGCTGTTGCAGCGGCTGGTGCAGCGGCTGGTGCAGCGGCTGTTGCAGCGGCTGTTGCAGCGGCTGTTGCAGCGGCTGTTGCAGCAGCTGGCATGTTCGCAGCGTTGTTCGCAGCTGCTGCAGCGGCTGTTGCAGCGGCTGTTGCAGCGGCTGTTGCAGCGGCTGTTGCAGCGGCTGTTGCAGCGTACTGGCGATTCTGTCACTTCTGCATCGCAGCCTCAGTCCTCCCCACCACGTACCACGTCTGGGTAGTGGCCACTGCACGCACAAGACAGCGGAGCTGGCAGCTTCGCAAATGGCGCTCATAATGCCCTACAGACATATAGGAAGCTGCATGCGCAGTGCCTGACCGCAAGCCCCTTCTGCGACGCGACCTTGTTGTCAGCACGGGGGAAGTGCGCGATCACATGCTTCTCAACCTCTCCGCATTGTTTGTCGGGGAAGGACGCGACCACTTGCATCTCATCGTAGCTGAGCTTGTGCCCGCGCATGAAGCTTCGGTCGTTTCCTCGCCACCCCCATCCTCCATTCCATCGCCATGAAGGGTCGCTCGTCGTGCCGATGTAGACGGAGCGCCCAGAGGCGATGGCACGATCGTGGAGGTGCCGCACGCGCTTCGTCACTAGACCAACGTCGATGTCGACGAGGGGCTGGTGTACAAACATCGATTGCATGCCGCGACAATCACTAAGCACCTGTCGAGCGTCCTCCCTGGGCGCCTTCCCACATCATCTTAAGCCGCGTCTCTCGGCTGCGCGAGCGCATGCGACGCCTGGCAGGCGCTGTCACTCTTTTGACGTTGTCGTCGAAACAAGCGACCTTCGCGAACTGAAATGCGCTGCCGCCATCGACCCCTGCAAAGGCCCTCGGGCTCCGAACTCCAGAGGCCTTGTCGCCACCGTCGCCGCATCCTGCTCGGCCCTCGACAGCGTCGGTAGGCGGTCCCCCGCGTGAAAGCTCGAGCCCCAGGCGATCTGTGATGAACGAAAATGTGTCATATGTTCCCATTGCCCATGCCATCGGCGCTGATGGTGTCATTGGCCATGACATTGACCTTCGCGCTCGCGCCGCAAGGCCCTCGAGCTGCTCCGCCGTCTCCGACGCTCCCTGGAGGAAGCGACGATGCTGATGCTGGATGCACCTGTGCTGGAGAGGGCGATGCTGTCTGGATCTCGCAGGCCCTGATCTCTGGAGGCGATGCCGACGGCTCTTGCAAGCCCTGATGTCTGGAGGAAGCGATGCTGTCTGGATCTCGCGCTGCTCTGCGGGTGCCGCCAGCGGCGCCCACGCCCGCTGCAAAGCCTCCCTGGTTGGCTTGTTGCGGACTCGCAGCGGCGGCGGCCACGGTCCGAACGTCCACAGCAACTCTGGCTTCAACATAGAGCGTCATACCTTCAGTGGCCTCGTCATCCGAGCCGCCGAACATGTCTCGCAGAAGGCTGGCAAACACCGACTGCGAGTCCGCGCTGGGAGACCCCTGGGACGAGGTGCTGAATAAGGGATCCCCCATGGCTCTTGCCCCGGCCATGGGGAACTAGCTTGGGCCAATATGCCAAGATGATGTAAGGATGCGAATCCTGTCGCGGATCTGCTGGGGTGCTCGGGGCTCTGTGGGGTCCCTGGTGTGGTGCCCTAGGGCCCTAGGGCCCTCTCTGGTGGCCTCTTCCTCCTCGCTTGCTGCGTCCAGCTGGTGGCGACCAGGGAGGTACTGGGCACCAGACAGCCGAGGGCTAGAGGCTAGAACAATTCGAACCAGGCAGCCCAAGCATCCAAGCGCCTAGCGCCTAGCGGCCTGGAGGGTGAGACAATCTGCAGAATAAGGAACGCAGTTGATCTGAATATGGGCGTCTTTCTCCTCATCTCTGAGCTCAGGGATGCATGGGGGCGCCTGCGCTCGCTGTTCCAGCCATGCGCAGCACATGCGCAGAGTCCTATCGTGGTCCCATTCCCACTCGCGCCAGTAACAGATGCTCTCGCGGGCACCTTAGCTCAGAGCGTGATGCGCTCCACCCCCCTCCTCCCACCTGGACTCCTCCTCCTGCTCCTCCTCCTAGCCTCGTCCTCCTCGTCATCGTCGTCCCCGTTCCCCCACGTGGGCCTGCGGGGGCGCCGCAGCCGCCCGCGGCAGCGCCGCCCGCCACCAGGGACCTGGGGGTGGGGGAGGCGCAGGAGCTGTTGCAGTGGAGGCGCAGCAGACGGCGAGAGGAGACGAGTCGGAGAAGCTCGCCGTTTTGTCAGACGAAGGGTATCTGACAGACAGACAGTCACCACCCGACGCGACTGGAAGCACTTCGCCGACTGGGTCAGGCGCTCGAGAACTTGCGGTGTTCAGCAGTCATGCTAGCCGCCCGCAACCCCACTCGAAATGTGTGCGGCTGTTGCAGCGGAGCGCTGGCCACAAAGACTCTGCCGATTCCGCGCAACCGTCCCCATCCCAGCCCCTTCCCATTCCCCTCACCACTGCCATCCCCATGAGTAAGTCAACTGGCAACCTGAGGCCAGCGAGCTGGATGCCAAGGTCCCTGAACGAGTGGCACGCTCCTAAGATGAGACGCACGAGAGGACAATACCACACACAATACATGTACTTCGTGTTGATATGTGTGCTAATCATATACAAACACACACACACACCTCAGTCGTGCAGCCAAGCCGGCTCAGCATCAAGGAAAACGGCAAGACAAACCCAGTCCGCACAGCGTCAAAGCGTATGCGGGCGGCCGCACAGGCGTGCCACTGTTACAGTATAAGGCAAAGGTCAGGCCACCCGCGCCGAAGGGTATCTGACAGACAGTCACCACCCGACGCGACTGGAAGCACTTCGCCGATTGGGTCAGGCGCTCGAGAACTTGCGGTGTTCAGCAGTCATGCTAGCCGCCCGCAACCCCACTCGAAATGTGTGCGGCTGTTGCAACGGAGCGCTGGCCACAAAGACTCTGCCGATTCCGCACAACCGTCCCCGTCCCAGCCCCTCCCCATTCCCCTCACCACTGCCACCCCCCTGAGTAAGTCAACTGGCAACCTGGGGCCAGCGAGCTGGATGCCAGGGTCCCTGAACGAGTGGCACGCTCCTAAGATGAGACGCACGAGAGGACAATACCACACACAATACATGTACTTCGTGTTGAAATATGTGCTAATCATATACAAACACACACACACACCTCAGTCGTGCAGCCAAGCCGGCTCAGCATCAAGGAAAACGCAAGACAAACCCAGTCCGCACAGCGTCAAAGCGTATGCGGGCGGCCGCACAGGCGTGCCACTGTTACAGTATAAGGCAAAGGTCAGGCCACCCGCGCCGAAGGGTATCTGACAGACAGTCACCACCCGACGCGACTGGAAGCACTTCGCCGACTGGGTCAGGCGCTCGAGAACTTGCGGTGTTCAGCAGTCATGCTAGCCGCCCACGACCCCGCTCGAAATGTGTGCGAGGGTGCCGCGCACTCGAATTGTGTGCGTATCTGTTGCATAGCGGAAGGCAGGGCTCATCTGAGAGGCGCATCTGTGCAGGTTGGCCAAAACTGGCGCTGACAGAAGCAATGCCTAAACCAGAACTGGCGTGTCGCAGTCGACTGTTGCAGTCTACCAGAAGCGCGCTCGGAGAGGCCCCGCGATTTACTGTGACAGTCTGTGCAAGCTGTCAGCTGCTCCCAGACGCGGGCTGCCCCCACCGAGGCTCGCAGAGTTGCATTGCCTCGTCATGGTTCGTGTAATAAATAAGCGCGACTCTGTCGTACAGCGTTTTTGGGTGCGGGCGACTGTAGTAGTTGCCATGGTACTGCACCTGCACGTCCACGAGAATCCCGAAGATGTGCTCCCTGAAACAATAGCCATTGATGTTCTGCCTGATGTTGCCGATCCAGTACTTGTACTCGCGCCTGTGGGAGTCCCAATCTGCCTTGATCACAACGTGCGCGTAGTATTGGTGCTGCGGTTGCACCAGGCAGAAGACGAGGTCTCCTTTCTGCACGGTGAACGCCTCCTTCACGACGCAGCCAGGGCCCGCTTCCGCTGTTACAGCTTGGATGGGGTGAAAGGTGCAGAAGTCGTGCGATCGCACCAGAGGCCACATGGAGTTTCCCGAGCTCGGGTACCACACGGGGAAGCCGGCTAGCAGGTACTCGTGTATCATATTGATCCTCTCTGCCCGCAGCTTTAATTCCAGCATCCAGTCCTCGACCAGCGTCCAGTCCTTGTGGAACACGGGAACGGCCTCGTGCGGGGACGACACAACAAAGGGTGGAAGGCGCTTCGGCTTGCTCTGCTCGACGACTGCGGCCTCCTCGGGGGGGGGGCAACTTGGCGATGGACTTGTAACCTTTGGACTGCTCCGCCGTCTGACCGACCTTTGCACGCGGTGGGAAGGCTGACATGGCTCTTGCAGCTATGCGGGCATTCTTCGTCGTATGTTCCGCCTGCCGCTTAAGAAGTTTCCCGCGCTCGATAGGCTCCTCGCTGTGCTTCATCATGGTGGCAGAAGAAGAAACCGTCGTCGCCCGTGCGGCTGACCCACGTGGAGCCTGGGATAAGAGCTGGCGCCGCTCAGCAGCCTCCATGCGTTCCTGCCGCGCTCCCTCTGGGTCGGGCTTGTAGTGGTCCGCCTCTTGTCGCAGCTGCTCTCTCGTCATCGGCGGCGGCGGCACGACCCTGCCCGATAAATCGATTGGCCGTGGCGGGCGGGAGGGCATCCGTTTCGGAAGAGGCTGGCCCTCCGCGGGCGCGTCACTGACCCTCTTCGCTGCCGCGCGCTTGGCCCACGGAGTCTTTTGTCTCCAATCATCCTCCTCCTGCCGAAGCGGAGATGCGAGAGGAACACCCATCCCGCGCCGTGCCGTGACAGGAACATCCCGCGCCGTGCTGCGGGTGCGCTCTCTGCCTCTGCGGGTACGGTCACCAGCCTCTCGGGGGGAGTCGCTGTCGGAGATCGCAATCGCGTGGTGCGGATCACCCGACTGCTCGGCCTGGGCCCGCCGCCCGCTTGATGACGCTGTTGCAGCCGACTGGCGCTGGCGCAGCGACGCCTCTCTCTGGCGACTCTGGGCGTTTGACAGGCGCCGCTGCCAAATATGCAGATCCCAGTGGTACCGTGCACAGTCTTCGATCCCAGTCGCCCGTGGCGGGTTCCGACGCTCCCAGTCGATCATAGGAGTGTTCCACCTGATCTCCTCGTCGCTCAACTGCCTATGTGCGGTCGCGTCCAGGCACCCGTAGGGTCTCTCCTGGCCCTCACAGACTCCTGGACGGTCGAATAGCATCATGTCGTCATAGTCCAACGGATGCTGCTTATGTTGGACCCAGCGCAGGCGGCGCTCATGATCCAACACCTCATCGTGTTCGCCCTCCTGACGCGCCAGCGTACCGCTCCCTCTGGCTCCGCAAGCCTTTGCGATGATTGAGCAAGTACTCCCAGCTGCCGACCTGAAGATGGGAGCTCTACTAACATCCCATGTTCGAGCTCCCACGCAGCTCCTACTAGCCAAAACTGGAGGAGCTGTAGTACAAGTTAGACGTCGACTTGTACTACAGCTCCTCCAGTTTTGGCCAGTACGAGCTGCGTGGGAGCGCTAACATGGCATGGCAACGCTCCCTGGGAGCTCTAACATCCTCTAGCATGCCATGTTAGATCTCCATGGGAGCTCTAGCATGGTATGTTAGAGCTCCACTGGAGCTCTATGACCCTCTAACATGCCATGTTAGAGCTCCAAGGGGGGCTCTAACATGGCATGGTAGAGCTCCCTGTGAGCTCTAACATCATGTAGCATGCCATGTTAGAGCTCCAGGTGAGCTCTAACATGGCATGTTAGAGCTCCAATGTAGCTCTAACATCCTCTAACCTGCCATGTTATAGCCCCATGGGAGCTCTAACATGGCATGTTAGAGCTCCATGGGAGCTCTTATCAGACAGGGGGGGGGGGGGGGGTACTACAGCTAGCCCAGATTTGGCTGGTCTGACCTGGCGCCCTTTGCCCTTGCCCTTGCGCCCCATCTCTGGCATGGCAGCCTGCAGGCGCTGCAAGAAATGCCTCGGGCCGAGGTGCTTGCGCTACAGGAAAGCTGGGTGTGCTCTACTCCTGCAGCGGCTGTCGCAGCGGCTGTTGCAGCGGCTGTTGCAGCGGCTGTTGCAGCGGCTGTTGCAGCGGCTGTTGCAGCGGCTGTTGCAGCGGCTGTTGCGGCGGCTGTTGCAGCGGCTGTTGCAGCGGCTGTTGCAGCGGCTGTTGCGGCGGCTGTTGCAGCGGCCGGTGCAGCGGCTGTTGCAGCGGCTGTTGCAGCGGCTGTTGCAGCGGCTGTTGCAGCGGCTGTTGCAGCGGCTGTTGCAGCGGCTGTTGCAGCGGATGTTGCAGCGGGGAAGACGGCCTCGTCGCTGCTCCTGCCTCGTCCTGCTCCCCCCTCCTCCTTCAGCCCCATCACCCCCCCCATCCCCCTCCTCCTGAGGGCGGCCCTGGGCGCCGGATGCTTCCCGCCCCCATCCTCCCACCCTCGCCGCCGACAACCGCCGCCACGGGCAACAGCAGCCCCCCCCCCCCATCGGCGACCTTCAGGTCCCCAGCGGCGGGCAGCGCCGCCCGCGGCAGCGGCGCCCACTGAGGGGCGCAGGGGGGGAGGTAAGGTCGGACGACGTTGGGCGGCGCTCTTTTTCAACAAACTATGGCGCGGCCATGGTGCCTGGGCACGCTGCTGCGACCGTCGCGTCGAAACGCAGAACCCAGTTCCTCGGGCTGTTGTAGAGCTGTTTGACGGCTCTGTCGACACCCGCTTCTTCTCCCGAGCTGCGCAGCACGCGAGTTCGCTGCGCCAGGCGGGGATTGGCCTGCCCCTTGATGAACTTGCAGAGCTTCCTGGGGCTCTTGCAATAGATCACACACCCACTCGGCGCCTGGGCAAGCGCTCGCAAAACGTGGGGCAGTGTAGGCAGGTCTTCCGCGAGAGCCTCTGTTACAGCCACGTGGTAGCTCTTGCTCGAGTTCCGGAGCTGCTCCGTGCACTGGATGCCTTTTGGAAAATCCTCCCGTGCAAAGTCAGTCGGCGTTGTGAAAAAAAAGCTCCCGTGAACGCTGCTACGATCTGGGCGGCGATGCAATAGTCGGTGTCAGCTGTTGGCGCCAAGACTACGTTCCCCTTCTTCTTCCCCTCGGCCGCATGACTGGCAAGATAGCCCAGGAACTCCACGGGGCCCTGAAACACCTTGAAACGCAAGCGCTGCGCCATGTTGCGAGCGCCCCCATCTACCGCGCGAGCCAGCATGAGCCCAGCGGGGCGCGGGGGGGGCAGCAAGTAAGCGTCACGGCCCGCAGCTGGCCTGGCACTACTGCGCAGGACTTTCCTCTCTCGGGTACTCCTGGCCTTGGCGGCGGCCTTCGCCCCTCCAAGATTGCGCTCTCGGATCTTGGCCTCCCGCTTGGCGACGGCGGCGACGACTTTTGCAGCGGGCCCGGCTGGATCTGCGCCGCTCGCCTGGGCCGCCTCCTGAGCCGGCGCAGCGAGATCGGGGGCGCCCTCCGCGAGAAGGCGGGCGCGCTTGTTCGGGGAAGCGGCCGCCATGGCGTCGACGGCAGCTGCTCGCCTGCGCCCGAAGCCTACCTCTGTCCGACGTGCTGCCCCAGGCTCCCGCGTGCTTCCCTTGTCGCGCCTCTCGGCCCTCCTCAGCGGCACGATCTTCCCCTGCGCGACCTCATGTAGCTTGAGCGCATGCCTGTGCCAACGACTGGCGGCAGAGCTGCTCTCGTCGTTGCCGCCCAGCCACGTGCGCAGCAACCTGCTGGGGGGCGCCTGGTCCACGAGCGTGCGCTCCTCGACGGACGCGCCGAGGAGCCGCGCCCTCCCGGGGCAATGCACCTCCGAGAAACGGCGGAATCGCCTCTCCAAGTTGCCCGTGCTCGTTTTCCATACAAGGAAGAGCTCCACGAGGCGACGGCCGCTGGGGAGCTCGGGCCACTCCACCGCAGCGCGGCCCCAAGCCTGCCGCGTGGTGCCCCCGTTTCGATGATGCACCTCGGCACGGGGCAACATTTGCCGCAGCTGGGAGATTGCCTTCTGCTCGGGGAGGTCTGCCGCCTGGCAGATGCGCTTCAAACAGGCCTCGGCTTCTGTTGCATGCTCTGCTGTTGCAGACAGGGACAGGGGGGGAGGCAAGCGAGAGGCTGTAAAGGCGTGCAACCAAGAATGCTCTGGCCGATATAGCTTCACGTTCTCCTTCGCATTGACCACGATCCCCTGCGCTCGTCGAAGAACCGCGTGGGCGGCTCCGCGGGCCCGGGGCTCCGTGCTCCAATCGCCGATACCAACGGTCTGGACGCCAGTGCCGCACATGAACCGCTTCGTGGCCTTCAGAAACTTGAGGGTGACGCCAGTAAACGTGTCGGGGATGGCCAGAATATTCCCCTTGACGAACAATGTATCCAGCTTGGAGAGGAAAGCGGCGGCCTTGGATTGAACGCTGGCAGCGTCGGGGTTGCTCTTGTCCCCGGTGGCGACCCAGGAGTAGTGCTCCGCGCTCAAGTCGGCAAGCAACACCCCGAGAGCAGGCGCGAACTGTTCTCGCCCCCGAGCCCTTCCAGAATATGTCGGGCGAGAATGCGCCGATCTTTGTCATTCCCCTGGGGCTCCGCTGCGAGCGCCCCGAAAATGACTTCCCAACGCCGACTTCCCCGTGCATAGGGCATCGCCCGACTGTTGAAACGCTGGGGGGCCCAGCCGAAGTTTTTGACGAACGCTGCGCCGTCTTCCACCAGCTGCTGCTTCCCGAGTGTGCTGCGGAACACGGTGGAGGTAGTCAGGAACTTGGCCAGACTTGGCGGCTTCTTACCCGTTACCAGCAGCTCGTCCGTGGTCGTTATTTCGCTGTCTCCTTTCATCGAATTGGCCAGGACCTTCTGGGGCGAGTGAGACTCGCCCCACGCGTGAAACCTCAGCCCAGGGAACGTAGTTGTTGCAGCCATGGTGGGTGCACTTAGATCCGCCCCCATCGCTGCACCATGCCCGAGTCTCCTGTCGCACATGCTTGCGCAAGTCCCCGTCCACCTCCCCGCCTGCCGTCTGGCACGCGCGACGGACGCACTCCTCCAGCATGGAAGCCTTGCCGTCGCCGTCCATGCCCCGCGGGAACTCCCGCATCCCGATCACCCGATGCACGATCCAGGGCCCTCTGGGGCCCAGCTGTTCCAACCAGCTTGCCTGGAGACCGTAGCTTGGGAGGAGGTCCAAAGCCTTCGGGATCGACCGCAGCGCGGTGCCAATTTCGACCTGGCACGCGCGGTCGAGGCCGACCGCAGCCAAACGAAAAACACACACAAAAAAACACGTCTGAGGATCCTCTGCGCGATGATCTTCTCGTGCTGAGCCATGGTGGTCGCCAGCCATGGGCGCTGCCGACTAGGACTCCAAAATTTGGTGGTCGCCCCCAACGAACGCACCCCGCCACACGTCGAAACTACTGAAGGGACTGGTTGTCTCCAACATTGCACGGGCGGCGACCGCTGCGCGGCAACCAGGGCGCTGGTCGGCGTCGCGGACGACGGCGGGCGCAGGCGCCACGGCTGTTGCAGCTGCTGCAGCTGATGCAGCAGCCGTTGTGGAGAACACAGACACGGGGAGACCCTGGTGCGCACCTTCCGCTCGAATCCGCTCTTTCCACGCCGCCTCTGCTGCCTGGTGCTCCGCGCACTGTGCATGGCGCACGAGGTTTTCCTTGCGTTGGAAACTCGCGGATCCCTGGCCTATGGTGGAAATGCAGCGAGCGCCCTTGAACGCCGAGCAGAACAAGCAGACTGCAAATCTACCACCAGCGCAGCCTATCCAAGTTTCACTCTTCAGTGTTACTGGATTCGTCGCAGACACCGAGGAGCTCCATTTCTCCTTGTTCTTCCAAAATTTGCAAGCGCCGCAAGTGGAGACGTGCTTTGGGTAGTCGTGGCTGGCGACGTGCTCCTCCAGGGTCATGGACAACGAAGGCGGGAACTTCTCGACTACTTTGCTCGGGGCGCTGTCCTCTTCGGAGCCGCTGTCCTCTTCGGAGCCGCTGTCGGAGCCGCTGTTGGAGCCGCTGTCCTCTTCGGAGCCCGCTGCGCCGGCAGCGGCCACGGCAGTTGTTGCAGCTGCCACGGCCGATTCTGCGTCCGAGCTGTTGCAGCTGCCACGGCTTGGCGAAGCTGCCCTCGACGCGGCCGCAGGGCTCGGACTCGGGCTCGGCGAAGCTGCTGCCCTCGAAGAAGAAGAAGCAGGGCTCGGCGAAGCTGCCCTTGAAGAAGGAGAAGCAGGGCTCGGCGAAGCAGCTGCCCTCGAAGAAGAAGCATGGCTCGGCGAAGCTGCCCTCGAAAAAAGAGGGGACGACGAGGCTGGAGGGCTCGGGGAAACCGCCCCAGCGGACGACGACATTATTTAATAATGTCGTCGTCCGCCGTCCGCTTGAGCCAAGTCCTAAATGATGATGATGATGATGATGATGATGATGATGATGATGATGATGATGACGATGGTGATGGTGATGGCGATGCTGATGGTATAGATGGTGATGATGATGATGATGATGATGATGATGATGATGATGATGATGATGGGGATGGTGATGATGGTATGGTGAGGGCGGTTGTGATGGTGATGATGGTGACGGTGATGATGGTGATTCTGGATGTGATGAGCACCACCATCATCACCATCACCATCGCCACCACACTCAGCACTACGATTTGATAGCCACCATCATTACAATCGTCGTCGGCAGCAAAAACCATCAAAAACCTAAAAACACTCAACCGACTCAACCTATTTTCGCCTTAAATCAAGCCAGTAAAATGAGATCGATAAAACGTTGGATCGTGAGATCGAGTGTGATCGATAATGAAATCGATGGCCACATCGACAATGAACTCGATCGTGAAATCGACCGTGAGAGCGATGGAGTAATTTCAACTGTGAAATCGATAGTGGGACCGATTGTGGTCGGTTATGATATCGACAGAGAGACCGTTAATGAGAACAATAGTGTGATCGATTGAGCGAGGTCGACAATGAGATCGAAAGTTACATCGGCTGTGAGACAGATCGTGAGATCGATAGTTGGATCGATTGTTAGATGAACGATGGTGGGCTCGATAGTGAGATCCACAATGACATCGATTGTGAAACCGATTGAGTGAGATCGATTGAATGAGATCGACATAATGACATCGGTTGGGTAAGGTCGGTCGTGATATCGATTGAGTGAGGCGTTGGTTTCTTCCCCCCCCACACACACATTTTCGTTATCCCCCGAAGGGCGGTCGTGTAGGTCTATCAGGTCTGGTACGGCTGCAACTGCATCCTGGATGGGGGCTGTCTCTGGACAGACAATACCAGACTGAACCAGTAAGGCACCTCGCTCCACGATGCACATGTCGCACTGTCCGCCCTCAGTCGCAGCAATGTCCAGAGAAGAACGGGGCACGCAGAAAGAACCGACGGTCTGACACTTCGGTCGGACGGCGGAAAGAGCGACTCCACACGGAAGGCCTGTTAGGAATCTCGCGAGCCATCCTACGGGAAAAGAGGGACGCAAGAAAGGGAAGATGGGAGGCGGGATGGAGCGGCAAGGAGGAAGAAGAGAGGAGAGAGGATCAAATGGGAAAGACGAGGAGCGAGGGAGTACAAGGAGAGACGGAGAAGCTAGGATACCTTCAGTGCCTTTCATGGACTCACGGAGTCATCGGTGATACCAGACAATACAAAACAGAACTGCGTATGACTCTGGAGCGACCCTTCTGAGGATTCTCCGATGACTCTCCAACGACCTACTGGGCGGTATCTCGGAGTGCCGCCTGGGGCTCTCAAGGACTCCTGGAGCCGTCTCTAACTACAGACAAAAAATAGAACAGTACTCTTTATGGAGCTGACTGGTCCTCCTCCCCAGGTGGGGGGGAGAGGCCCAGGAGGGGGTCCTTTTCCTCTTCCTCCTCCTCCTCCTCCGCATCTCCGCCTCCTCCTCCTCCTCCTCATCCTCCTTATCTCCGCCTCCTCCTCCCTCTCCTGGTCGTCGTCGATGTCTTTCAGGGTCGGCGGCACCGGCCGTCAGGCCTTCACGATAGAACAGCACGAACCTCTCGTGACTCTTAAGCGAGACCACTGTGGCCCTCTTGGGCTCTCTTGTGCAACGCGAGGCTCCTGCTGCTACACATCGGCACACTTCCGGGCCATCCAAGGCCTCAAGGGGCAATGGCTGAATCCGCTGGGTCCGCTCAGTCTTGACGCCGTTTGGGGGCCTTCTGGAGGTCTCGCGGGTCATCTAGGGGGTGGAAGGCTCGATATGACAGTTCGCGTTCCCCCTCTTGGGACCTCTCTTGGATCCCTTTTGGGGCCCTCGTGAGCCATCTTGGGGGCTTCGTGGGTCGTCATGGGACCCGATTGGGCCGTCTTGGTGTCGTGTTGGGCCGTCTCTGGGCGATCTTGGGGGCCTCTTGGGCCGTCGCGGACGCTGTTCAGACCAAAACAGCGAATATGTGAAACATGCAAGTTTGCCCGAATGATTGGGGACGACATACCATTCTTGGGAACCTCTTTTGGGTCTTCTTGGAACCCTCTTGGGGCGTCGTTTGGGCCTCCGAGGCGGTCTGGAATGCTTCCCTTTGGGGCACTCATGGAACTTCTTGAGCCGTCTTGGGCGCCTCGTGGGCCATTTGGGTGCCCTCCTGAGCCGTCCTGTGAACCTCTTGGGGCGTTCTTGGGGGCCTCTTGGGCCGTCTGAGACACTCTTAAGACCCCAAGGGCAAATATGCTGATCAGGTACACTGTCCTCTAGAAATGGGCCAAGTTTGGGCCTTCTGGGGCCCTCTCGAGGAACAGCTTGGACCTTCTTGGGGCGTTTGGAATCTCGGGTCTTCCTCGATGGTAACGACGACAAGGACGGCAGACGTCGACGACGACGAAGAAAAGGAGGAGCATGTGTAAAGCAGTATTCCAGAAGCTTGTGGCATGTCGGGAGCCTCTCGGGACAACGTGCGCTTCCTAAGCTCCCCTTCCCCCTTCCCCGGGCCGTCGAAGAAGCACCGCGGGACATCTTTATTTTTCAACCGTGCTGGTCTTCTCTTGGGGCTTTTGGGGGCGTTGAACATCAGTGTGTTCAATTGGACTCAGCCATCTTGGTTTTCCCTTGGTGCCCATGGGCGATCCCAAGATCACGGCCCCAGGTACGCATGTGCCCCAGTGACCCCAGGGGCGCCCTCGTACCCCCCAAAGTGCCCAAGAGGCCCCCAAAGGGCCCCAAGAGGCCCCCGAGAGACCCCCAAGAAGCCCAAAAGAGACGCCAAAACAGCCCCCCAGAGGTCTCCAAACTGCGTCGGGCAGGCCCCCGAGAGGCTCCTCACGAGATCCCAAGGAACATCAAAAAGGCTTCTAAACCACAACCCAGGCACGGTCGCGGGATGGGTCGAAGGCCACTAGATCCGCCGCCACCTGTTGATTCATCACAGGGGTGCCCGGCGTGCTGGATCCTAGACGGTTTGGTTTTGGTTCTCTTCCAGAGGAACGCTCCCCTGGGGCTCGGGCCCGTCCCGCCGGCCACCTGGCAAGGCACGCAATCGCGCACAACGCCCCCGAAAAATCCGCCGACCCCTTGTGGGTCTCTAGGCGTGTGAGACTATCCCCCCCCATTCCCCCCCCCATGATGCAGGGGCCCCAAACCGGCAATTTGACCCCCCACCGGGCCGAGCCCAACCCTAGACCGAACGCGCCACAGGGGAGCGGAGGGCCCCCAAACTGGCCAAGAAGGCACAAAAACGCTCCCCCGACGGTCCCAGGGGGCCACGATTCGCTGAAATATCGCTCCGGGACGCCCACGATGGCCTCCAGGCGGCCTCCGAAGCTGCCAAGACGCCCCAAAAGGCCCCCAAGATGCGCCCCTAGAGGGTCCCAAGAAACAAAAGTCGTCCGGTTCCCTTCGGTAAAGGATTTGTCGCATGCTCGCCTGTTCGTTTTTCACAACGTCCCAGACGGGCAAAGGAGCCTTCAAGATCGCCCCCAGACGGCCTAAGGGGCCCCCAAGAAGGGTCGAAGAGGTCGGGCGCTGCGGGGGCCATAAGGAGCATACTCAATTTGCGAACAAATCCAGGGTTTTCCAAAACTTCAGGAGCAATAGATATTCCAGCCCCCTGCGCCGCGTCAGCGCGGCGAAAAAAAGAGCCAGCACGCGAGCCAGGCTGCGCGCCTCCGACATCGGCTACCAGACGCCGATGCGAGGTCACTTGTCCTGCTGTTGAGCTCACTGGTGCTGCTGTTTGTCCTTCTGCTTGAGCTCCTCAACTTTCCAATGGAGGTCCTCGGCTTTCTTCTGCAGGTTCTCCTGTGCCCGAAGGATATTCACGAGCGTCTGTCCCTGTACCCGCAGGAGAGCCAGAATCTCATCCATCTTCTCGTCCTTGTTGCTCTGTGCGTTGGTCAAGAAATTGAGCATCGTGGTGATAACGGCGGTTAGCCCGTCCTGCTGCTGCAACTGCTGTGCTCGCCATGTATCAGCTCCTGCTGTTGCAACTCCTGATGGCGCAGCTCTTGAGCTGTTCCAGTTTTTCCAGTGGAGGGGCTCCTGCAGCTGTTCCAGCTTCTTGCTGATGGCCTTCACTTTGCCATTGCTCTCCTCTGCCCTCTCTGGCCTTGTTGTTGACCTTGGCCTTCCTCGTCGACCTCGAGTCCTCCGCTTCATCGCCTTCCCGCTTCTTCTGGGCGTAGCTCGGGTGGAGCTCCACAGTGTCCATGATGTTAGAGCACCATGCGGTCTTGTCCTCATCAGAACCCTGTGGACAAGCCTCCTGTAACCAGAGATACTTATTCTTTACATTCTTGATGTGGTCCTGCGAAATCTGGTGCGTCGGGGCTGCCCATTTGTCGTGCGGTTTACAATGCCATCAGGGCTCATTAGATTCTCCACTCGTCTTCGAACCGTACTCCTTAACTTGTAGCCATGGCGCCTCAATGGGTCCAGTGTCAGGGTCCATGATGACGGTTTCTGGACGTGGGCCAGGATGCCCCCCTGCGCTGGCCCCCATGTCTGACATGGCAGCCTGCAGGCGCTGCAAGAAATGCCTTGAGCCGAGGTGCTTGCGCGACAGGAAAGCTGGGTTCTCGCGAGTTGGTGATCTACTACCGCAGCGGCTGTCGCAGCGGCTGTCGCAGCGGCTGTTGCAGCGGCTGGTGCAGCGGCTGGTGCAGCGGCTGTTGCAGCGGCTGTTGCAGCGGCTGTTGCAGCGGCTGTTGCAGCGGCTGTTGCAGCGGCTGTTGCAGCGGCTGTTGCAGCGGCTGTTGCAGCGGCTGTTGCAGCGGCTGTTGCAGCGGCTGTTACAGCGGCTGTTGCAGCAACTGTTGCAGCGGCTGTTGCAGCGGCTGTTGCAGCGGCTGTTGCAGCGGCTGTTGCAGAGGCTGTTGCAGCGGCTGTTGCAGCGGCTGTTGCAGAGGCTGCTGCAGCGGCTGTTGCAGCGGCTGTTGCAGCGGCTGTTGCAGAGGCTGCTGCATCGGCTGTTGCAGCGGCTGCTGCAGCGGCTGCTGCAGCGGCTGTTGCAGCGGCTGTTACAGCGGCTGTCGCAGCGTCTGTTGCAGCGGCTGTTGCAGCGGCTGCTGCAGCGGCTGTTGCGGCGGCGGTTGCAGCGGCTGTTGCAGCGGCTGTTGCAGCGGCTGTTGTAGCGCACTGGCGTGTCTGTCACTTCTGCGTCGCAGCCTCAGTCGCCCCCACCACGCACCACGTCTGGGTAGTGGCCACTGTGCGCACAAGACAGCGGAGCTGAGCAGCTTCGCAAATGGCGCTCATAATGTCCTACAGACATATAGGAAGCTGCATGCGCAGTGCCTGTTCGCAAGCCCCTGCTGCGACGCGACCTTGTTGTCAGCACGGGGGAAGTGCGCGATCACATGCTTCTCAACCTCTCCGCATTGTTTGTCGGGGAAGGACGCGACCACTTGCATCTCATCGTAGCTGAGCTTGTGCCCGCGCACGAAGCTTCCGTCGTTTCCTCGCCACCCCCATCCTCCATCCCATCGCCATGAAGGGTCGCTCGTCGTGCCGATGTAGACGGAGCGCCCAGAGGCGATGGCACGATCGTGGAGGTGCCGCACGCGCTTCATCACTAGACCAACGTCGATGTCGATGAGGGGCTGGTGTACAAACATCGATTGAATGCCGCGACAATCACTAAGCACCTGTCGAGCGTCCTCCCGGGCGCCTTCCCACATCATCTTAAGCCGCGCCTCTCGGCCGCGCGAGCGCATGCGACGCCTGGCAGGCGCTGTCACTCTTTTGCCGCTGTCGTCGAAACAGGCGACCTTCGCGAACGGAAATGCGCTGCCGCCATCGACCCCTGCAAAGGCCCTCGGGCTCCGAACTCCAGAGGCCTTGTCGCCACCGTCGCAGCATCCTGCTCGGCCCTCGACAGCGTCGGTAGGCGGCCCCCTTCGTGAAAGGTCGAGCCCCGGGCGATCTGTGATGAACGGAAATGCGTCATTCTTCCCATTGCCCATGCCATCGGCGCTGATGGTGTCATTGGCCATGACCTTGACCTTGACGTTCACGCCGCAAGGCCCTCGAGCTGCTCCGCCGTCTCCGACGCCCCCTGGAGGAAGCGACGATGCTGATGCTGGATGCACCTGTGCTGGAGAGGGCGATGCTCTCTGGATCTCGCAGGCCCTGATCTCTGGAGGCGATGCCGACGGCCCGTGCAAGCCCTTACGTCTGGAGGAAGCGATGCTGTCTGGATCTCGCGCGGCTCTGCGGGCGCCGCCAGCGGCGCCCACGCCCGCTGCAAAACCTCCCTGGTTGGCTTGTTGCGGACTCGCAGCGGCGGCGGCCACGGTCCGAACGTCCACAGCAACTCTGGCTTCAACATAGAGCGTCATACCTTCAGTGGCCTCGTCGTCCGAGCCGCCGAACATGCCTCGCAGAAGGCGGGCAGACACCGACTGCGAGTCCGCGCTGGGGGACCCCTGGGATGAGGTGCTGAATAAAGGATCCCCCATGGCTCTTGCCCCAGCCATGGGGAACTAGCTTGGGCCAGTATGCCAAGATGATGTAAGGATGTGAATCCTGTCGCGGATCTGCTGGGGTGCCCGGGGCTCTGTGGGGTCCTGGGTGTGGTGCCCTAGGGCCCCAGGGCCCTCTCTGGTGGACTCTTCCTCCTCGCTTGCTGCGTCCAGCTGGTGGCGACCAGGGAGGTGCTGGGCGCCAGACAGCCGAAGGCTAGAGGCTAGAACAATTCGGACCAGGCAGCCCAAGCATCCAAGCGCCTAGCGCCCAGCGGCCTGGAGGGTGAGACAATCTGCATAATAAGGAATGCAGTTGATCTGAATATGGGCGTCTTTCTTCTCATCTCTGAGCTCAGGGATGCATGGGGGCGCCTGCGCTCGCTGTTCCAGCCATGCGCAGCACATGCGCAGAGTCCTATCGTGGGCCCATTCCCACTCGCGCCAATAACAGATGCTCTCGCGGGCACCTTAGCTCAAAGCGTGATGCGCTCCACCCCCCTCCTCCCTCCCACCTGGACTCCTCCTCCTGCTCCTCCTCCTAGCCTCGTCCTCCTCGTCATCGCCATCCTGGTCCCCCCACGTGGGCCTGCGGGGGCGCCGAGGCCGCCCGCGGCAGCGCCGCCCGCCACCAGGGGCCTGGGGGGTGGGGAGGCGCAGGAGCTGTTGCAGCGGAAGCGCAGCAGACGGCGAGAGGAGACGAGTCGGAGAAGCTCGCCGTCTTGTCAGACGAAGGGTATCTGACAGACAGACAGTCACCACCCGACGCGACTGGAAGCACTTCGCCGACTGGGTCAGGCGCTCGAGAACTTGCGGTGTTCAATCATGCTAGCCGCCCACAACCCCGCTCGAAATGTGCGCGGCTGTTGCAGCGGAGCGCTGGCCACAAAGACTCTGCCGAATCCGCGCAACCGCCCCCATCCCAGCCCCTTCCCATTCCCCTCGCCACTGCCATCCCCCTGAGTAAGTCAACTGGCAACCTGAGGCCAGCGAGCTGGATGCCAGGGTCCCGTGGGCCGTCTTGAGCTGGTTTCTGGGGCCTCATGGGCTGTCTTGGACCGTGGGAAGCACAAAACAACGAGAACACGAACAACCTTCAACAACCATTGAGGACACCTACTTGTTTCGCCTCCCGGGTGCCTCGTGGGAGCCCTTTTGAAGGCATCTTGGCCATCTTGAAGCTGGGCTGTCTTCAAAGCCATGTTGGACCAATTTTGGAACGCTCTTGTGCGGTCCTGGGCTCTCTTGGAGCGCTCTTGGGCCATCAAGGCGCCCTCTTGGACGTCTCTCGGCCCCCTTTGACGTTTTTTGGCGCCCCCCGCCGGGCCCGAAACGGCCAAAGACAAATCAGTGCACTTCGGGGGGCCTGGGACCCCCTATTCAAAATACACGCACACAGATAGAATAATAATATATATGAAAGGGAGACGAAATATGGGAGATATATATATAATCATATATATTTAGTATTACATAGAATAACATAATATACATTACAACAGGAACATATATATATATATATATATATATATGTGTGTTGGTGGCGCATGCATATATAAACCGTAATATATTATATAGATATATATAAGATAGATATATATAGATATATACCATATATACATACATACATGTTTGAGGGTTCTTGGGCTGTGTGTTGGCCGTGTTTGGGCCCATCTGGGGCCACGTTGGGGCCATCAGGGCCGCCTTGGGGCCTCACGCTCCCGCTCTGGGGCCCAACTTGGGCCTGTCCTGGGGCTCTTTTGGGCCGTCTGAGGCTCGTCCTGGGCAATTTTCGGGCTCCCTGGGGCAGTTTTGGGTCTCTGTTGGAAGCCTTTTCGGCGGTCTTGGGGCGGTCTTGGGGGCGTCGTCGGCTGTCGGGGAGCGCTTGGAGGTCGAAAACGCGAGACACCGAAAAACAGTGCAAAAACCAGTGGAAATATCAAGGATTTAGGCCTCTTCGGACTCTCGCGGGATGCTTCTCGGAGCTCTCTTGAAGCCTCCTGGAGGCCTTGTATTGGCGGTCTCGAACCCATCTTGGGCCACGTTGGGGCTATCTGGGCTGTCTTGGAAGGGTTTGTCGAAGTCCCCGTGGGTTTCTGGGAGCTCTCTGGGGCAGTCTGGGAGCTCCAGGGCCGCTCCGGGGTGCTCTGGGAGCGGTCTGGGAAACCCTGGTCCTCCCATGCCCTGTCGTGGTCGCGGCCCCGGACGCCCGGGCCTCGTGCACGGGGATGCACACACGTGTATATATATACAAAAAGATATAAGCGGCTATGTGTAAATGTATGTATACGTAGACATATGCATATACATGTCCATATACACATACATACACATATACATATACATATCCATACACATATACATGCACACAAACACATACATATACGCATATATATACATACATTTACATAAACATAAACATTGACATACACATCGACATACACATAAACATTTACATGGACATATATATGTACTTCAAAGTTTACATGTACATAGGCATGCACAAATGCGTGCGCTTATGTACAAATAATTGTACACATACGTATACACATGCACACATATACACATGCACACATATACTCGAATACGCGTATACAGCTACATATTCAGAAACACATAATCTACAACTACATACACATATGGAGATATATGTACATGTACATATGCATATACAAATAAACACACATGCACAAACCCATATACATATACATATGCATATACATGTACATATACAACTACACATACATACGCATATGCATAGACACATACATGTATGCACAACCATATACCCATGCACATACCCAAATGCATACACACATATATACGTATACACATACATAGCCAACACATGTATATACACATATATATATATATATATATATATACATAGTCACCTGCGTAAACATCTACATTCACATGTACACTTACACATACATATACATGTACACATACACATACGCATACATAGGCATGTGCATGTGCATGTGATTCGTACCTTGAGGCGGATCCAGAGCTCCCAACTGACGGGCCTAAAAGGGCGCTCTAGAGAGGTCAACCAGAGCTTGCGTGGCTCTGCGAAGCGTGTAAAAGAATCGGTCGAGAGTTTCCTCTGACGCGTGCGGGTCGGGCTCTGGTGCGGCGCGCGCAACGTTGCAAAGATGGAAAGCGCGCACCACCCGCTCCACCTCCTCAAGCGTTGGGGAGCCAGCGAGGCCAATGCGCTGAGCGAGCGACATGGGGGGGGGGGGGCTCCTCAGGGTGGTATGCAATGCCCCGCAAAGCTGGACAACGTATGTCGTGGGCCATGCCACCCCTGCATTCTACACAACGAAAACGACAGCCACGAATCTCGGTACTGTGCAGACGGTAACTGGTGGGCTACCCGCCAACAGCAGTCTTCAGGACCGCGCTTTGCCACGCTGGGGGGCCACCATCACGGGCCAGGTCCCGAAGAGGGGCCCAGTGCTGGGCACTAAACTCTACATCCCAGGAGGCCAGGCGCTTGGCGATTGCGCCCCGAAGAACAGCGGGAAAAAGACGGGAGCGGAGAGAGGCAGAGAGGATCTGCTGGCGGCGCAAGCGCACAGGCATCTCCTGCGCTGCCTGCTCAGCGACGGAGGCGAGCATGGCACGGGCTGCCTCAGAGTGCTCGCGCTGTCCGAAGCGCCCCTGCGCGGCATCCTCCACCTGCATGACGATTGGCGGGGCCTGCCAGAACCGCGGGGGCAGCCGTCCGAGTCCGATGACCTCCAGCGAGCCGACCTCCTCGACCGTCTTGCGGAGGCGCGCCAGCAGCGGGCGCCACACCGCGAGCGTGGAGTCCGCAGCGCGCATCCTCGACGCCATGCTGAGCACGAGCGTGCGGGTGGGGCGGATCGCTGACCACGATGCGATGCCAAGGAGGCCCCTCAGCGAGAAGGACTGGGGCGGGAG
Source organism: Prorocentrum cordatum (assembly GCA_963575745.1). Taxonomy (NCBI): domain Eukaryota; class Dinophyceae; order Prorocentrales; family Prorocentraceae; genus Prorocentrum; species Prorocentrum cordatum. The sequence continues at coordinate 214,401 of CAUYUJ010017737.1, forward strand.
GTGCTGGATCTTGTGCCAGGCCCACGACTCGCGCCTGAGGAGAGACGCTGAAACGGGCATGGGCTGCATGAGATAGCTGAGGACTGCCAGCACCCGCGCGTTGCAAAGGACCGTCGCGAGATGAACTGGGGCCCCTACGCGGGCGAGCTCGCGAACTCGGTGGGCCCATTTCGCGCCGACCTTCTGCCGGGCGAGGTCGGGGGATGCGGCGGGGCCCATGATCACGCCGAGATGCTCCGCGTAGGGCGCGATGTCCATGCGCTGCCAGTCTGGCAGCGAGGAAGCCAGCCATGAGCGAGTAGCCGACGCCAGCGCCTCAGAGTAAGCCCCCGAGAAGGGCGCGATCTTGCACTTCGGGAACTTCAGGCGGAGCCCTGCCAAGACGTCGGCAGCGCGGAACACGCGCCGCAGACGGGAGAGGATGCGGCAGTCCTGCACGACAACGCCCACGTCGTCCGCGCAGACCCCCAGCGCCAAGGAGGTGAAGACGGATATGATGGGCTCCATGCGCAGCACGAACGGGTTCATGGCCACTGCCCTAAGCGAGCCGCTGAGAGGGCAGCCCTGCGCGATCCCCGCGAGCACATGCATGAAGTGCTGCAGGACCCCCTCGGCCGCCACGAACGCCGTCGGCAGCCAGCACATGCCCATGATCAGCTGGAGGGCGCCACCGTCGAAGCCAGCGCTGCGCAATGCAGCGAGCAGGAACGAGACCGAGAGCGACGGGAAGGCGTTCCCGAAGTCGAAGAGCACCATGAGCGGCATGGAGTTGGCGGCGTGCTCGGAGAGGCCCGCGACGCGGGCGAACGTGTCGAGCAAAGTGAAGTGGTCCAGGAAGTTGCGCCCAGGCAAGAAGCCCCGCTGGGCAGCCGGCGCAGATCGCTGGATGCGGTGCTTGATTTGGCAGTTGCAGCCAGCCGCTACCAGCTTCGCATCACTGCTCTTCAGCGCGAGTGGCCGTGTAGTTGCTGGAGACCGAACAGGCCCAGCCGCGAGGTCAGTGTCCTCCGCGCCCTTCGGGAGGGACGCCATCAGATGGTCGTTGAGGTCCATGGGAGGGGGGAAGCCCTTCGTAATCTCGAGGCTGATGTCAGCTAGGGCCTGGAGCGGAGCAGAGCTGCCACATCTGCCCCACGCGTCGCAAGGTAGTCCATCAGGGCCAGGCGCCGAAGGGCGCGCGCGAACGGCGGCGCGGAGAAGGTCACGATCATCAGGGAGACGGGCATCCTGACGATCAGCGATGGGAACCGAATGCTCCCGCAGGTACCGCGCTAGCAGCTCAGGGTGGCCCTGGTGCACACGCTGAAAGATGGGGGCGCAGTGGTCTCGGAGCTCCCGAAACACAGCAGCCTGGGCGTTGGCCACTCGCTCCTGACCATGCTCGTCGGGAAGGCGGGGCCCCTGAAGTTTAAGAGCACGTAAGAAGAGCGTCCACAGCGCGGCGCGTCGCCTCAACGAACGGCGCATCGCGTTGATGTGGCGGACCAAGGTGCCGTCTGGTGGAAGGGCCCTGGCGCGCTGGTCGAGCCGAGCTTCGCGCCGTTCGCTGTGGACCCTCTGGGCTGCAGCGAACTCCTCCTCGAAGGCGGCAGGGTCGCGCAGTGAGATCAGTGCGCCGCTGCGGTGCTCGATGACCAGGTGCGGGGGGGCCAGCTTGGACGTGGCGACGAGGCGCTCCGCCAGTTGCAGGTCGTCGCGCCAGACCGCCCTCGCGATGGAGCGGAAGATGAGCAGCTGGGCGTCGTTCTCGTCGGCCTTCGCGGTGATGAGGCGATCTCTACCCCGCCGAGCGGCCTCCTTCATCAGGCGCTTGTGCTCCTGTCGCTGTTGGAAGGGCTGGAGCACATCCCACTTGACGAACTTCGACAGCAGTGCGAACTGAGCGGGATACTCGGGGTCGCGGAAGATGTGTCTGAGAATAGGTTGGGCATCGTCCGCCAGAGGAGGGCGAGCGGCAATCGTGATGACCAGCGGGGCATGATCACTGAGGCCACGCTTGTGTAGGTGCTCAGGGAAGTCGCGGGTCGTGGCAGTGATGTGCCATTGGATGGTGTGCCAGCTGGGAGAAGCAATGAAGGCCCTGTCGATCTGGGTGAGCTTGGGGGCGCATCATCCTGAACGTTGTAGTGGATACATATATACATATAGTTATACAAGACTGCAGTGGCGCTTCGCGCCATGCACATATATATATATATATATACAAACTAGAACCATCGCCCGCGCTTCGCGCGCGCTCAAATTTTAGCTAGGATCGATCGGCTCACTCATGTAATCTCCTGTTGGTCGCTTCTTGCGCCCAGGGACTCCCATGGAGGCTCTGCTCAAGCCTCGGAATCGCATTGAAGGGGAAGTGCGGAAACGCAGAAATCATGACTTTCCTTTTACGTATTGAACGACTGGGGCCTTCAAAGGCTTCCTGGGTTCCTTTTGGGGAGGTGAGGGGGGTCTGACTTGTGGTCTGCTGTGCAAGAGTAGACCCGGGGCGAAACCTTAAAAAAGGTATTGTGGGATTTCCATGCTTTGCCAGTTCCTCGGCGCTGTTCGGCGCTGTTTGTTGTTTGTGCCTCGCGGGTTTTGTTAGCTGGGCCCCTCAGGGGTGTGGGATCTTCTGGACCCCCTGGAGTTTCTGGAGGCCTCCTGGAGGCCTGGAGAGCCGCCGGGAGGGTGTCTCGGGCTGCGCGGGAGCGTGTTGGGCCGTTCTTTACGTTCAGGGGGCTCCTTGAGGTCGTCAGCTCTCTTGGGCTGTTCTTGGAGCCTCGTCGGGGTCTCTTTGGGGCCTCTTAGGGATCGGGGGTGTGTTGGGGGCCACTGGGGGTCCCAGACGCCTCTCGGAGGTCTCTGGAAGCCTCCTGCTCCCGCTCTTGGGCCCATCTTGGGCCTTTTCTGGGGCGGTCTGGGGCTGTGCTGGGCGCCTCTTCGGCAGTCTTGGAGCCTTCTTGGCCCGTCTTGGGGCCGTCCTGAGGGTCGTTTGGGTGGTCTTGGAAGCCTCTTACTCTTCGGCGCTCTTGGACCATTGGAAGCTCGAAAACGCGAGAAATCAAAAACAGTTGGAAAAACAAATGAGCATCTACGATTTGGGCCTCTTCGTTCCGTCCCGGGACGCCTCTCGGACCTCTCTTTGGGTCTCTTGGAGGCCGCCTGGGAGCCTCGAGAGCCGTCAGAAGGCTGACTTGGGCTGCTCGGGAGCGTCTTGGACCATTCTTTCGAATTCTGGGGGCTTCTGGGAGGCGTCTTGGGCCCTCCTGGGACGCTGTGGAGGCTCCCCGGAAAGGCCGGGGGAGCGGTACCCGGAGCGTCCCCGAGATGTGGCGGGGGGGGCGGTATTGATTTATATACAGAACCGCGCGCGCGCTTCGCGCGCGCTTGGGTTCTAGCGCATGCCATGGCGTTGTTAGCTGCGCGTGCTTTTCGGACAGGTTCACTCCATGCCTTGCTTTACCTCGTTCGCCAATATTCCTTATACGTCCTTCCTCGTTAACCCTCCAGGCTCTCTCGGTTGTCCTCGCTTTTCGTTTCTCGTTCTTATCGACGGCCTCCTCTTGCTTGGTATTATGCTGGGGCTTCGAGCTGCTCAGGGCCGACGTGGGAAGATATTCAATATGAAGCGGGCTGGCTTGAAATGTACGGGTCTTCTGTTGATCTTCCTGTTTGGGCTGCCTTGAAGGCCTTGGGGCCCGCTTGGGCCCCTTTTGGGCTCTTCTTCGAAGTTGTGGGGCCGTCTCGAGCCTCGGCGCCATGTGAAGTTCTCCCGAAGGAGACGACCATGAGCTTTACTGAACATGGAGAAACATGAATGGCTTTTGCGTTTGTGGCTCCAACATTACTTATCCCACACGGCACTTGAACGATAGATGGACATGCTTGGTTCGCGCATGAATTTCATACACATATATACACACATCTGCACACACACATAGATAGATAGATAGATAGATAGATAGATAGATAGATAGATAGATAGATAGATACTGGTACAGACGCATCGCTTGGCGCATACTGCAGGTCCGTGCCGTGTCGACCCTGGCGTTGGTTCCTGACACCGCGCTGGATCGTTCAACCTTGAACGATCGGCCGTCTCCGCAACGTCCGATCGTTCAACATCGATCGATTCTGGGTCGCCGGCGGCGTTCAACCTTGAACGCCCGCGCTGGGGTCGCCGCTGGTCGACACGACGCAAACCTACCGTATTCGCCTGGAAAATCATCCAAGGGTGCGCACACAAAGCATAGCGAAACTTCTCTCTGCCCCTGGAGTGAAAAGAGTGAACAACAGGACATGACATTGAAATTTCCCGACGGAGACGCAT
>CAUYUJ010017738.1:0-102724 GCA_963575745.1 Prorocentrum cordatum
CTCTCCCCCCCTCCGAGCTGGGCCGGGCAGCGGAAGCCACCAAAGGCTGCTTCTGGGCGACCTTCGTCCTCGGAGCGCCAATCCAGGAGCGGCTTGGGATGAACGTCCGGCCTCTGGGAGGCGGTCGGCCGATGGGTCGAAGCCGCGGCAGCCCGCGTCACGAGAGCTCGCTATCGCAGAGTCCCTCTGGGCGCATGCGGCTGAGGGTTCCGACTCTTCCGCCCACACCCTTCTGCCCTTCTTGGGAAGGATTTGCCACTGTACTTTCTCAATAAACACCGCCTTCCCCCCTTTGACTGACCGCCAACCAGGAACCATGCGCACGGCTCCTATCGGCGGGGTGCTCGGGGGGAAGTGAGAAGGGGCGGGCGTTTGCAGGAGGCTCGGGAGTCCCCAGGCCTCATGAGAGGTTTCCCAGGCCCTCCCCGGAGACAAAGAAAACCTCTCAGAAGGCGCGAGGGCGTCTGAGAGGTCCCGCCGCCTTCTGAGAAGGCATCATCCTTCTCATTTCCCCCCCTCGCTGTCCACCGATATTTGTCCGCTGGGCGCTTGCCAACTATCCGTACCAACGCAAGTCCAAACGTATTGGGGGTGCGCACGCCATCGCCGCCATCTTGCACCATCGCCACAATTTTGCACTGGTTGTTGGCAAGGGCCGTGGCGGTGTCGACATATTGCCCGACGTGTGCTGTCACGTGCGCTAACGTACCCGGGGCGCTCTTTGCGCGTAGCATGTCGCGCACATGGTAGGTACGCGTGGCGCACCTCGCGAGCGTCGCGCATCTAGCGTCTGTCATGGTTGCCATTGGCTGCTCATCCGAAGAAGACCTCTGCATATGCTGTGCGTCAGGTGCTTCTTACATGATGGGCGGGTGGGAGTGAGCGAGACAGCCTGTGGCGTTTCTGTTTATAAGGCGGCCACTACCCCTCCTCAGGACCTGGACTGGGGGGCCCAAGGGGTTAGGAATGCACACCTGCGAACAAGTTGTCTGCAGTGTCGCTCCAGATGCTAAGAAAGTGGCCTTCAAAGTGGCGCAGGATCGCCAAGTTGGACCCGCGAGGCCAAACTCATGCCAAGACACATGACGTGTTTGCGTGATGTTGCACTCCTGGCCCCTTGTGCTTCTGATGGGCTGATGCCTCGAACATTCCCCAGTATCGCCAACGAACTCCCCAAGGGAGGCCCAAACATTATGGCCAAACGAGCGCTCCAACAATCATTCGGATGTCTCCGCGGAGTCCACCGGAGCCTTCCGAACCGCAGGGACAGCCCCCAAACCCCAAAACAATCAGAATACCAGCATCGATTACTGCACATCGATCCTCGGCCCTCGAATCTCGACCCTCGTCGCCGCTGCCGCAGCCGCCGCCGCCGCCTCCACCGCTGCTGCCGCCGCAGCCTCCGCAGTTGTCGTCGTCGTCGTCGTCGACCTTGGTCGACCTTCGTCGATTGTCGATCGTCGTCGGACGCCATCTTCTTTCGCCCTCGTCGCCGTCGCCGCCGCCGCTGGTCGTCGCCGATCGTCGACGATCCCGTCGACTTCCATCGTCTCTGAAAGATCGCCGCCGATCGTCGTCGTCAATCGTCGATCGCCGCCACCGCGGATCGCCGATCGACGCAGATCGTCGATCGCCTGCGCCCTGCCCAAAGCCCCGCCGAACGCCTCAACGCCTCGCGCCTGCGCGGCCCCGCCGCCGGCTGCTCGGCGGCGCTCGCGGTGGCCTCGACGATTGTGGCCGGGGGCTCCAGGGGCTCCTCGATGACGGCGACCTGAAGCACCATCGGCCGAGGACCCACCCGTGTGGCGCTCCAAAAAGATCGAAGCTGCTGGTTTCGTGTGCGCCGAAGAAGGGGGCCATGACGATGCGGGTTAGCGCATCATGGCCCGAGGCACGTGCGCGGGGGACGATGGGGGGGCCATGTTGAAAAAAGGAGAGAGGCCATTACATCTGGCAGACTGCATGCCCCGGCATTGATTCTCCACACCCCCTAGTTCCCACCCCCCTCTGAGAGTGGCAGCGACAGGGTGGGGACTGCCACAGGGGGGGGGCACATCGACCTGGAATCGGCGATACATCACCGATAGATCGGCCAGAGGCCCCCGATGGTGATTCCGCACGGTCCTGGGCTCGTTGGGGCTATCGCGCCCCTATCGGCGATCTATGGGCGACTGGGGCTCGATGCGTCCCCCCCTGTGCCTATCCCGCCCTAATGTTGCCCCTGATCCCCCCTCTCCGACGCCAGCAATCCGGCGACCGACCACATTGCTTGCCATCGGTCGGACGTCCATTCCCCGTGCACTTGTCTGCTTCGTGTACGTTTTTTATATAAAAACAGCAACATATAGATACACACAGTTATATATGTGTGAATGCATACATACATACATACATGCATACATACATACATGCATACATGCATGTATGCATGCATGCGTGCATGCATGCATGCATGCATGCATGCATACATACATACATACATATATACATACATGACATACACACATACACACAACCACACATACATACATCCATACATCCATACATCCATACATCCATACATACATACATACATGCATACATACACATACACATACATACATACACATACACACATACACACATACACACATACACACATACATACATACATACATACATACATACATACATACATACATACATACATACATACATACATACATACAACACACGCATGCATACATACATGCACACATACATACATACATACATACATACACACCTATACACATACATACACACATACATACATACACACATACATACATACATACATACATACATACATGCATACATGTATGCATACACACATGCATACATAGTTACATACATACATACATTACATACATACATACACATACACATATATACATACATACATACCTACCTACATACCTACCTACCTACCTACCTACCGACCTACCTACCTACCTACCTACCTACCTACCTACCTACATACATACATACATACATACATACATACACACATACACACATACATACATACATGCATGCATGCATGCATACATACATATGGTGTAATTTTTGGTTCTGAAAAACAAAAAGATCGAGGATGCTCCTGAGAGGGCACTCGCCAAGGATAACAATCAACGCACACGTCCGAGCGCTGCCAAGTGGAGGCGGCCAGATTGTCATCGTGCCTTGCCTCTGGAGGTCCTTGGCTGGGGGGCAGCGACGAGGTGGCGACGAGGAGCCCCCGATTGCTGAGCCGCACCATCCATCCTGGGCGGGGTGGGCTACGGTGAGGGCATGGGATAAAGATACCGTCGATAAGGAACCCAGGGTCTCGAGACCGATGGGCGGCGAAAGGTTGGCCACCCACCTCGCCTTGAAACAATGAGGAATGCGCCAGGGTGTAGGCCCCAGGAGGACGTTCCTTATCTAGTGCCGCCGCCGTAGTACGAATCATTACGCGTAACTGCGGGTAAAAGGCGGGAGCGAAGACAAGACACAGCCTTCGACTAGAAGGCAAACAACGCTCAGGCACGATGATCCACGGCGGCGGCCCTGAAAAATAGACAAGCACATAGCTGAAAACGATAACACAACGTCGCGTGTTTTTTTTGTTGCGCTTTCAGCTTGTCAGAGGCCCAGAATGCGAAACAGCAGAAACAACGCCCAGGGCGGTTTGAATAATAAAAACATGACCATGATACGCAATGAAATATTACATATCCTTTGAGAAACGACCTAAGCCAAGACGACCAAACACATTAGGGATGGGCGTCGTTGTGTTGCGGATGTGTCAGACAAAACCACCCGTACGTTTAGGGATCTCACTAGAGGCAGCGGGCCTTAGTTAGGCCACGAACTTGTTGTCAGAGTGAGGGGGCCGAACGGTCATTCAGTGTCCATGGGTGCGTGGCTGAAGTGAGAATCCTTTGTGAGGATTCTTCTTGTTGCGTTGTTGTTGTTGCTTGTTGTCGTCGTCCCCCCACGCGACCCACCCGCGATCCACCCCGCGACCCACCCCGCGACCCACCCCGCGACCCACGCGCGACCCACCCCACGACCCACCCGCAACTCACCCCGCGACTCACCCGCGACCTACCCCGCGACCCACCCCGCGACCCACGCGCGACCCACACCGCGACCCACCCCACGACCCACCCGCAACTCACCCCGCGACCCACCCGCGACCAAATCGCGACCCACCCCGCGACCCACGCGCGACCCACCCGCGACCGATCCACATTGGTTGGAAGATAACATCGGCACATGCGGCGGGCTCTTTGTATAATTTGGGAAACTTTGGCGCCTGCGTGTGGCTTCTCCAGAGTCTCGCAGACTGCCGACGCCCCCACCGCCCCCTCACTCTTATCCGCATCTACGGGGTGTTACGTACTATCAAGGTTTGGGGATGTATCGTGCTTCATGACATCAGGCCCCCGCTATCAGGCCCCTGTCGGCGATGCGACTGGAGTCGATGCCCCCCCCCTTGAGCCTACAACCGGACCTAGGACATCATAGCATCCTGCAAGAACACGAGACGCTCCGCCGGCCGAACTGGAGTACATTCGTCGATCCCCCCCAGGATGCACTAGAGCATCTAACAAGCACGGAGAACACCAGGGTACCCTCCCCGAACCGACCTCGATGGTACAGCTCTTCCCCTGACGTCGGGTCCCCGGGGGCCGTCCAGGACACGGCACGGGGTCCGAAGCCGGGCCCGGGGGATGGGTCAGAGAGGTGTGGCGGCTCTATGATGGCACGAGGCGCTGCAGGCTGAGGAGGAGGCTGCAGAGCAGCAGAGAGGCGACCGAGTCACGGACACCACCCTGGATCCAGGAGCCGCAGCGGGGAAGAGGCGCGCCAAGGGGGAGGAAACGAGGACAAGGAGGAGGACGAGGACCACGTCAAGGACGGGAGCGAGGACGAGAAGGAGGAGGTTTCGGGACGAGCACCGCATGTTTGTTTGCCCTCTGTGCGCCCGCACAGGCCTCGGGTGACCTCTGGGTTCCTTGACGAACGGCGGCTTCAACCCCGATGCCGAGGAGGAAGGATAGTCGGAGGTTGCCAGATGCGATCCCAGGTGGATGTCAGCACTGGGGGGGCAATACAACCACGGCCTCGGGTAAGAGAACTTTGGCCCAAGAGACTTGGACCCTGACTGCGGCCTGCCCTAAGGAGCGCCTCCGCGCGAAAGACATGGGGGGCAAGGCCTCGGAGGCCTTCGACCACGCGTCGGGCTCCGAGGCGGGCGGCCGACTAGACACGCCGATGTGAACTGGCTTCGAGGCGCTATCTCACCTACATCCCCACGTGCCTCCGCCTCCTCCCTCCTGCCTCCCCCTCTTCCTGCCTCCTCCTCCTCCTGCATCCTCCATTGCATCCTCTCCTAAACTTGCGCACCACCCTGCAACGTCTCTCTACTGCGATCCCACCGCTGCGACCGCGCTACCAGCGCTGCCAAAAGGGAAGGGAGACCATGAGGAGGAACCAGGAACCATCGCTGTCTTCTCCTTCATCCCTCCGCGCGCCTTTTTTGTAGGGTCAGCAATGCTCTATGTCCTCTATCTCGCCGTAAGAACTGCATGGTTTCAACACCACTGTCTGATCTCAGTTCAGCAGGACAGGGAGGAGGAGGAGGAGGAGGAGGATGAGGAGGAGGAGGAGGAGGAGGAAAGGGAGGAGAAGAAGGAGCAGGAGGTGAACGTAGGAGTCTTCTCCAGGGTCATAACCTAGGCGTAGCATGCCCTGCTGGAGGTCCGCCTAGGTGTCTTGGGTCGGCAATTGGCCCCTCTCCCGGGCGCGCTCCGCGCGCCAGGGCGGCGCCAGAGGGGCCGCCAGGGGGGCCCAACGCTGACCTCGGAAAGCCGCACGGATCTGCGGCACGTGTGCCTCCGTCCTGACTGCTATTCGATGCTCCTCCTCCCCTTCCAGCGAGGTCGCTGGCAAGGGGAGGAGGAGGCCGCGTGGCGCCGAGAGCCCATCCACGGGCGGATGATGAAGTACACGGGGGCGCGGCGGCCGAATTGAATGAACCTGACCCTTGGCGTTGCGAGAACAAGCTGGGTGCGACCGGATCTCAAAGCTGCCCGATCCGTCGCTGCATCTCCGATCCCTCCGCGACCGCGATTGTGAAGGTCGCGTCTCAAATCTTTCTGTGTGGGCAAGGAGCGCCAAACGAGTGACGGTGTCATCGTACAGCTCTGCAGGCACGTACCCTAGTCGCTCTGACAGGGATTTTGCAAGGAGCGGATCAGGACCAAATGGGGGCACCAACTTCCAGAGCGAGCCACAGTGACAATAGTGTGCCGGGTCGTTTCGCTACCCTGGACACCCGAAGAGGCAGGGCAGAGTGGCCACTGGCAACCTGTAAGAGGTGGTCCACGCGCCCAAAACTGGGTTCACTACAACGCTGTGCCCTGCCCGTGGGAAACGTGCCAGCTTCTCTTCGAAGCAGGGCCACGCAGAGAGCATGTGTACAGCACCGTGCGTAATGGGGGTGACCCATTCCGATGGCGGCCAAAGCTCTGGCTGCCCTGGGCCGTGTGCGTCAGGAGGCGGCCGCCACAATGAGTGAGGGAGAAACCGCCGCTCGTCTCCGCACTCCGCGCATCCTATCCCGCTCCATTCGCCCCCTGCTTTCCCCCGACTCGGAAAGGTGAGGAGGAGGAGAAGAAGGAGGAGGAGGAGGGCTATCACGTGCTACAGGAAGGGGGCCAAGGGTTGGCCGAGGCGACTTTAACCCCAAGCCTGAAGGTTCCTTGGCCAACTACAGTTACGTACGCCTGCTTCCAGTGATCGGCCTCCGCCTGTGCCACTTCAGCACGAGGCAAGGAAAGAAAGAAAGAAAGAAAGCCCTGAAGTCAGGGTTCGGCCGCCTGGCCCGCCTCCTCAGAAGAGGAGCAAGAACTGGTTGAAGGGGCACTTCAACTGCAACCTTGGGCCACCCTTGTTCGCCACAACCGCGACGACGATGGCGTTGCGCACGGCGGCCTTGTCGATGCCGCCGTCCTGCTCCCCGATCTCGGAGAGCCCTAGCGGAGTGAGGAAGGGCCACTCAGCCCGCTGCCCCTACGCCTCGACGAGCACCAACCACGATCCCTGCCTTCTTGAAGGCGATGAGGTTACCGATGATGTTCTTGAGCACCAGGGGGTTATCGGAGTTCTCGAACTCCCCGACGGAGGTGAGGCCCACGGCAGTCTTGAGGCGCGCGATCTTCCCCCGGAGCTCCTCCAAGGAGTCCGTGTCCTTGTACGCGTCCTCGTCGCCCATGCCTTTGTTCTTGTCCTTGCCCTTGCCGAGGCCCATGCTGCGCGGAGGGCGCGAGCGCTGCACAGGGAGCGCGTCCGCCCACTCGTCGGCCAGCATCAGCTCGCTGTCGACGGCAGCCCCCTTTGCCGCCGCCACGCCAGCTGCCTCCTTCTCGTCCTGCTCCATCTTGACGTCGCCTTCGTGGTCTGGGCCCGCATCTCCACCACCATGTACACGGCCACGTCCGCGCGGGCGACGGCGTCGCTGCGCCGTCGTGGGGCCCGCATCGGCCGCTGGCTCGAGGTTGGCGGGTGGCGCGCCCAGCTGCGCGATCGCCGTGCGAAGCAGGCCCTCCGCCGCACGCACCAAGCGCGCTGCGGGCCGCCGCCCCGAGGCGGCTGCGAGCCCAGCGGCCGCGTGGACGGCCAGCAGCGCCCCGCGCGAGGCCTCCAGCGCCGCCAAGCTTTCACCCTTCAGCGTACCCGGCATCGGCCCAGCGGCGGCGCGCGAGGAGGCGGCCTGCGACCCTGGGTGTGAGCCAAGACGGTTACTAGTACGAGGCAAGGAGGGGCAGAACACGGATGAAGGGAGAGGACAGGGAGAGAAGGAGGAGGAGGAAGAGGAGGAGGATGAGGAGGAGGCGCAGGAGGATCGGACAGCCACAAGGGGAAGGATAGGGGAGAGGTCAGACGTCCTTCGCCTCCCCCCAAAAAGCGGGACGCTCCCGCACCGGAGGCACACATATTGTCACCCTGGATCGGGTTCGCTCCCCCTCGAGGGGCCACGACAGGGGGCGCGTGCCAGCTCCATGGGGGCTACAGTCGGACTTGATTGGACAGGACACGCGACAGGACACAAGACCCTTCCGAGGGCCACAGCGCCATTGGACTGCAGGAGGCATGGGTCGCGAGGCACAGGACACGAGGGTGCCCTTGATTTGGCAGGGTCGACCTACTGATCAAGGCCGACTGCATTCTCCGAGCCAGGCTCCTCGTGGGAGTCGCTGGGCAAACGGCCCAGCCTGCGTGCCCTTTCCCCCGTCCAGGCCGGGGCACTGGCACGGGTCTGCCAGACAAACGCCTGCCGAACAAAGACAGTGCGAGGGGCCGCGCGCCCGCTCCTCGTCGCGCCGAGTCCCCGACCACCTCGGGCCGAACCGACGACGAGCGACCCCGCCCCCAGGAGATCTGTGCGGGCCAAGCTCGAAGGCGGTGTTAGGATGAGCTAGGCGAGCAAATGCGTCGGAGTTCTTTGTTCCCGCCCCTTGCTGGAAGGATCCCGCGCCGGCGCGCCGTCCTCTTACAGCTCGGAAGGCCTCCCACACGTGTAACAAAACAGAAGGTGCGGAAGGAGAAGGAGGAGGAGGAGGAGGAGGAGGAAGAGGAAGGAGGAGAAGGATAATGAGGACCAGTGTAAACCCAAGACGCCCAACCATGTCTCAATGCCACCCCCTCCGTCCGGAGTTGCTCATTCATAGTTATGTCCCCTACGACATTTACTTTCATTCGGAATGGGTAAGAAAAAAATAAGGACGAAAGAACGCGCGAGGGGGCGTAAGACCGAAGGCAAAACGAAAAAACAAAAACAAACTAAAAAAGAGGAGTTGGGAATGAGAAAAGGGGGAAGAGATAAGCACCATCAGTGAAAAATCGCCCAAAAAAGAACCAAAAACACAGAGGATGACGAAAATGAGAGGGAGCAGCAAAAAAAAAATAAAAGCAACAAGCAACAAAGGGGAGTAGAAAATAAGAAAGGCGGTGTAGAAAAAGTAATGGGGATGAAAGCGATTGTAAAGAGGGAGAGAACAATGGCTCATTAGAAAACAACCGTCTGAGAAGCCCCAATCATGCCAAGACACCATGACTGGGACCTCGGCGCTACGAATCAACTTGACTGTTGCGAATGTTTAATGCACTCACCCTTCATTCTTGAAGCTGCTGCAAACTTTGGAAACGAAGGTGCGCGGCGCGACGGCGAGAACCACGTGTTGCAACCACCAACCCTCTGTCCTCGAAACTGCTGCAAGCCTTAAATCAGATGCGCGCGGCGTTGAAAACCACCCGCCCTCCATCCTGGAGACTGTTGCAATACTTATACGACTGTGCGCGGCGCTAACGCGAGAACCACCTTTTGCAAACCACCCGCCCTCTATCCGTGAAGCCGTTCCAAACTTTCAGGATCATAGATGGTGAGGCAGTCGCAGCGAAACTCTGCCCGCCCTACCAACACGCTTGGTGGAGCGCGACGGGGTGAAGTTATATCTATGAGGGAGAGGGCTGGAGGAGGAGGTGGAGGATGAGGAGGAGGAGGAGGAGGACGACGACGAGGAGGAGAAAGAAGAGGAGGGGCGGAAGGAGGCAGGAGGAGGAGGAGGAGGAGGAGGAGGAGGAAAAGAAGGAGGAGGAGGAGGAGGAGGAGGAGGAGGAGGAGGAGGAGAGTGGTGCGGGAGCGGGGGGGGGACACGGAGGAGGAATAAGCCTCCTCCCCTTCCCTCCTCCCGTTCCCCCCCCCCTCCGGAGCACGGGCCTCGCCCCAGTCCTCCACAGCGTGTCTCCCGCCGCCGCCGGCGGCGATCGCCGGGGGCGGCGGCTGCGAGCGCCCTGAAGGGGCTCATCGGGTGGGCGCCACCCTCCTCTCGCGAGCGGCGAACATCACCAAAGCCACGCCCTCGCGGACCGGACTCCCGGGCGCGCCCAGAGCCCCTCCTGCGGAGACCAGGTGGTCGTTGGCTTCATTGTCCGGGCTGCACGGCGCAGCGCACCGCGGCATGCTGTTCTCGGTCTCCGGCCTCCTGGGGCCCTCGCCAGGCCCTGGGGCCGCTGGTGAACCCGACGCCTGGGCATGGGTCGGACTTGCGGGGGCCCCGCACTCATTAAAACAATGCAACGGACCTCTGGGGAGGGGGGCGGAGAAGGAGGGACACGAGAAGGCTCTGGCCAGGGAGGGCGGCGCGGTGTCGAACAGTGGGCGCGACGTCGTGGCGTCGGCGCCCCTGCTGCTCTAGTATTGCCCCCACTGCTGCTCCCTGCATGTTCCCCTCGGTCCCACCTCTGGGCAGGTGTCGTCGCAGGAGCCATCGACCTCCACCATCTGAGCCGAGCCAGATCCGAGGAGGAAGATGCGAAGGAGGAGAGAAGAACCACCACTTTGGGAAGCTGCCTCGTGGCCCTTGTTGGGGCCTCATTCCTGGAGGGCTTCACAACCTTTTCCCCTTTGACTTGCGGGGGTCAGGCCAGGCCAATCGATGGAAAGCCAAACCAACGCAAGACAATCCATACAAGTCTGATTCAGTCGTGAGGTCTCCAGGGGCAGCTAGTGCAAATCGTGGACACTCCAGCGCGAGCCTGGAGAAACCACACGGTACCGATACCGCTACTCCCCAAACCTCTCCTGGGGCGTGCTCTGACAATAATTTCGAGGCGAATTCAGCCGTGGCGACGAGGGCCTCCCAGAAGACCCAACAATCGAGTAGAAGATCGACTACAAGATCGAGTCGCCCCCAATTTTGTTTTCCCGTCTGGTCGACGAAACAAATCGTAGAATGATCAATAGATCTTCTGAACACTCTACGTCATTCTCGTAGATCTGACGGAAAAACATTCGATGTGGTAGATCAACTCTGCAGTCGATCGCCAAGTCGGAAAAAAGGGAAACGAGGGAAGGGCGGCGGTATCGGTACCCTTTCCTTCTCTCGGGGCCTCTCGGTACCTTTTCCTCCCCTCGGTACCTGTTCCTCCTCTCGGCGACGAGGGCCTCCCAGAAGACCCAACACTCGAGTAGAGGATCGACTGCAAGATTGATTCGCCCCAGAACTAACGAGGGAAGGGTGGCGATATCGGTACCTTCGGCTGTGGACAGAACTCCCTTTAGTAAACCTCCCTGTAGTGAAAGCGGCCTAGGACCGAAACCGACGGACCTGGACCCGCAAAAATAACGGCCGCGACGCCCTCGCGCGAACCGAAAACGGCCAATTCGCTAATCGACGTGTCAGGGTAGGAGGTCTGTCAACCTCCGACACCCTCCCCTCCCCAGCCGCCCGCGCACCCTCTGTCAATACCGCAGGTACCGACCTCATAATTTCACTGGCAGACGCAACATAACCCACTACAGGTGCAAAAACAACTGCTTCAACCTGCTCAAGTTTAATACGGAAAACAGCTATCGTATTGCTTCGCCCCAGAATTAACGACGGCCCAACAGCGGATCCTGCTCATTTTGAACAGGACTCGCTGTCCACACCGCCGCGGCCTGTGTCCATTCGAGATAGAAGGCCGCCTGCCCAACAGCGGCCGCTGTTGGTTTGGGACAACATTTGCTGCTGGCCATTGTGCCCATTTTTTCCGTACCCACTTCGGGCGTCCAAATCCAGAGACCTCGGCGGACCTCCCGGGGGCCTCCCCTGGCCATCGCTCGGACGTCCATTCCCCGTGTTTTTGTTGCTTTCGGGCGTGGCCTTTTCGCCAAATGATCAAGGATGCTCCCCGATGGTCCTCGCCGAAAGAAAAGTCCTCGATGGTCCTCGATGCTCCTCGATGGTCCTCGATGGTCCTCCTCGATGCTCAAGGATCCTCCTCGATGCTCCTCGATGGTCCTCGATGGTCCTCGATGATCCTCGATGGTCCTCCTCCTCCTCGATGATCAAGGATCCTCCTCGATGCTCCTCGATGGTCCTCGATGGTCCACGTCCGAGCGATGCCAAGTCCCCCGCGGGCTGCCGCCAGGGCCCTCCCCGAGGGCACGGGCGGCTCTCCGAGGAGGGGCCGGCCCTGCGACAGCTGCGCGCCCCGCGCCCTCGGAGTGGCCGAGGGCGCGACGTGCCCTCCTCCTCGTCCTCGTCCTCGTCCTCCTCCTCGACCTCCTCGACCTCGTCCTCGTCCTCCTCCTCCTCCTCCTCCTCCTCCTCCTCGACCTCGTCCTCGTCCTCGTCCTCCTCGTCCTCCTCCTCGTCCTCGTCCTCGTCTTTGTCCTCGTCCTCCTCGTCCTCGTCCTCGTCCTCGTCCTCGTCCTCGTCCTCGTCCCCCTCCTCCTCCTCCTCCTCCTCCTCGTCCTCGTCCTCGTCCTCGTCCTCCTCCTCCTCCTCGTCCTCCTCCTCCTCCTCCTCCTCCTCCAGGGGCCCCTCCGCGAGGGAAAGGCGGCCCTTTCGGCAAGGGGCCGCATATCTCTCTCGACGCGTCTCTCTCTCTCTCTCTCTCTCTCTTTCTCTCCCTCTTTCTATCCCCTCTCTCTCTCGCTCTGTCTCTCGTTGTCTCTCTCTCTCTCTCTCGCTCTCACATTTATATACATGTGCACATATACTAGAACCGCGCGCGCTTCGAGCGCGCTTAGATTCGAGGGCAATCCAAACCAGACTCGGATGAAGATGGACATCATCCCGCAAGGATCATCATACGGGAGCGTACTTCCTGATGGACGTTGCACAAGTCGCTGGATAATCAAATCCTTAGATCATGCTGCTCTGAGCAGATACACCGAACAGCGGCCCGAATGTAATTGTTGAGAGGCTTCGGGAGGCTCCTGGCCTGTGGACCGTCTTCAGCGGTCTCGAAGATCTCCTGGGCGTCTCGAGGGCCCCTCGAACTATCTCGGAGGTGTTGAAACCCGAGTTGGCATTTCGCGGTCTCCTCCCCATGATGACGCCTGAGGAAGCCAACATGGCTGCAAGAGGTCTGCAAGAAGCGCCCAAGGGACACCCGAGGCTCCCAAGAGGCGTAAGCGAGGAGCTACAGAGGCCCACGTGAGGCCCCGAGGGCCAAACACAGCATTCCAAGAGGCCACCGAGAGGCATTCCAAGATACCCATCTGAATTTCCTAGACGCCGCTGAACCACAACCCAAACGCGGTCGCGGGATAGGCCTGGCGGCGACTCGAGAAAAACCAACGGACAACGTGGATGTTCTTCTTGTTTTCCAGTTGCCGCGAATCCGGTACACGGAGGCTGCCAGATCGCCCAGGATGCTCCTGAGCGGGCCGAAGGCGGCTCAAGATGGTTTCCAATACCGCGCCAGAGAGTCTAGCAATCTCGCTGGAGCATCGATGGAGGTCTGAGGTCACAGACACCTCCAGAGGCCCAGAAGAAGGCCAAGAGCGCCCCCAAAACATTGAAACTTGATTATCCTGCTCCCGCCTCCGTCCGTCCTCCTTTCTGCGACCCCGAATCCGTTCCACATTCCTCCCTCGACCCTCTCTGAGGTCCACCCTGGTTTGTTTTTCCAAGCCTTTACGATTTTCTGGCGGTACGGGGGCCCGAAAGGGAGTCCAAAGGACGAAACCGAGGAGACGCATTAGGAGATCGGCAATCGACTGGAAACTTTTGCAATTCCCTTACTTCCTCCTGCTCCAAAGTCCATTCGGGGGTTACCCGGGTCAGGATTTCGCGGTGCGTCCAGCTGCGGCGATGAGAACTCGCAGAAACGTGCAAAACCCGCCGGAACGTCGACCACGATGCCCGATCCTCTCTCTGACCTCTCCTCCACCTCGCCCTTTTCCTCCTCCTGGGAGGCGGAGAGAGGAAGGCGTAAAGGAGAGATGAGGAGGAGGGAAAAGGGACAATAAAGCAACGGCGAGGAGGGAGAAGGCGACAAAGGAGAAGAACGGAGAGCGGGAGACGCAGGAAAACCATGAGCAAGGGAGAGATCAGAGAGAACGAACAGCGAGGGATTGGTAAACAGGAAACGCACTCGGGGGCACGCCAGAGCCTGGTACAGCAGATAACGAAGGAAGTAGACCTTGGAACAACATATGTGAGGGACTTCCCTTCTTGTCAACCTGTGTCTCCTACCACATAGTGGAGCGGGATGCTAGGCGAGAGAGGCGGAGCGAGGAAGGAGTGAAAGGGAAACTGGGAATGAGGGATGCGGGAGACGGATTCGCATGAGGGAGGTGGAGAGACGAAGGCGTGAAGGAAGGACGAAGAGGAGGGAGGAGGGAACATGACAAAGCGGGTAGGAGGGAGGAGGAGAGGGAGGAGATGTATGTGGAACGTGAGAACTTGCAACAATCTTGGATTTGATTGAATTCCTTTTTGTTTCAAGTTGGCTCTGGAGGTCACAAATAGCTCCCATGATTGCCCCAAGAGACTCTAAGAATCACCCCAAAGCTCCGGGGAAGCCCTCGCGAGCCCAAAATCATTGAAAAACCGTATGACGAATTATGATATGTGTGTTCTCGCATTTCCGCTTCCGATGCGCTTCCGAGGCTTGCGCATTGCGCATGCCCCCAAGAGCCGCTCGGGACGCCTCTAGGGGCATCTTGGAGCTCTCCTGGGGGCCTTTTGGGAACTCTTGAAGGCCTCTAGGGGCCCTCTTCGGCACTGGGTGCCTCCGGGGAGTCTCCGGGGAGCTCGTTGGGGCCTGCTCGTATTTTTCGCCTCAGTGCTGCCCCTTCGGGCGTCATGGGGGCCACTTGGGGCCACTTGGGGCCTCTTGGGGCCACTTCGCGCCGCTCGGGACGCCTCTTGGGATCCTCTTGGCGCTCTCTTGGGGGCCATGCTCCAGCCTCGGAAGCGTGTCGGAGGCGGACGTGCGACAAAGCAGACCTATTTGCACTGTCCATGGATTTTCCGATGATTTTGGCCTCTCGAGGGCTTCCCCCGGAGCTCTTGGGGGCCTATTGGAAGCCTCTTGGGGCGATCTTGGGTGCTCCTGGGGGGCTGCCATAGCCGTCGGGGGGCTGGCTTGGACAGCCTTGGAGCTCTCTTGGGCTGTCTCGGGGGCGTCCTGGGCCGTCTTCCGGCCCTCCGGGGGCTCTCTTCGACGCCCGCGAGGGTGGCACCGGGGATTTGCGGCCGATGGTAGCGGAGTTGGCGGAGCCCGGGGGGGAGAGTTCGTCGTCGTCGTCGTCGTCGTCGCCGCCGCCGCCGCCGTCGTCGTCGTCGTCGTCGTCGTCGCCGCCGCCGCCGCCGCCGCCGTCGTCGTCGTCGTCGTCGTCGTCGTCGTCGTCGTCGTCGTCGTAGTCGTCGTCGTCCATTCGAGGTTCGACGACGTCGGGGTCGTCGTCCACCTGGGGGGCGCCTTCTGTCCTCTGCATGAGGGGCGCCTCGGGGGCATCCGGGAGACTGTTGTGGCCACATTGGGGCACAAGACCCGAACCCGTTTTTGAGAGCTTTCAGGCCCTTGCCGTCGCTCGGACTTCCATTTCCCGTGCATTTTTCGATCTCGTGCGTGTCTTTTTTACTCGATGGTCCAGGATGGTCCTCCATGGTTCTCGCCGAGAAAAAAATGCACACGTCCGAGCGATGCCAAGGGCCGTTTTGGGGGCGCGGGGGGCCCCGCTGGGGCTCTCTTGCGGAGGCCCCTCGGGGCACCTTTGAGCGATGTGATGAGAAGCCCCCCGAGGCCGCCCTGGGGCTGTCCTGTGCCGTCTTCGGGAGCTGTGGGCACCTGTGGGCTCTCTTGGGGGTGTCTGGGGGCATCCTTTGGGCTCCTCGGGGGGCCTGCGGAGGCCCTTCTGGGCCGTCTTGGGCCCTCTTGGGGCCCTCTTGGGCCGTCTTCGGGCTCTCTTGGTCTGGGATGTCTGGCGGCCCCCCATGGGCTCCCCTGGGGGCTTGCACAAACCATCCTGGGCCGTCGTGGGTCTTGTTAGGCCCGCTTGGGCCGTCTTCGGGCTCTCTTGGGGATTCCTTAAGATGGGGCGGTCTTAGCGGCGTGTGGGGTCGTGGTGCACGCTGGGGCAGCCCGCCAATCGTAGACACTAAAAATATACGTTTGTTTGTCGAAAGGAATGGGGCGACTTCAACCTCCTGGGGCACTATTTGGGGCCATCTTGGAGCCCTAGAGGCGATCTTGCCCCGCGGAAGTTTCTTACAGTCAAATCGTATCATAAGGACGTACGACAAGGATGCACGGGCCTTGGAAGGCCATCTCGAAGCTGTTCGAGCGGGGCGCGGCCAACGAAAGTGGCCGAGGATAGACCGAGGAGGAACGGATGCAAAAGTACCCTGGGTGGGTTGCCCATCCTTACCGTGCGGGTCGACTGTATCCCCCGATGGCCCTGGGGGCCCACATGAGCCCTGGGGGTACCTCGAGGACTTCAGTGCTCGATGACACGTGTGCCCCAAGATCTCTCCTCTCCTGGCAGGACCTCGGATCTCAGATGTCTACTGTATAGGGACCCTGATCGCCCTCATCGTCGTGGTCGCACGTCGTCGTCGTCGTCGTTGTCGTTGTCGTTGTTGTTGTTGTTGTTGTTGTTGTTGTTGATGTTGTTGTTGTTGTTGTTGTTGTTGTTGTTGTTGTTGATGTTGTTGTTGGTGTTGTTGTTGTTGTTGTCGTCGTGGCCGCCGAGCAAAAGGCGCACGGTTGGCACGCTGGCGGCGCCTTGCCCGCGCCGCGCCACGTCAGGCATCAGCTGCGGCGGCGGCGGCTCGTGGGCAAAGGCAGGCGCCTCTCGGGGGCGACGGCGACGGCAACCGCGAGCGATGGGACGCCGAATGAATTGCTGACACTGGCCGTCGCTCGGACGTCCTATCTCTGCGTTTCTTTTCGGTGTCGTGCGTGTTTTTTTTGCCGGATGATCAAGGATGCTCCTCGATGGTCCGCGCCGAAAGAAACATGCACACGTCCGAGCGATGCCAAGAGCACTTGCGGTCGGGAACCTTTCCCTGGCGTGTCGCAGTGGAGGCCCTGGCCACGCGCTGCGCCCTGCGGGTGGATAGCGTGTGTCGCTGGGCTTCGCGGGGCGGGAAGCTCGGAAAAAAAGGCTCGGGGCGTTGACGGTCGGAAGTGGGGACGTCGTTGGCGTGATCGCGGCCGTGCACGGCTCGCCGCGACACGCTAAACAAAAGTTCCCGGTCCGACCGTGCAGTGCGGCCGCCTGGGGACCGCGCGCCCGACCACAACACGGTCCTGGGAAAAAGGGGGTCGAGGGCTCCAGGGTTGGTCACCCAACCAAATGGGACCCGAGATCTTCGTGGATGCGTGAATATTGTGGACGCCCGGAATCGATACGGAAAGAATTTGTACAATGTCCAACAGCAAATGTTGTCCCAAACCAACAGCGGCCGCTGTTGGGCAGGCGGCCTTCTGTGTCGAATGGACACAGGCCGCGGCGGCGTTGACAGCGAGTCCTGTTCAAAATGAACAATATCCACTGTTGGGCATTGTGCCCATTCTTTCCGTGCCCATTTCGTTCGTGCAGAACTATCGACCCCTAACGAATAAGTGGCCGCCCATGCCGGGCAAAACCTGCTGTGTCGCAGTATTGATCATAGCAAGCCACGTCTCCATCACAGAGCGGGGGAGGGGACGGGGAATCGACGTGCCTCGGCAGAAGCCGTACCCCTATTTGAGGCCACCGCGATCGCCGCGGCGACCTCCAAAACCGACCCGGTGATTTGGTTCGGGGTCGGGTATCACGCAACGACTCGAGGGTGAGCGGCGGAGGAGAAGCTCTGCGCCGCTGGACCAGATGGCCCGCCTGAAGAGGGGACGGGGGGACAGCGGCGTCACGGACAAGAGGGGAAAGGGGTGGAATGGGAGGGCGCCTGAGCAAAAGGAGGGGGGACGAAACGAAAGCGAAACGGGGGGGGCGCCCTTCCATGCTTCCACTCCACCCCATCCATCCTGTTTTTCTCTTCTACCACGAAGCCAACGCACAACTAGCTTCACGACTCCACGACAGGAAACTGTGAGGTTGAAGACACCAGGGCAAGCCAGGAACGTCAACCAACACGTCGCCAAAAACACCATCCACGCCCACGCTGCTAGCCCTCCGTCGCCCAGCCTGGTCTCAACCCCTTCCATCCACCGCCATCCACACTGGAGGCCCCCAGCATTCCCCAGGCGGAAATATCTGGAGGCCCCCTGCAAAAACATCCAATGGCCCCATGCAGAGGCAGTCCTGGAGCCCACGACGTTTCGGGCGCCCTGGGGTGGTCGCCGTTCGAAGCAGTTGTATTTGACCCACATTGTGAGCCCCTCGAGGATGGCTGCGGACACCTCGTTGGACAGCCTGGACACCTCTTCTTTGGTCAGGAGGTCGGCGTCGCGCTTTATGACCGCGGTCTTGACGGTCTGACAAATTCGCAAAATGACAGAGCCGCGGGCGCAGCCCGGCCAATCTCGCGCCGATTTCTGACCGCGTAGAGAACGTGTGGCACGAACGTCTGGCAGCTGAGAAAACAAGCAGATACGTGGCGTAGAGCCTCGAGGATGTCTGGGCGTTGCCGCGTCTGCGCGGTCATATGCGAGCCCCGTACGTCCACCCAATGGCCGATGGCCCAGGTGCCGGAGCCTGGCGCGATGCGCCCCATGTCCTCCACTCGGTCCCAGGCCAGGCGAGTTCTGGCTGAGCTGGTGCCCATGTCGTCGAAGACGACCCCGATGAAAGTGCGGACGTCCTGCAATCTGCAGACCACGTCGGCTCAGCGGTAGTCGGCGGTTCCCTTGCCTCGAGCTGGGTCGACAGACGTGACGGCCCCCCGGCCAGCCCAACCTGATGCGCTCTCTGTGCTCGGAGGCCTGTGGATCTCCACCTGGTCGCCAGCTTTGAACCAACCCTCTCCGGACACGGGGGCGCGTGTCTGGAAGGCGCGGCTGGCGCGGAAAATGGGCGCAACCGCAAGCATGCGTGGCAATGCGAACTCTCTGACTCTCCACTGCGATCGGCTGGGATGCGCTTCCCCACCAGCAAGGGGTCGGCACCTGCGAGGATGTCGCCGGATACCTCGCTCGATTCGACTGCTTCCAGCGGTAGCAGCATAACGGGCAGCTTCCCGAAGACGACGTAGCATGAAGTGACGCCGCCAGCGTGGGCGAGGCTGTTGCCTGCAAGTATGGCGCGATCCTGAATAGAGGCCCAGTTGGCTACCATACCTACGGGTTCTAGCTGCTCCTCTGCGGCGTGATGAAACTAGCGCGCTGTCGCGGAGGACGGGTATCACCTGGACTCCTCGCCTCTTCCCCCACGATGTAAGTACAGGTCATGCCGCCCACTCCATCCACAGTGGAACTCTCCATCGCGCTGGGTATTCGGCTCCGCCTTCGGTCGATGGCTGCACCGAGTCGCGCTTGGAGTCGATCCCCGACCCCCTGGCCCTCGCCCAAACACGTGGCGCAGCAAATCAGATGCATGATCGTGCTCTCTTGGTAGAAGACGATGTGACACTCGACGTGCTGTTGAATCGCGTTGAGGACTGGAATGTAGGGATCGTTTGGTGTGCTGGTGGTTCCGGGTTGCGGTATTCCCTACAAGTACTGGTATCGCGTACCCATCATAACTGGAAAACGCCCCGGTAGAAAAACAACCAGCGGCGGCGGGTGGGCGCCGCGCTCTTTGAAGTTATTGGTGACGTAGTTGTTCTGGTCGATGTCCGCCTCGTCGCTCGTCTCAGGGAGCGCGAGGTGGATGAACACGGGGAGCAAAAAGAACATTCTCGTCGAACGCGTAGAAGATGATGGGGATTTTTTTTTTTTTTTTTTTTTTTTTAAGGACTGGCGGAGGTGCCGCGCGGGCCATGGCGGCAACAGGTACTGGAAAAGAGCCGGAACTCAGCTGCTATCTACGTTCGGCGAACGTAGATAGCAGCTGAGTTCCGCGAGCGTCGTTCGCGGAGGCGACAAACACTGTAAACCACTCGTCTAACACGGGCGCGTCCGGTTGCAACCTACCGTACCCCCGGGCCAATACGGCAATGGAAACGGGAGACACTTGAACAGGGCAAAGTAAGCAGGAACTATCAACAAGCTACGCTTCGAGTGCAAGGAGGACCAAGAGGAAGAGCAGGAAAAGGAGGAGGTGGGGGACTTCGTGGGCCCCGGAAACGGCAGGGCCGTTTTTTCACCGTTTCCAGCAAAAATGTCCCTTGAAAATGGAAACGGCAAAAACACGGCGACCGGAAACGGCAAACAAACGGCTCCAGGATTGGAACCGGAGCCGGAACCGGTCAAAAAACGGTGACGGAACCGGTAAGAAAAACGGCGTCGGAACCGGCAACAAAAACGGCAGAACGGGACTGGTAAAAAAACGGCCCTGTCGTTTCCAGGGCCCACTAAGGTGGGGGAGGACTTTCGATCTTCGAGGCTCGAGTCCGCGGAAGGCGCCCCAGAGGTCTGGGCCACTTCGCGTGAACCTGAGCTTCCTCCCGAATCGTTACCTGACGACCCCGCGGCCCTGGCCATCGCTCGGACGTCCATTTCCTGTGTTTGTTTCGGTTTCGTGTGTGGTTTTTTCGCGAAATGATGATAAAGGATGCTCCTCGATGGTCCTCGCCGAAGGAAAAATGCACACGTCCGAGCGATGCCAAGGGCCAGGCAGGGGCCCCTTGAGGCTGAAGATTGTCAGGAGCCTTCCTTCGTCACTTCTTTCACGACGCGAGAAACGTCTGGGGCTCGGAGGGCACCAATCAACCTGTGCTTGTCCAGGGGTGCGGTCCGACAAGGATCCAGAGGCGGACCCAGCCGTGGCGCCGAGAAGCCTCCCAGAGGTTCAAAAACTAGGACGGTCGTGACAAACCTACATCCTCGATCCTCGGAGCACCCTCCCCCGAATCTAGGACGACGGGGAAGACGCACTCACGTCGGGAACGATGCAAGACATATTCTCTGCAGCCTGGAACGAAAAAGATACGATGATCAACAAATACCACCGGAACCAGAACCCGCTTTGTAATCATCGCCCTGGGCGCTGCTACGTGACGGGCCCCTCGGGGCTTGTCTTCATCGTCATCCCCGGACATCCGATGATCTGATTTTTCTCAGCGCGCGGTCCCCAAGTTCCGACCCCTTCTCCAGGGCCAATCTTTCGCCTCAGGTCCACAATTTCTGGCCCCAGGGCCCCAAAAGAGGGCCCCAAGTGTCAAACTCAAGGAAGAACAAACGGACTCTGGACAAAATCATACTGGCCGAGATCTGGGGTCACCTCCGCCGAGCCTGCGAACCCATACAGCCGCCGCGGGGCGGCGTCGTCCTCGTCCTCGACCTCGTCGTCGTCTTCCTCGCTGTCGTCGTCGTCGTCGTCGTCGTCCTCGCTTTCGTCGTCTTCGCTTTCGTCGTCCTCGCTTTCGTCGTCCTCACTTTGACCGTCGTCGTCGTCGTCGTCGTCGTCGGCGTCGTCGTCGTCGTCGTCGTCGTCGGCGTCGGCGTCGTCGTCGTCGTCGTCGTCGTCGTCGTCGGCGTCGTCGTCGTCGGCGCCGCCGCGCGGGGGCGGCGGTCTGCGCGCGACGCGCGCGACACGCGGCGCCCGCGGCGCCGCGCCAGCTGGCGCGCCCCAGAGCCCCAGCGCCGCGCCGAGGGGCTCCGCGGCGGGCGCCAGGGGGACGTCCTCTCCGCGGCGGCGGCGGAGGGCGGCGATCAGCGGCGACGACGACAAGGGCGACGACGGACGACGGTCAGCGACGACGACGTCGCGCTAGCGGCGGCGGCGAGAGGCGATCGGCGGCGGTGGCGGGGGAGCCCAGCATCGAATCGATGAGTCGGATCGGCGATCGAAACGAATCGGGTCGGCGAACATCGGCAGCCAAGAGGGGACAATTCGAATCGGCAGGAATCGGCAGGCTAGTATGGCCCCCATTTGAGAAGCCGAACTCGACATCGGGATTCCGCCTCTCATCTGGCCGAGACAAACTGAACAGAACATGTTCTACCATCTGGCGGTGGACAGACCTCCCTTTAATAAACCACCATGGAGTCCGGGCGGAGCCCGGGCGGAGCCCGGGACACTCCCCCAGATCCTCCAGGATCGCCCCAAGAGGGCCCCAAGAACGCCCCCAACACAATCCAAGAGAGGTCCGAGACGCCCGAAGATCGCTCCACGGCGCCCAAGATGGCCTCCAGACGGCCCAAGACGTCTCCAAGATGACCCAACACGCCTCCAAGATGCCCCAAGAGACCTCCACGAGCACTCCCAAGAGGGCCCCAAGAGGCAAAAATCCATGTTTTTTTCTTAGGTTTTGGACAGATTTGGGCGTTTCAACCTTTTCGGTTCCCCGACGCCCCTAAACGGCTCAAGAGGCCTCCAAGATCGCCCCAAGAGGGCCCACGAGGCCCTCAAAAGGGCCCCAAGACGGCCCAAGACGGCTCAAGGGGGCCTCCAATATGCGCCCCCGGAAGAGGCCCAAGAAGGCCCTCAAAAGGTACCCCAAGACGCCCAAGACGGCTCCAAAGCGGCCCCAGAGGCCTCCAAGACGGCCCAAGACGGCCCCAAGAACGCCCCCAACACGGTCCAAGAGAGGTCCGAGACGCCCGAAGATCGCTCCACGACGCCCAAGATGGCCTCCAGACGGCCCAAGACGTCTCCAAGATGGCCCAAGAAGCCTCCAAGATGCCCCAAGAGGCCTCCAAGAGAACTCCCAAGAGGGCCCCAAGAGGCAAAAACCTGTGCTTTTCCTTTGGTGTTGGACAGATTTGGGCGTTTTAACCTTTTCGGTTCCCCGACGCCCCAAAACGGCTCAAGAGGCCTCCAAGATCGCCCCAAGAGGGCCCAAGAGGCCCCCAAGAGGGCCCCAAGACGGCCCAAGACGGCTCCAAGACGGCCCCAGAGGCCTCCAGCACGGCCCAAGAGGGCCCCAAGAACGCCCCCAACACTAGAGATCAAGTTTTTATTATTCCACATAACGCGCGTTATGTGGCTGGGTGGGTGGGTGGGGTCGCTGGCACATAACATAACACAGCCGCGCCCGGCCGCTCGAATGGCTGTATGCACACACTCTGATGCAGCAGCCTACGCGCGCACCACATCGCGCGTGTACACCACAGTGCATGGCGCATGGCAAGGATCACTAAACCACAGAAACTGCGTATACGACTGTAAACGCGCCATACCATTTTTTTGTCACACCCTTTGCTGCGCCCACAGCAGCACGTTCCGCGCGCACAACGCAGTCGCGCCTGGCCGCTCGAATGCTGATTGTGCTGGAAGGACTGCCCTTTGTTACTATTGGTCATAGCACTCATGCAACGAAAGGACCTAGCAGCTGCGAGTGCTACACAGCGCCGCAATGCCCACGAACACCACGCATGCTGATGCAGCAACCTACGCGTGCACAACATCGTCAGCGTACGTCGCAACGCACGGGTGCACAACAGTGCCTGTGTATACAGCTGTCAACGTGCACACCACCTGTAGTACGCCAGCGAAAAAATCGCTTGCGACCCGACAGCCACGACGCGCCTATGTCAAGCGCTACAATAGTTTGCAGTCCGATCAACGCGACGTGCCCGTAAACGGCACAATGCTTTTGACGAGCGCAGCGTCTGTGAAAACCACAGCGCTTGTGAACACCAAAGCGCCTGTCAACGTAGCGCCTGCGAACGCCACAGCGCCCGTGAATGCCGCATCGCCTGTGCACGCGACATACCCAGAAAACGCCACAACCCGTGTGAACGCCACAACGCCTGTGAACACAGCGCGCGCGAGCACCGCAGAGCCTGGGGCCCGGCGGCAATGCGCACGCACTTACAGTAAAAGTAGCAGTGGTAATAGCAGTGGTAGTACTCGTAGTAGTCGTAGTAGTAGTAGTAGTAGTAGTAGTAGTAGTAGTAGTAGTAGTAGTAGTCGTAGTCGTAGTAGTCGTAGTAGTCGTAGTAGTCGTAGTAGTCGTAGTAGTCGTAGTAGTCGTAGTAGTCGTAGTAGTCGTAGTAGTCGTAGTAGTCGTAGTAGGCGTAGTAGTCGTAGTAGTCGTAGTAGTCGTAGTAGTCGTAGTAGTCGTAGTATAGGCAGAGTAGTCGTCAGTAATTAGTATAGTAATAGTAGTATATAGTAGTATAGTCGTAGTAGTAGTCAGTAAGTAGTAAGTAGTATAGTAGTAGTAATGTAGGTAATGTACTAGTAGTACTAGTAAAGTAGTAGTAGTAGAAGTAAAGTAAGTAAGTAGTAGGTAGTAAGTATACTAGTAGTACTAGTACTATTACTAGTACTGGTAGTAGTATTAGTAGTAGCATGCAGTAGTAGTGTAGTAGTAGTAGTAGTAAGTCCGTATCGTAGTCTCGTCATCGTAGTGGTTACAGTAGTAGTAGCTAGTAGTAGTAGCAGTATTAGGTAGTAATTAGTAAAGTAGTAGTAGTCCGTGTAATAGTGAATAATAATGGTGGTAGTTCGTGTAAGTAGTCGTAGTAGTAGTAGTAGTAGTTAGTAGTATGTCGTATTTAGTAGTATGTAGTAGTAGTATGTGGGTATTATAGTATTAGTAGTAGGCCTAGTAGTCAGTACTAGTAGCAGTAGTAGTAGTAGTAGTGGTAGTAGTAGTAGTAGTAGTAGTAGTAGTAGAGTAGTATTAGAGTAGTAGTAGTAGTAGTAGTAGTAGTAGTAGTAGTAGTAGTAGTAGTAGTAGTAGTAGTAGTAGTAGTAGTAGTAGTAGTAGTAGTAGTCGTCTCCGGCACCTGCCTCTCTCGCCTTGTGCCAGCGGGGCATTTTGATGTACACAGTTTTGACTCCGGCCGTCGTCGTCGTCGTCGTCGTCGTCGTCGTCGTCGTCGTCGTCGTCGTGGTTGGCCTCTCGGGGGCCTCTGGAAAGCTGTTTTGAAGCGTTTCGGGAGCAGCTTTGGGGCCTCATTTGGGCCTCTTGGGGGCCTCTTGGGGCTTCCAGGGGGCCTCTTGGGCGCTTGTTGGGGCCTCTTGGGGGTTTCTTTTTGTTCTCCCCCCTCCGCTTTGCAGCAATACTCATGTCACCTGAGTCTGTCTCTGTATGTCGCAAGTTTGCACGAGCGTACCCGGGGCAACGCAGATCGCAACATGTGGAGGACACACATGATGAACGGTCTACAAGTTCAACAGGCGTAGCGTCGAACTCGGGCTCAAAACTCACTAGTTGTTGATCATAATGTAAAGCGCAAGGGCATTCACGGCGCCGTCCTCGACGTCCGCCTCTGGTTTCCGGGCCTTCGCGTCGGGAGCGCCGACGCAGCACTCGTAGACGCAGCCGAACGTCAGGATGACGACCCCGAGGCAAAACCAGAGCCAGCACAGGTCGATGTACCACTCCCACGCGAACCAATTCAGGAAGACGGGAAAGAAGGTGAACACGCCCGCGGCGAGAATTACAAATATGCCCAACAAGATGCCAGACATGCCATAGTCGCAGTGGCAGTTGATGGGGCACGCCACGCTCGCCTCAGGCGGCCGCGTCCAGTGCCGAAGCGCGCGGGGAGCACGAACCCAAAAGTCGAAGCTGTCGAGCCACGATTGAGCCAAAATGGCTTGAGCCAAAATGGCTACGAAGCCTCTTGGGGGCTTCTTGGGGCCTTCTGCGGGCCTTTTAGGGCGGGAAGCTGAATTTTCGGTTCGTGGTCCCTCTCTTGGGCCTCTCTTGGGCCGTCTTGGGCTTCTCTTGGGCCGTCTTAGGGGCCTCTTGGGCGGTCTTGGGGCAATCTTGGAAGCCTCTGCTATGGCCGTAGTAGTAGTAGTAGTAGTAGTAGTAGTAGTAGTAGTAGTAGTAGTAGTAGTAGTAGTAGTAGTACTAGTAGTACTAGTAGTAGTAGTAGTCGTAGCAGCAGTAGTAGTAGTAGTAGTAGTAGTAGTAGTAGTAGTAGTAGTAGTACTAGTACTAGTAGTAGTACTCTTGAGTACTAGTACCAGACTAGTAGTATGTATTAGTAGTATGTAGTTAGTCACAGCAGTAGTAGTAGTTAGTAGTAGTAACGTAGTAGTAGTAGGAGTTTAGTAGTAGTCAGTAGTAACCAGTAGTAATAATAATAGTGGTAGTCGTAGTAGTAGTAGTAGTAGTAGTAGTAGTAGGTAGTTACTCTTAGTCCAGTACTAGTAGAGTAAGTAGAGTAGTAGTAGTTTGTTAGTAGTAGTAGTAGTAGTAGTAGTGGTAGTAGTAGTAGTAGTAGTAGTAGTAGTAGTTATTAGTAGTAGTAGTAGTAGTAGTAGTAGTAGGTAGTAGTAGTAGTAGTAGTAGTAGTAGTAGTAGTAGTAGTAGTAGTAGTAGTAGTAGTAGTAGTGGTGGTAGTAGTGGTAGTAGTAGTAGTAGTAGTAGTAGTAGTAGTAGTGTCGTAGTAGTAGTAGTAGTAGTAGTAGTAGTAGTAGTAGTAGTAGTAGTAGTAGTAGTAGTAGTAGTAGTAGTAGTAGTAGTAGTAGTAGTTAGTCGTAGTACTAGTAGTAGTACTAGTAGTAGTAGTAGTAGTAGTAGTAGTAGTAGTAGTAGTAGTAGTAGTCGTCGTCTCCGGCACCTGCCTGTCTCGCCTTGTGCCAGCGGGGCATTTTGATGTACGCAGTTTTGACTCCGGCCGTCGTCGTCGTCGTCGTCGTCGTCGTCGACGTCGTCGTCGTCGTCGTCGTCGTGGTTGGCCTCTCGGGGGCCTCTGGAAAGCTGTTTTGAAGCGTTTCGGGAGCAGCTTTGGGGCCTCATTTGGGCCTCTTGGGGGCCTCTTGGGGCTTCCAGGGGGCCTCTTGGGCGCTTGTCGAGGCCTCTTGGGGGGTTCTTTTTGTTCTCCCCCCTCCGCTTTGCAGCAATACTCATGTCACCTGAGTCTGTCTCTGTATGTCGCAAGTTTGCACGAGCGTACCCGGGGCAACGCAGATCGCAACATGTGGAGGACACACATGATGAACGGTCTACAAGTTCAACAGGCGTAGCGTCGAACTCGGGCTCAAAACTCACTAGTTGTTGATCATAATGTAAAGCGCAAGGGCATTCACGGCGCCGTCCTCGACGTCCGCCTCTGGCTTCCGGGCCTTCGCGTCGGGAGCGCCGACGCAGCGCTCGTAGACGCAGCCGAACGCCAGGATGACGACCCCGAGGCAAAACCAGAGCCAGCACAGGTCGATGTACCACTCCCACGCGAACCAATTCAGGAAGACGGGAAAGAAGGTGAATACGCCCGCGGCGAGAATTACAAATCTGCCCAACAAGATGCCAGACATGCCATAGTCGCAGTGGCAGTTGATGGGGCACGCCACGCTCGCCTCAGGCGGCCGCGCCCAGTGCCGAAGCGCGCGGGGAGCACGAACCCAAAAGTCGATGCTGTCGAGCCACGATTGAGCCAAAATGGCTTGAGCCAAAATGGCTACGGAGGCCTCTTGTGGGCTTCTTGGGGCCTTCTGCGGGCCTTCTAGGGCGGGAAGCTGAATTGTCGGTTCGTGGTCCCTCTCTTGGGCCTCTCTTGGGCCGTCTTGGGCTTCTCTTGGGCCGTCTTAGGGGCCTCTTGGGCGGTCTTGGGGCAATCTTGGAAGCCTCTGCTATGGCCGTTGCACATCTCCAGGGGTCGTCTTGGAGCCGTCTTGGTGCCCTCACGGAGCCATCTCGGAGCCTCCTGGGAGCCTCTTTGCGCCCCAAGGGAGCTTAAAGGGGCACCAAGAGCGTTCGAAGAGGGCCTCAAATAGGGTGCGCAATTGCGCACCGTCAGACGTCTCCTCGGTACGAATGCACCCCTGTGCCTGTATACACATCCAGCATGTACATCGCTGTGCCTGCGTACACCACAAAGCCCGTGCACACCTCCAGGGCACGGCCCCATACCCCCGTTGCCTGCGGGGACAACAGCAATTATCTTTGCGTGCGACAATGCTGGACACCACCGCGCCTGTGTGCACCACAATTGCCGCCGCAGCCGGCGTGTGCGCTACGCGCGCCGAACTGCTCGTTGTTTCCACTGCTGGGTGTGCCGCCGCGCCTGCGTGGGTGCCACATCAGCCTGCGCGCGCCACGCGCCTCTACATACCACAAGCACATGCCTGCGCACGCTGCAAACACGTTGCGCGCGCACTACGCACAGCATACCTGTGCGCTAAACAACACGCGCTGCTGCAACGGGGGTGGGTGGGGCGGCGGGCGTTATGTTATCTACTGGGTGGGTGGGTGGGTGGGTTGGAGGCCACATAACGCGCGTTATGTGTTCGAGTATAAAAACTTGATCTCCTGCTGTCTGCTCCAAGGACTGACGCGGCCTTCTGGACAGACGCTGCAGGCTTCTTCTGAACCACGACAGGCTTCTTCTGATCCTTGTGGGCTGACGCGGCAGGCTTCTTCTAAACCACGACAGGCTTCTTCTGATCCTTCTGGGCCTTGACAGGCTTCTTCTGGATTGGCGCGGCCGGCTTCTCGTGGACTGACGCGGCAGGCTTCTTCTGAACTGACTCTCTTCAGCCCTCCTGCGAGCTTCCCTGAACCTCTTCGCCCGAAACCTTTTCCTGAGATCGCTCTTCCTGACCCTCTCAATGTAAGCGTGGTGCTGAGGGTTCTCCTGGCGCTCCACCTCCTTGTCGCGGCCCTGAGGAAGCTGATAAGACCGGTCGAACTGATTAGTCGTGTTCTCGCTGTTCTCGCTGTCTGACATTGCCTGAGAAGATAAGCCTGAAGCTTGCCTGAGAAGACAGGTCTGACAGCGCCGCTGCAGGTGGAAGCCTGAAGCTTGAGCCTGAGCCTTCGCGCCAACATGAATCTCCTGAAGTGAGCTATGTAGGAGCTCAAGAATTTCAGAGAGACTGAAACCCTTGCGTCGAGGCGCGCTAAGAGGCCAGCCTGGGAGCCTGCCTAGAGGCTTGCTCAGGAGCCTGCTCAGTGGCCTGCGTCTGCTTAGGCCTGCTCAGGAACCTGCTCAGAGGTCTGCTTCGGAGGTCTGAGAGGCCTGCTTGGGGGCCTCTCTGAGAGACCTGCTGAGGACCCTTCCCAAAGAAGCTGTCCCTGCTCCTGCTTCTCCTGCTTGTCCTGTTCATGTTCCTTGTTTTGCTCCTCCTTCTCCTCTTCTCTTCCTCCTCCTTCTCCTCCTTCTCCTTCGCCTCATATTGCTGACCCTCCTCCTCCTTGTCCTCCTTCTCTTCCACTTTTTCTTCGTTTGTATTCTTTATCTTTTCCGAAGAGAGTTCTGTTGCAAGGCCCTTCGAGAAATTGATTTTCATCGGCCGCCCTAGGGGGAGGTCCACGAGAGGGCGCCCCGCCCTCCCCGCACCGCGGCGTTATCTCAGCACCCGGCCGCGCGAAAAAAGAAGAAGGAAAAATCCAATTCTAGTCCTGCGCGTGTCCTAAGGGTTCCAAAGGATTCATTTAGGATTCTTACGGATTCCCTTACGATTCCTGCGCATTCCGAAGGCTTTCTATGGATTCCTCAGGATTCCAAAAGACTCCTTTAATTTCTTAAGGGCTCGTCAGGAATTCCAGGGGATTCCTCGTGCATTTAAGGATTCCTTAGGATTCCTACAGGTTCCTCAGGATTCCTGAGGATTCCTAGAGATTCCGAAAGATTCGTTCTCCTCCTTCTCTTCTTCCTCCTCCTCCTCTTTCTCTCCTTCCAGTGCTTCAGACTTGTGAGCGACGCTTCAATCTCACCAACAATCCAATCTGACCTGGGCAAGACACAGAACAACCTGCAGACGATCCGTTCTGAACTAACTGGAAAAGCTGAGAAACCTGGGATAGCTGAGAAACCCGGGAAAGCTGAGAAACCTGGGAAAGCTGGGAAAACGGAAAAAACTGAGAAACTGACAAACCTGAGAAAGCTGAGAAACCTGAGAAAAGCTGAGAACCCTGAGAAAGCTGAGAAAACTGAAAAACATCAAAAAAAAACTGCGAAAGCTGTGACAACTGAGAAATCAAAAGAGAAGCCGAGGCGCTACTGAGGACTTGCTAGGAAGCTGAGAATTAGCGAGTGGGAGCTCCGAAAGCTGACAAAAAACGAAGAAAACGGAGGAATAAACAACGCGGGAGAAGCAATGTGGTTGCTTTTTGGCTGTGGGATGCTGAACAGCTGATCTCTGAGGCGGTTGCTGATTCCTGACGCAGGAATCTTGAGAGAGACGGGCGGCGGCCTAAGGCTGAAATTCCATGAGATCTGAAAGCGCGCCCTTAGCAGCGCCTGGACCGGCAAAAGGCAACGAGGAGGTCGGGGGGACGAAGAGGGAGAGGAGACGGAGGAGTTGGCTGCGAGGGGGCAGGAGGAGGAGGAGAAAGAGGAGAGCGAGAGAGGATGAAGGCGTCGTTGCAGCATCAGCCCTGGCGTGCCACCTGAAAAACTGAACTCGAGGCTGACAGGGCCTTCGCTGAAGGAAGCCTGCCCTGAGCTGCGCCAGGCCCGAGGAGTTCGCCGCGGCAGAGTAAGAGGAGGGAAGAAGGCGGAGAAAACTGAAACACCTGAGAAAGCTGAGAAAACTGAAAAACCTGAGAAAGCTGAGAAACCAAAGAAAAGTTCAGAAACCTGAGAAAACTGAAAAAAACTGAGAAAGCTGAGAAACCAGAGCAAGCTGAGAGAACTGAGAAAGCTGAGAACTGAGAAATCAAAGGAAGCTGAAACTGAGAAAACTGACAAACTGATAAACTTGAGAAACCTTAGAAAGCTGAGAAAAAGCTGAGAAACCTAAGAAAGCTGAGAAACTTGAGATAGCTGAGAAACCTGAGAAAAGCTGAGAAACCGGAGAACACTTAGAAAACAGAGAAACAGAAAAACTGAGAAAGCTGGAAAAAAAACAGAGAAAGCTGAGAACAAGGAGAAACTAATAACGCTGACAGAGCTGCTCATCTGCACATGCCCCTGAGCACGCTCTGAGTGCTCATCCTCCACCAGACGGGCGGTTTCCCATGCCTGATGCTGCGCCTGAGTGCGTGCTCATAGCTGCGCGCGGCGCAGCCTGAGCTCCACTCGCACTTAGAGCAAATCTGCACTGCCTGAATCATTTTCAAGTGGCTGACGTACGACTGACACTCCTCAGCGTTCGGGTTGGTGAACTGAGCTTGGTCGAGTGCTGCCTGGAGAACTGGCAATGGCAAATTCCTGAGCCATTTCTCAAAGCCCTTCTGGCCCTTCACCTTTGGGTCTGACGCCGCGAGCTCCGCCTGAGCAGCGGCCTTGTCCTGAGGCTCCTGGGGCGCCTCCCCCCGGGCCTCCTGCGGCGCCTCCACCTGAGCCTCCTGGGCCTCCCGGGGCGCCACGGCCTTGTCCTAAGCCTGCTCCGCCTGGCCCTTCTGGAGCGCCTCCTCCTGAGCCCGCTCCTGGGCCTCCTCCTCTTGGGCCTCCCCCTGGCCCTTCTGGAGCGCCTCCTCCTGGGCCTCCTCCTGCGCCTTCTCCTGGGCCTTCGCCTCAGCGACCTGCTCCTGGGCCTCCTCCTGGGGCGCCTCCTCCTGAGGCGTCTCCTTGTCCTTGTCCTGGGCCCCCCCTGAGGCGCCTCCTCGGCAGCCTTCGTCTGAGCGCGGCTCTTGCCAGCAGGTTTGGGAGCCTTGCTCGACGCCTGGGAACTGATATTCCCAATGATTTCTGAACGGCGTCCTTGACTTCATGCCTCAATTGCGCATTCTCTTCTGCCTTGAGCCTCTTCCTGACCTCATTCGGATCCTCAGGAATCTGATCTGGAAGCGAGCTGATCAAAATGCTGACGAGCGCCGCTTCCGCAGCTCTCTTTTTCAGCTCTGAGGCCTCTTTCTCATCGCTCTGAGCCTTCGTGGTCTTCGCGTGAAGGAGTGCCTGCGCAGCCAGGCGCTTCGCGTTCTCAAGCCTGGGGTCCTCGAGCCAGCTGAGCCGGGCTTTCTCGAGTTGACTCACCGCGCCGAGACACTTACTGATCATGAGTTTCTTTCTCTCCTTAGGCGTGGTTACTGAACCGTTGCCTTCACCTGACAGCCTCCTCACCTCGAGCTCAATGTAATGCATGGCCCAGTGTCCGCAGTCCGCTCCAGCCTGCCTGAACTTCTGATGCCTCGTGAGCGCGCTCACGAGTGAGTTCGCGCTCAATTCTGGGAATATCGCCTGAAGAATCTGAAGAGCTCGCTCCTGACGCACCTCATTGGCCTGTCTAAGGTTTCGTAATATCTGATCTTCGGCTCACTGAGGCTGATTCCGTTCTCCAGATTCTCAATGGCAAGGAGCGCCCAATGGCCTGACTCGTGCCCCTGAATGCCTTCAGGACGTTGAATTGGGAAGAAAACCTTATCATACCTGCTGACGGATTTCCTGAAAGCCTCCGCGAGACGTTGCTGGTCATCTAAATCCTGCTCCTGGTAGGCTCTCTGAACATAAACGTAGACTGAGTCTGGCGACCACGAAAAGAAGGAAGCCTGAGGAAAAAGTATGCGCAAGGAGCACTGCCCACAACTGAATTGTCTGACCTTCTACGAAGGCTGAATTTCTCTTGAAATCCACAGGAGGAGCTGTCTCTGGGTCGCGCATGCCGAGCCGACCGAGCATCTGAAACTTAGTCTTCTTTCTGGTATGCTCAAAAGTCATGAGCTGTCTGGGCTTCTGAACGTGCTTATCCATCTCTCTGACAGCGCTGATCGGCACGCGCAGGATGTTCATGGAATCGTCCATAATGCTGATCTCCTGATCCTCGTAATGAGCATACGTGCAGCGCCCGACTTTGCCGAACACTGACTCCCCGCTGGGGTACTCTCGGTCAACCCTGAACTCATTCTTGAGGTACTGATCCTTGGGTTCTTACGTTTCCTTGTAAACATCAGAATCTCTTGAAGAAGCCCCTGGGCCTGAGAAAACTCATGGGCAGCTCTCAGAAGCTCCACTCCTCCTCCTTCTCGTCCTTCTCCTTCTCTTCCCCCTCCTATTCCTGCTCCTCCTCCTCCTCCTTCTCCCCCTTCTCTCCCTCTCTTTCTTCGCTTTGATCGTTTAGCGTTTTCGAAAATATTTCCACTGGACATCCCTTCGAGAAATTGATTTTCTTCGGCCGTCCTAGGGGGATGTCCGCGAGAGGGTATCCCACCCACCCCGCGCCGCGGCGTCATCTCAGCACCGGACCCGCGAAAACAAAAGCACAATTCAGCCTGTGACAACCCAATCGAACTGTCGAAATAACAAACTGAGAATTCTTAGGATTCCGAAGAATTCCCCAATTCGTCAGCATTCCGCAAGATGCTAGGAAGTCCCGGGGATTCCTAGGGAATCTGAGGATACGCAAGGATTCCTACGGATTCCTCAAGATTCTAAGGTTCCTAGGGGTTCCTAGGGATTCATGGGAACCTTGGGTTCCTGAAGAATCCTGAGGATTCGTATGATTCCCAAGATCCTGAAGATTCCTCGGAATCCTGAGAATTCCCAGGGATCCCAGGAACCTTGAAATGCCTAGGAACCTTGGGATTCATAGGAATTCCTTGGGCTTCCCAAGGAATCCTGAGGATACGTTCGGGATTCCTAGGAACCTTGGGGTTTCTGAGGAATCCTGAGGATTCGTGGGATTCCTAAGAATCCTGAGATCCCGTAGGGATCCTGAGGATTCCTAGGGGCCCTAGAAACCTTGAGACTCTTAGAACCTTATGATTCCTAGGAATTCCTAGGGCCCTGAGAAACCCCAAGGGCCCTGAGAAACCCCAGGGGCCCCGAGAAACCAAGATCCCCAATATTCGAAACTGATGTTTTCTATGAAACTCCTGCCCAGCCAGGCTGCCTCCTCGCTCTGCTGCTTCAGGCGCCCCTCGTCCTCGGCAGCCTGAGCCCCCTCTGCCGCTTTCGCCCTGCTCTTGGGGAGTTGTGCCTGGATCGCCTTCTGCAACCTCTGCTTCTTAAGCGGAGCCTTCGTCAGCTTAGCCTTCGGGGCGCTCTCGTTGCCGACCTTCGGAGTCACTGACATGCGGAGTGCCTGAGCCGTCGAATATCCCTGAGACTTCAACTTCCCGATGCCTCCGAGGGCCCCTTTCCTCGCCACTGCCCTGGCCTGAGCTT
This sequence comes from Prorocentrum cordatum, assembly GCA_963575745.1. Lineage (NCBI taxonomy): Eukaryota > Dinophyceae > Prorocentrales > Prorocentraceae > Prorocentrum > Prorocentrum cordatum. The sequence continues at coordinate 33,793 of CAUYUJ010017738.1, forward strand.
TCCCCTTGAAGTCCGTCTGCCTTTTCTTCCTCCTGCCTGCGTCGGCCCTCTGACTCGTCAAGAACTTATCCAGTCCTAAGGCCTCTCTCCTCTGCCGAGGTGCCCTGAGAAGCTCCTGGGCCTCAGCTGCGCCCTCGAAGCCCTCGGCGTCGTCGATGTCCATGGCCAGCCACGGCTGACGGACAAGTTCTGCGAGCGCCTCCTCTGAGAGGAATGTTTTCCACCACCCATGCCAATGTTAGAGGGGGGGGGAGGAGGGGGGGAAGGGGGGGGGGGGGGGGGGGGGGGAGGTTGAGGAGGCGAGGAGGAAAACCCCCTCTCCCTCCAACCTTTGGTGGTGGTAGTGGGAAACACGCCCGTGATCCTTAGTCGTCTCTCCTGACTCTACCATGGCGTTCCAAGTAGCCAAGGTGCTGAGATCCTCTGGGTTTCCGTGAGTGGCTGCTTCGCCCTCCTCTTCCTTGGCCTGATCCGTCAGCGCAGGAACGTTCTGAGGCAGTCCCTGCTCATCGAGATTGTCGAACCCCTGCTGAATTCAGCTGCTACGGAGACGATGTGGCCCAAGCTTCAGATTGGCATCCTGAAACCGCGGCTCCTCGCTTGCCCCCACGAAGGTTCCTGAACTCAGTTTTGGCCTCAGGACTGTCCAGAGATTCCTGACGCAGGCCTTCTTGAGCGTCTCGTCTCTCTGAACGTCATCCCTGAGGCTCTCGAGGGCCTCGGCCAAAGTTCTGATAACCTCATATGTTCCGCATTTGAACACTGCTCTGGTGTCCCCCGCTTGAGCGAGCGTGCGCAACTCCTTCCTCAACTCCGTCTGCCTGCGTCTGACCTTGGCTTTCAGCCTGAAAGCCACGCCTGTGTCTGCCACCTGTACTGCCGCCGAAATTTCCCCCTTGATGAAAACAGGGAGCTGACCGAAAGCCGCTGACGCGTTGAGCGCGGAGTCTGACAAGGCGCCCGCGAACATGTCTCTGAGGCCGATGCTGCAACTGGCTGCTTTCGCCTGGTGCTGAATCTTCCAACATGTAATCGCTGAGCCCTCGAACCCTGCCGGCTGCTGATGCATCTCCACGCCGAGCTCGCTCAGGCGCTCAGGGCAGGGCTGAGAACGCCCAGCTCTCTAAGAGCACCTTGTTCTCAGCCCTGCCGGAGCGGAGCCGCCGCTGCATTCGCTCTGGGCGAGCAGGAGCAGGCTTCCGAGGATTTCTGATGATACCCACGAGCTCCCAAGGATTCGAAAGGATTCCTGGAGATTCCTTGGGAATACCTAAGGATTCTGAAGGATTCCTATGACTTCCTAAGAATTCCACAAGAATTTACAAGATTCCTAAGAATGCCGAGTGTCCGAAGGCCCCCAAAGGATTTCTAATCAAGCCTTCCTAAGCATTCCGGAGCCTTCCTACGAATTCCGAAGGATTCCATAGGATTGCTATGGGATCCTAAGCATCCCGAATGATTTTTACGAAATCTGCCAGATTCCAAGAGATTCCTCAGGAACTCTGGACAAAAAAAAGCTTCAGGTTCTTAAAGAACTGCTAAGCGTTTTTTCTTTTCCTCCTCCACCTCCTCATGATTCTCCTGCTCCTCCTACTCCTCCTTCTCTTCCTTCTCGTCCCCCTCCTCCTCCTTCTCCTCCTCCTCCTGTTTTTCTCCCTTTTGGTAAATGGTTTGTTCGATGAGATTTCTATTGCAAAGCGATTCGAGAAATGGATTTTCGTCGGCCGCCCTAAGGGGGCAGTCCACGAGAGGGTATCCCACCCACCCCGCACCGTGGCGTTATCTTAGCACCCGGACCACAGAAAACAACACCCTGCGCCGCGGAAAAATATCCTGAGGCCCCGAAGGATTTTAAAGGATTCCGAAAGATTCCTCCGGATTCCAACGATTTCTTGAAAATTCGAAGGGATGCTTGCCGATTCCTCAGAAATCTACTGAATTTCAGAGGATTTCTCAGGATGCCTAAGATTTCCCAAAGATTCCTCAGGAACTTGTAAAGATTCCGAAGGATTCCTTAGACGTCCTCAGCATTCCCAAGGTTTCCTAAGCACTCCCAAGGATTCCTGTTGGTTCCTAAGTATTCGTATGGATTCCCAGGATCCCCCAAGGATTCCAATTGATCCCTAAGCATTCCCAAATTTTGCAAATTAGGATTTCCTCAGGATTCGCGAGGGTTCCATTAAATGTTCAAGGATTCCTCAGGATTCCGACGGAGTCCTGAGGAATCCTGAGGATTCCGAGGATTCCCACAGATTCATCATAATTTCTGTCGATTCCTGAAGAATGTATTGAAATCCTTTGGATTCTCAAGGATTCCTAAGGGTGTCGAAGGAACCCTAGGATTCCCAGAGACCCTAAGTAAATTAGTTGTAAAGGCCAGGGATTCCCAAAGATTCCTGAAGCTCCTGATCGCGAAATGCGAGCGCGAGTGCGCGCGCTGACCAGCTCCAGGCCTCAAGGCCCTCAAGGACTGAGCGAAGTTCTCTGGCACCTGCTTCCCAGCCAGCCTGATGATCTCCTTGCCGTTCACAACGAACTTCTCAGTCTCGATCCATCTGCCCTCCTCTGAAATGTTGCTCAGCCTGCAGTGCGTGCCCGTGAACACAACTGACGTAGTGCCAACTTGAAACTGAGGATCTGATCCACGGTGATCCTGGACTTGTCCTGGTCGGATGACTGCTCGCCTCTGAGCTGTGTCATGCCCTCGTTGTTCTCCTGATCGGCCTCCTCGTTGTCGACCTCTGCAAGCTGCTGGCTCTGAGGTGCCTGACAAGAGGTATCCTCCGGCTTCTTCGCCTGCTCCTGAACCTCGAAAGCCGAGTGCAATTGCTTACCTGGGCTGATCTTCAGCCACATCGGCACCATCCGACATGAAGATGACGAGGTTCCCAACGCCATCTCTGAAGCCCTGAGGGTCTGCGACGAGATCCTCGAGCTCGCTGACAGGACTGATGCAGGCCACCCTGAGGGCCTCATCGAAGCTCCACCACCCATGCAGAGCTCGCCTCTCCTCCTCCTCCAAGCTGATGGACAGGAGACGCTGAGGTTTGTGCAGCCTGATGCCAGCCATACGTGCCCCTGATGAATTCAGTGGTGTGCTGGATCATCTTCTCTGACCTTTCGTGAGCTGCTGCTCGCTCATCGATCTCCTGAAGAAGCTGAGCCTGCTTGCTGGGCAGCCAACCGTCTGGAGTCCTCTGAGCCTCTAACTGTTTCCTGATCACGTCGGCCTGATGGCAGTACTCCACGAACAGATCTGACTGATCCACGTACTGACTGCTCTTGCGCCACTCCAAGAACTGCTGATACACCTGATCGAACACCGGCCTGAGGAGACTTCGCTCCCCTGGTTTCCCTGGCGCCAAAGGATTATCGCTGACGTTTCTCTGAGTGAGCCTGTGGCCTTTGCACGTGCTGCTGCCCTGAGCGCCCTGCTTTTTCCTGCGCCCACTGAACGCGCCGCCTGACTCACCGAGCCGAAGCTTCTGAAGGGCCTGCTCAACCTGGGACTTCTGCTGATGGATCCTGACGAGTTGCCTGGTCTTCACGCTTCATCGGCGGCGCCAGAAAGATACCTGAGAGATGGAAGGGGGGCCATTAGAAAGCAGGCTGCTTGAGGTCCCATGGGCGTCTCAGAAGAGCCCAAAAGATCGTTCTGGACTCTTCGAAGATCCCCGAGGGATTGCCGCAATGTGACTACTACTCTCCTCCGCAATAGGAAACCAAGCATTCCTGAGGATTACTGGGGATCCGAAAGATTCTTCAACCTTCCTCGCAGATTTCCCAGGATCCCCCAGCAGTTCTGAGACAAAGTTCCCCAATATGATTACTATTCTCCATCTAGGATATCAGCGCGTTACTCTCCTGAGGCGAAATCCCAGGAAAGCCTTTCTCTGAAGATTATGTTGTAAAACATCCTGAGAGAAAGCAGCCAGCTTTCTGAAGAGTTCCCCTCCCATCCCTCTGTCCCCCATCGCTGCGCCGCCAGCCTTTTCCGAAGAGATCCCTGATGCTCGCCCACTGAGCGTCCGTCGGCTGATTACTGCGCTCCTGATTCTGAACGAACCCCGCTGCCTGAAGTTTCTCCTCTATGAACTGAGCAGCCTTCAGCTTCTGCCCGAGCTGAGGCAGCTTCTGATGATCGCCTGTCCTGGGAACCCTGTTGACTGCGTCTGGCAGCTCTGAGGCTGCCTCATCCGATTGTTTCGGCGGCCTGCCGCCGAGCCTGCCGTGCTGAGCGCCCTTCTGGCCGTGCTCCTTACCCTGGGTGCCGACCTTGCGCCGCTCCTCTCGCTGAGCCTCTGAGGCGCTGGCTGCCGTAGCCTTTCCGGAAGGGGAGCCTTTGGCGCCTGAGGCGGCGCCTGCAGCTCCCTGAGCCGCTCCTGCAGCTCCGAGAACACCATACTCACCCCAGACTGGCAACCAAGTCCCCGAGCCGCTGAGCCTCCTCTTCCTGCTCCCTGCGCGTCGCTGCTCGTTCCTGCGCCACCTCTGCCTCCGTGGCGCCCTGGAGCAGTCTGACCTGTGCCTGAAACTCTTCGAACTTGCTGGTCATCGTTGTCAGCTGAGCTTCCATGACTCGCTTGTGAACGCTGTCTGTCCTCCTGACCCGGGTCGGCCTGAGCGCCTCGGCGCAAGCTTCCAGCGCCGCAGGGTCTCCTGTGGCCGCTGGGGGCGGCCTGCTCCTCCTGCGCGCTCGCCGAACGCTGCCCTGCGCCTGCTCTGGCTGAGGTGGAAGTTCTTGCTGTGGCTGTGACGCTGCTGCTGCGGCCTCCTCCTGAGACCTGCTCGCGTTCGGGGGTCGCCCCCTTCCCCTGCGAGGCTGAGGCGCTGCCTCGGGCTTGAGTTTCGCTCCTGGTTTCAAGAATCGCTCCATCCTCTTGAACACCTGAGACCGAACCACTGAGCCACAATGGCTACTGAGACCCATAGTTTGCGCTAGAAAGGAGGAACCTGAGAGGAACCTGTCTGCTTAGAAGCCGTTGCTCAGGAGCCTGCTTAGAAGTCTGGCTAGAGGCCTGCTTAGGCTTGTGTCTGCTTAGAGGCCTGCTTAGAGGCCTGCTTAGAAGCCTGCTTAGGACCCTGCTTAGAGGCCGCTGCCTAGGGGCCCCAGGTGACTTGGGCCCTGCGAAACCCTGGGCCCCGAGGGAGAGGGGGCTTTCAGACGGATCGGCCGAAGGCCTCTGGAAACGAAAGCCCCTCGGGCCCTGAGAGGCCCTGGAACCCAAAGGGGGGGCGGGGGGGGCGGGGGGCGGAGCGGAGCCGAGCGAATTGACCGAAGGCCCCTGGAGAATATTAAGAAACCATTGGGCCCTGAGAGGCCCTGGAACCCCAGGGAGGAGGGGGGGGGGGGTCAGGCGGATCGGCTGAAGGCCTCTGGATAATATTAAGAAACCATTGGGCCCTGAGAAGCCATGGAACCCCAGGGGGGGCGGGGTGATCAGGCGGACCGGCCGAAGGCCTCTGGATAATATAAAAAACCCCTCGGGCCCTGAGAGGCCCTGGCCCCTGAGGGGAGGTGGGGGGTCATGAGCCGAAGGCATCTCCTGGGCGTCTCCTGGGCCCAGTGCTCCTGCAGGGGCCAGGTAGCCCCCTCCTCCACCTCCTCCTTCTCCAGCGTTTGGCGCGGGGGGAGGAGGGGGGGGGGGGGGGGGGGGAGGAGAGGAGGAGGAGGAGAGAGGGAGGAGGAGGAGGGGGGGGCAGGAGGAAGTTCGTGGGTGGAGGAGAGGAGGAGGAGGAGGGTGAGGATGGAGATGGGAGGAGAGGAAGGAGGAGGGCTCCTGGTGCCAGGTAACGCTTCCAGGCTGCGGAAGGGTTATCGATTTGCCCGAGGGGGGGGGGGGGGGGGTTCTTAAATGCTTCCTGGGGTTACAGGGTTTAGGGTGGCCCGCTGCGTCAGAAAAACATCGGGCGCGGGAGCCCAAGGGAAGGGGCTCCCGCTCAAGACTACCCCTCGAAGGAAAACGAGACTCAAGCTAGGGGGCGGGGGGCCTGCAGCGGCGGGGCGCCGGCTGCGGTGCCGCTCGCCTGCCGCCCGCGGCTGCCGACGTGGCGCGTGCTGACCTTTGCACCGACGTGGGGTGATGCTTGGTGCAGGTCCACCAGCCCAGCCCAGGGTCTGCGCCCCCGCAGAGCTGCGGGCACAACTGGGGAGTGGCACCCCAGCGGCCCAGCCTTTCCAACCCTGCCCACGGTCTACACCCTGGGTGGGCGGGCGGGCAAAACCAGGGAAGGGGCCCTGGCCGACCTAGACCCTCCGGTCCTGAACCAAAACTGCGCGGCGCCCCCCGCCCCGCTCCTCTACCTACGTTTTCCGTGACATGCAATGCTAGCCTCGCTGTCTGCGGAAAACGAGACTCAAGCTAGGGGGCGGGGGGCCTGCAGCGGCGGGGCGCCGGCTGCGGTGCCGCTCGCCTGCCGCCCGCGGCTGCCGACGTGGTGCGCGCTGACCTTTGCACCGACGTGGGGCGATGCCTGGTGCAGGTCCACCAGCCCAGCCCAGGGTCTGCACCCCGCGTGTATGGGCTGGGCGCGAACACCCCACGTGGCGCCCGAAACTTACATGCGCTCTGGTTCGGGCTCGCTGTCGCTGTGGTCAGCAACGAGCTGCGCGCGCGCACCCGTCTCGAGTTCGCGCGGCTTCATGTATGCCATGAAAGCCGCAGCTCGCCAACCACCCGCTTGTAAAATCTTCCAAAGGGCATCCTTGAGCTGCCATGCCCTGAGCGTTTCCACGCCGGAACGCGTGCGCCCCTGAGTTCTCTACGCCGCACCGCGCGGCGTGCGCCCGCGTCTCTCGGAGAAACGCGTGGTACCCAAAAGAGAAAACTCTCGGTTGCCTGCGTGACCTGGCCCTCCGCGCTGCTGCGTCAAGCCGGCGCGGGGGGCGCGCGCGCGCCCCCTGTGCTCTACGCGCGCAGCCCCTGCGAATAGCCACGGGAGCTGTTGAATTTTTCCTGCTTGCCAGGGTGACGATGGCACATCGTTCTGTAAATTCGACGCCAGAATGGCGACCAGGAAAAAACGTGCCATGCACCAGTGGCACAAGTTCCGCGCCAGCACGGAAAAGAAAACCGCGTGCCACGGCAAAAGCATCAGCCAGTTCATGCTTGCCTTCGGCTTCAGCTGCAGAGATCATTTGTTACACGACATGCCCGCGCAGAGCCGGGCGGGCGCGAACTTGGCCAGCGCCCCTGCGGAACGCCCCTTTGACCATCTGCTGCGCGCCTCCCTCCCACCAGGTGTTAGGTGAGTCCAAAAACTTGTGCGCCCACCGAAAGTGTTGCACGTAATTTCGCAATGTCGGCCCGCGCGGGGCAAACGTCGCGAATTGGCGGACACTGTCAGCTGTAACGGGGAAGTGTGGCAAGGAGAAGCATTCGCAAAACTCAGCCCAAGCGTAAGGGGGGGCTGCGTACTGTCTTCCAGGAGCCACGGACTGTTTCCAAGGCAGCACGTCTGGAACCCTCTCGCAACAGAGCTTCCTGATCCACCCTCGCCGGCAATCCGCGTTGGCTCGCCTGGAGATTCGCTAACCTTTGTCTCGGCGCCCCCGTGCTGGGGAAAACTGCCGAGAACCGTTCCTGACACGACTGTCTGCACAGCGCCTCGCACCTGGCAGTCTCTTCAACAAAGTTCCCAAGAGCGCGCGCTACCTCGCGCCCGGTAGAGTGGGAAGATATGACTTGTAACCACGTTTGCCCTGGGCCGGGCCGAGGGCGCAAGGCGGAAACCAAGGCGCTCACCTTGGGGCCTCTGCGGCGGCCAACACCATGCGGAGCAGGCCAAACAACAACGGCGCGCTCTTCAGCAAGTGGTCGCGCCGCGGAGGGCGCCAGGCCCGCGCCGGCGCATAGACCCCGTGCGGGGAGGCGCCGCAACCCCTTCGGACTACGGCTCCGTGGCGCCGCTAAGCCTACGGGCGTCGGCAGCGGTTTCCGCGGCTCGGGAGATGGATCCCGCCGGCCGGGGCGATGGGGCCCTACTAAGGAAGTTTCACGACAATCGGTTTTTGTTTCGACCCATTCGGTTTGTACACTAGCGTGTTGATCTAGGCGCATCATTGCTACATTGGTGGGCGTTCAGCTCGCTGTTATCTAGGTGGGTCACTTTGGTGGGCTGTCAGCTCGCCCCATTCCAACTATCATCAACACGGGTGCGATGGTAGATTTGCATTAGTGACGCTTTGCGCATCAGCACCAACCCTAAAGTTATCACAGCGCGACCCTACCTAGGAGTTGGAGCCCTCAGGAAAGCAGAATTAGTAGTAACGGCAAACGACGCATAACATAGCACAGCATAGCTTGCTGCTAGGAGCAGGCAGCAAGCGCGCCCCCCCTCCCGCCCCGCTCCTCCCCCTCCTCCCCTCCTCCCCCTCCTCCTCCTTCTCCTCATCCTCCTCCTCCTCCTCTTCCCCCCTGCGGCCTTTTTGGAGCTCCAAGAGGGGTCCAAGAGGGGGCCATCATCGGGTGGGAGGGCCCTCGAGAAGTCTTGGGAGGGGGCCACGAGGGCCCCAAGAGGGCTCCAAGAGGAGCGCGCCAGGTCTCATCGAACATGGCGGTTCGATGAGACCTCGCGCGCCCCTCTTGGAGCCTGTTTGGAGCCGTCTTGGAGCTCTCTGGCGGCCTTTTTGGAGCTCCAAGAGGGGTCCAAGAGGGGGCCAGCATCGGGTGGGAGGGCCCTCGAGAGGTCTTGGGAGGGGGCCACGAAGGCCCCAAGAGGGCTCCAAGAGGAGCGCGCCAGGTCTCATCGAACACGGCGGTTCGATGAGACCTCGCGCGCCCCTCTTGGAGCCTGTTTGGAGCCGTCTTGGAGCTCTCTGGCGGCCTTTTTGGAGCTCCAAGAGGGGCCCAAGAGGGGGCCAGCAGGGGGTGGGAGGGTCCTCGAGATGTCTTCTACTGGGCTGACCTACCTACAGAATTTGCCCCGCCAGATTTTGCTTCCCGAGGTTTCCTAGAGAGTTTGCCCCGCCAGATTTGCTTCCCCCCTCTTCCTCGCCGTGATCCCGTGGGGTGTCTACTGGGCTGACCTTCCTGCAGAATTTGCCCCGCCAGATTTTGCTTCCCGGGGTTCCCTAAAGAGTTTGCCCCGCCAGATTTCGCGTCCCGCGGCCCGGCGTGGGCCCCATGCGCACTGCGGCGTCTGCGGGAGTGCGTCCTCCTCCAGGTTCTAATGGTTCCACGCCTGCCCCCCCTAATGGTTTCACGCCTGCCCCCCCCTAGTGGTTTCACGCCTGTGCCCCCTAGTGGTTTCACGCCTGAGGAGGAAGGGCAGGAGGAGGAGGAGGAGGAGGAGGTTGAGAAGGATGAGGACGAGGAGGAGGAGGAGGACATGCTGACGATGACGATGCTAGCGAGCAGGATGCCCACTTAGCGATGATGATGCTGACGATGATCACGCTGATACTTTTCTGGTGGCCACCTGGCCTCCAGTTCGCCGTGGCGCGACGGCCAGGGGTGCACCAGGGGCCTGCTTGTCCTGGCGCGGCCGTCCGAGCGCATCGTATAGCGCACCATGTAGAGCGGCGGCGGCGTCAGCTGCTTCTTCTTCTCGTTCTGATGCTGCTGCAGCCTCTGGCGCTTGATGAACTCTGGTCCCAAGGCCTGCTTGATATCCTCGATGTCCCTCTGCAGCGCCTCGATGCGCCCATCGAACGCGTCCACGCGATCGTTGGCGTGCATCACCTCCTGCACTAGACAGGCCATGTCGCCTGAGCCTGAGCCTGACGCCTCGGCAGCCTCGCCATCTGCTGCTGCCACTTCGCCTTCGTGTCCGTCCAGCTCGCGCTTCCCCAGAGCAGCCTGACGTAACTCTTCGACGTTCTTCCAAGCCTTGGCAACCTTGCCAAGTTCAGCGTCGCCTGCTGCTTCACCTTCTGGAATCGCCTGCTGCTTCACCTTCTGCGACGCCGGGACAAGGTACACGTTGTCGTTGATGCTGGTGGTGTCTTGAAATGGCGCGAACCAGCCGTAGGTTGGCGGCGTGGCAGCTGCGACGTTCTCGTGGCGCGCGAACGCCCAGTCGTAATCGTCGGACTTCAGAACCCACCAGCCGGTGAAAGGGCCGTCGCGATCATCCCAAAAAATGGTCTGGCACCCGCCATCCTTACGCTGCCACATCGGCTAGCCGTGGTGCTGCTGGCCAGTGATAAGGTAGAGTCCAGAGGGTTCCTTGATGCCATGGAGCCACAACTCATCGCTTTGGCCCACTTCCTCAACCATTCCCATTGCTGCGTTCCGCAGCCGCCGCTCGGGCGCTGGATCGCCCGCCGCCCCGTGGAGCCCTGAGAAAATGGCCATCAATTTGCGATCAAGGCGCGCTGACTTCACACTGATGGTGTCACTTGGCGAGCCCCGTGGCCTAATGGGCCCCTTGCCTTCGCGGGGCCATGAGCCCAGGTCCCAAGAGGGCTCCAAGAAGGCCTCAATGGGTTCTTCTGGAGGGCGTGCCGAAGTCCAGAAAAATCTGTTCAAACATTCCGGACTTTGGAATGCCTTCTTGGAGTCCATTGGGCCCACGAGCTGTCAATGAGGACCCACCTGCAAGAATTGAACTAAACCAGATTTCGGTTTCAAGGGAAGGAAGCCCAAGGAAGGCTCACGAAGACTGGGAGGATATTTTGGCAGAGACTTGCTAGCGACGCCAACCCGCGGAGGAGACCTGGGCGAGCGCCCAACTCGGCAATCATGATGATGCTACTTCAGACGATGGGGCGAGCAGATAACCCACCTAGATGATATCAATATAGCTATCAATATGGTGATGATGCTGAAGGCTCAGAGGAGTGCAACGGGGTGGCACAGAAATGGGAGTTGAAACATTTTGAGAAATTAGAACTTGGCCCCGCATATTGGATCTCCTCGTGGATTTCAAGAGAGGCGAAACACTATGATAAGGATGGCGGGGAGGAAGGGGGAGGAGGAGGTATGATTGCATTCGCGCTAACGGGCGAGCTGTGCCCACCTGTCCAAAATATCAAAGACGCCGTGCGGTGAGCTAGCTCAGCCCACCTGTTCATCGAGAGCTAGCGCGAGTAGCCACTCGCGCTCCATCAAAATCTGGGGCGCCCTGCCCGCTTGCCCAGCTCACTGGATGAGCTTCAATGCCTTGCCAGGCAAGATGTCGATGTCGCTTGCCTTCCAGCACACCTGCGGGCGAGCGGGTTGCAAGCCCTTCCTCTTGCGCCACTGCATGACCCAACATATGCCTGTGTTCTTGGTGTCCCACGCTGTTGCCGGCATGGTCCCGCCCACGTTGTTCTGAGAAGGAGCTTTAGCGTTGTCCTCCTCCTTGACGGCCACGTCGGCCAAGCGATAGTATACTGTCTGCGAGACGTTGAGCTTGAAGGCTGTGTGGTCGTCGTCCGTCGGGCTCTCTACGAGGCTGTGGTAGCACACTCTCGTCTCATCTGCACTTTCTGTCAAACGCTTCTCATTCACAAGCGCCCCGACGCGACACATCCGAGCGTTGAAGACGACAAGACTGTCGCAATCGGCCAACTCGAACTTGATGTACTTCTCGGGCTTGTCCTCAATCATGTCATTCGTCCACTTCCCTTTTGAGAAACCAGCCAGCATGGCGCCTTGCGACACCTTTGCTGCCTCTGTGCCCTTGCTGACGATGTACATCTCGTTGTTCACGCACACGCGTAGATAGAGCTTCCCCGTCTTCCCATTGATGGAAGTGAGCGGGACGTCGTGGATGATCTGAGTAGCGATGGTCGATTCGTCGATGAACGTATCAGGCTCTGTCGTCCGAGCGACCTTTGCTGGGCGCTCCGCTGGGTCGGCACCTGTCTTGCCAGGCGAAGCTGCCTTGTCACCCTTGTCTGTCTCCCCCTTGTCCTTGTCCTTGCCCTTTACGAGGTCGAACCCAGTTTCAAACTCAAGCTCCGCCACCATGTCTGAAAACTGCTCTGCAAAGACCTCGTGTCCGCTCCATTTCTGCAGGTCGACTTCGGCAATCGTCGGGCGGTCGCCGGTCCAGCGCATGGCAACGAGCTGCGGCTTGGCAATCTCTGGCGATTGGCTATCAGACGGCACCTCAGCTGGCGGAACATTGAAGTGGGGTACCTTCATGTCGCCTGCTAAGATGCGTTGCTTGGTGTAATGAGTACCCTCAGCCTTGCAGAAGTCGACGGAGATCTCGTCTGCGCACATGCCGACGTATGCCACTTGCTGCCCGAAAGTCTCGCTGAACGTGATGAACGCCTTCAGCATGTCAGCAGTGTGCAAGGACAAGTCGATCACCATCGTCGCCCCCCGTTGATCACCTGGGAGACCTGAAAGCATTGCGTTGAGCACGCGGAGGTAAGCTGGCACGCCAAGCTGGTGATGTTTCTCTCCTTGGCTGGCGTGCGCGTCCGTCTCGATTGTCGCAGGCAACGCCCCCATCGCGGTATCTTCCACAGTGACCATATCCTTGGTGCGGAGCTGCGCGCCGCATGCAATGACTGGATCCTTGAATGCTGGAATGCCTTTCCACGCTTTGATGCGGTTGGAGTCGTCGTCAGCAAATGCCAAGGTCCCCTTGATCATGAGTGGCCGTTCTGAACGCTCCTCTGGTTTCTCAGTAAAGTGCAAGCATATAGATCTGTCAATGAAGAGGCCGTGCTGGCCGATGCTTGATTGCGCTTCTGCTTCCGCCTTGTAAAGGAAGCCCTTCTTGTAGGTGAATGTTGGGAGAAGCGCCATCCCGATTGCCGGGCCGTCGGAGCGAACGAACTCACCCAACAAAGCGTGCTGTGCCCTGGTCGTCTTCGCATTGAATAGCGACATCGCCGTCCAATTTATGTGCGCAAACGTGTTGATAGAGGTGTTCGACGTCAGGGCGTTCTTGGCTAATTGCCCTTTCACTCGCCCAACCGCCTTTGTCACAGCTTTTTGCTCTGCCGACGTGACAAGGGTGATCTTGCAATTCACGTGAGAGGGGTCAAACAACGACTGTGCCGCAGACTCGGCCTCCTGGGCTCGCCAGACACGGTGCTGCACTGTCTTGTAGTACATGGCCGTCTCGCGATCGCGAGCTTTGCCGATGTAGGCGCTGGCCACGCTGACATCGTGGCGGACACGATTCTTGAACAGCTCAAACTCTTGCTTCTCAAGCTCAGTCGATTCCACCTTCAACGCCACAGCCTTTGGCGGATCACCGCCAGGTGCGCCAGCGGTTAGCGATATGATCAACTCCTCGAGCTCGGGAAAATCTGTGACGCCAAAGTTGGCCTCCTTCTGCATGATGGCAGTCTCAAGCGATAGGGTGATGTTGGGGTCGCCCTCCGCAAAGGGCGTGAGGAACCCATCGGAGAGGTCGGAATGTGGAATCTGCGGGTATTGGGCGATGGCGTCCATAATGATGGCATGTGCCAACGCTGACAACTCGCTGATCTTCTCAAGGTTGGCCTTTGAGATTTTGGTGCGTGCTGCCTCTGGCGCTGCTTCGTGTCTACTGGTGACGGCGATCATCATGGCCCTGAACGACTCGTGCGTGACAGTCAGCAGCCGGGTCCACTTCACTGACCCAATGCGCGGCTTGTACCCTGCAAGTATCTTCTTGGACGAGAACGCATCATCTTGGAATGCGCTGTTCTCACCGTATTTCGACGCGTGGTCCAGGAGGAGAGCACGGCCTTCCTTGTCGACAGACCTGAGGATGTTGAGACAGCACACCTTCTTGGCTCCAGTCACCCGGGCGTCCGAAGGGCACTCCTGGTTCCACTTGGTCAAGACTTCGTCTTCAGACCAGCCTGTGGCCACAGACACCTTCTCAAGCTTCTGGATCCAACTGAGCACATCATGAGCTTTGCGAATGCTTCCGCGGTGGGTTAAAAGTGCGTTCTTGAAGGCAACCGACATCAGGTCTGGAGCAACATCATGGCAACGAACACGGACTGCTCTCAAAGATACCAACAACCTTTGGCCTCCAGCTTCCAAAAGCTTCTCGACGTTACCAAACTTCTTGTAAATAGTGATGCACATGGCGATGGCGGTGCATGCTCGGGCGTGGCCCTCGACGTACGATAGCCACCAGTGAGCCTTGTCTTTAGTCTTCGGATTTGGCCGCGCTAGTATGGGGTCGCTGATCGTCACAAATCCGCCGTTGAGGATGCTGTCTACCAACGACAAGGATGCATGAAGCCGCGGCATGCCTTTGGTAGTCACTTCGTCTGAGAAGCCCAAGTCTGTGATCCTGAAGATGAGCTCCGTCTCCCCTGCGGCGCTGTAGAACAACTCCTTTGTCCCGTAGCTAAGAGTTGGATCCTTTTCGAAGAAGGCGCCCAGGTGCTGAGCCATGGCGGTGGCCGTGCTTTCGTCGGGGCACTCTTGCATGATATACTGTGCTGGGCCTCCAGCAGCTCTCACAGGCTCCGAGAAGTCTTCCATGGACAGTTGCCCCCTCTCCTGCTTCGCCTGCGGGCTGTCGGGGCGCTCCTCCATGGGAACCACGAAAGCGCGCAGCGACATGGGACACTGGCCGCCGAGCGCGGCAGGACGCCAGATCTGACTCCCAGAGAGTTCGGGCGAAGTCGTTTGATTTCGCCGGAAGTCGGATGTAAGAAATCGTGCAACCGAGTTCGGGCCGGTTCGTTTGAATTCGCCGGATCTCTGGGCCCAAACGACAAATGTCCGGATCTCGGCTGTCAAAACACATGTGGTTTGGAGGGCCGGCTTCGGGCCATTTGGGATTTACATAAGGAGTTCGGGCCGGTTCGTTTGAATTCGCCGGAAGTCGGATGTAAGAAATCGCGCAACCGAGTTCGGGCCAAATGGGCTGTGGCGGGGCGGGGGTGGGGAGGAATTGGCAATGGCAGGGAAGGCTGAGGAAGAGGGCGCGCACGATCAAGAATGATAATGGGGAAGGAGGCAGGAGCAGGGAAGGCGGAGGAGGAGGAATGAGGCAGGAGGAGAAGGAGGAGAAGGATGAGCAATATGATCTGATTGCGCGCTAATGCGGCGAGCTATGCCCACCTGTGAGATGACCAAGGCTGAACCGACGAGGCGATATGAAAGCACCTGCGCAATAGGGTTTTGGGGCCACCGACAACACAAGCTGTGCTAGCGACACGTGAACAGCAGTGGAAGCTGTAGCTGCTTACAGAGCAATATGGATCATGGATGGGCCTGGGCGGCCGCAGATAGCTTCAAACCCGCTGGCGCGGGATCCTCGAGTGGGCATTCTCCTGCATCTGCAGCATCTGGCCGACTAGCACGTTCACCTCATTGAACGTGTGGTCGACGTTCTCGATGGACTGCCAGAGATCGAGAACCTTCTTCTCCAACCTGAACATTTTATTGTAGAGGTCGCGCGCCTCTGGGGGCGCGGCAGGGTTGAGGGGGCTCTGATTGGGGCAGTCATTCTGTGAGTTGCCGTTCATCTCGCTGCGAATTCCGTCAATGGTCATTGGCAATGTCCTGCAGAAATCGCTCCCGTAGCTCATGGTCATGGCTAGCATGGCCCCCTGAATCAAGCCAAGATAAAAACTTACTTGGTTCCTGATGGCAGCCCTTGCTTCTTGGACAGGTCGTGGTCGTGGGCGACGTGCAGGAGATCGGATTCTATCTCGCTCTTTATGTAAAGGAAGGACCAACTGTGATTCCAGCAGGCGCGTCTGGATCGCCTCCACAAGCGCTTCCACGGGTGTCCCAGGACTCGCCATGTAAGAACACTCGCGCGGAAATATCTTGACATATGTAAGCGCTTGCTTGAACCCATACAACTACGCAGACAGCGTGAAGTCTATATTCTAGACTGGGGTTTTGCTTCTACGCTACTACGGCGAGCTATGCCCACCCGATGGATCGATCAGCGAGCCATGCCCACCTGATAGATATGAAACCGCTGGGCTGATGAGAAAAATGGGCGCACCTTTTTTGCTGTGCCTAGCAACTGGCCTTTGTGCTCTGGCTTGATCTCACGTGGCGCTTCCGTTTCTTGCGGTTCTCGCCGGCCTGCTTACCATTCGTCGCCGCAGTGGCCATCTTCATGAGATTATCCAGGCTGGTGTCCAAACCTCGTCGCGCCGAGGGCCCTATCCACACTGATCCCGCGTCGCGCGTCTGGCCGCTTCGGCCAGGCACAGTATTGGCTAAGGCGACTGCCAAAATGCAGCCAACTGGGGCCACCGATATGGCGTCGCCAGCAAGGCTCTTCAACGTGGCCTCCGGCAGCTCCGTGTCCGTCTCCATCCAGAAGCCGTGTGCCCGCATCAGATCTGCGCCTGTCAGCTGCCGCCCCATCTTTGTATCCCAGAGCACGTGCCCGCGCAAAACACATGGTACAATCCCTGCTGACCGGCGGTCTTTGGCGCAGGGGAAGAACTTCACCGAGTTGGTCAGGTCCCACACGAAATGGTGGTCATTCGGAGAAATACCATTGCGCACTGCGGCCTCCCAATGCACGCCAAGTACATCTTGCATTCGACGTGTCAGTGATGATGCGGTCGGAGAACGACTCACAGTTTTCTTGAGCAACTCAACCCTGGTTGGAAGTGACAAGGCACTACGGATGGCTGCATGTACGCCAGCCCATTGAGGATTCGTCTTCTCGCGGCAAGTCAATGGCACAACGTTTGTGGTGGATGGCATCAGCGATGCTTCCAAAGGGATGGGTGTGATCCGCTGCGCAATTCTGATGATCTCCTGAGGCCATTGATCGATAGGCGTAACAAGTTGCAGCCCCCTTGTGTTCACAGCGACTGCATACAACCTCCTCCTTGACATGCACGCGCCCATTGTTCGGCTGTCCAGTAAGCACACGATGACTGCGTAGCCGCCAATCCTCTTGAATGCCATCTGGACGACTTCAATACTGCGTTTGTTCACAACGTTTTCTAGCACCACGATAAGTGGCCGATGCAGCCGGATGTATTCGATGCTAGACTCCAGAGTCTGACTGCTTTCACCAGCGCGGCCATCTCTTACGCGTGGGTCCGTGCCAGGAAACAATGGTTTATTGCGGTGGTGATTCATTGTGGGCACGTCCCTGCTGACCCACCCGGCCACGTACACATCTAACGCGCCAGGAATTCGTACAAGTTGTTTGGAGCGCCAATTCTCTGCCCACGTGGCGCTTCCCCGGTGCGCAGTCTCAAAGATAATCTCTGGCCTGTAGCGGGGCTCTATGAATTGGCGAGGTCCGTCCCCCTCTTTCCCTGGGCACTCACTGGCGAATTTGTCAATTATCTCCAATGTATCACCACCTCGGGCGCGAATTGTGGACCGCAATTGCTGCAATGCTTCCATCGGGGCCCTGGCCCCGCTGCAGTCATCTCCGTACGTGATTGTCCAATGCAGATTTTCCAGCTTCCCTGCCTGCTGCAACTCATCGCACGCGGCCTCTGCCCAAGTAACCCTCCTGGGAGGTAGCGCGTCACTGAGGACATGCTGCACATCGATACATTCTTCAGAGTCAGAAATCCAATGTGGCGCACTTGGTTCGGGGCTGGCCTGACGCCGCATCCTTGACGACAACGCTGTGGAAACAGTGACGGAACCGCTGTGCAGACCCACTTGTTCGATGTCTTACACACTCACCTTAAAACGCAATGAGGTATGGGGGTGGAGGTAAGGGGATGGAGGTACGGGGATGGAGGTAAGGGGCTGGGGGTAGGGATCAAGATGTTGGAAGCTCTGGAGTCGGAAGTTATTTGGGACATGATGGCCGCTCTCAACATGCTCCTTTCTCTGGCTGTCTTGCCCCCCCCCAGGAAGGTCTCCAGATAGTTGTATGAATTTTTGTTATCATGTATTTGGCGACGGCCCCCCTAGATAGCTAACTCTCTCCCCCCATTGAAGCCGTTCCTTTGGAACGCTCCGCAAATTGTGGGCCCCTCCTGCCCCCGAAGGCCGTTGTCTAGGGCACGCTCAATACCTTCCAGGGTCTCGGGCCGGGGTCGCACTTCATACAAAAGGTGGGTGGTATCCATGTCGGCACTCCTTGGCGCGACCTACGCGGCTCACCTGCGCTCCCACTTCAGCCACGTACCCAAATCATATTGTTATTGTTGGGTCTCGTCCTGATTTTGTAGGCGCTTTGCCGCGCGCAACATTTTGTGAGAATAAGGGTGCGCATTGCCATGCCAGGATGTAGGGGATTGTATGAATATGGTAATGCTCAGATGCCTGGGGTAATGAGGGTGGCAAAATGATAGATGACTGAAGATGATGCTGGAGATTGCTTTTTGTTAGCGAGCTGATGCCCACCTTATTGAGTGGCGAAGAACCGTTGAGCGAGCCATCAATCCATAGCCCACTTGCCAGGCCATACACATACATGTCTGCGTCACATGCCATGCATGATACGCCAATCATCCCTACGAGTGCGGCATTCTTTGCAGCCCCCAACAGCTTGGCGACACTTAGAACAACCGGTGCTCGGTTCATCAGGTATGGCGAGGAGATTTCGTTTCCTTCTCTCTGAAATCAGTCGAGGCGCTTGTTCTGCCGCCGATGGTCTGCGAAGCACGTTTGGTGGGAGAAGCCCTTGCGGCGCCGCTGGTGGGGCCATCACGTTCGGTGGGGCCCCAGCCTCGCTGACCTGCTCCAGCGGGGCGCCGGAGAGTCCTTGCGCCATCGGTGGAGACGCAACGTTGCGATCCCGCTGGGTGGAGGATGCGCTGGCCGGGGTGCTCTTACCTGCAATGCGGATCTTCTTTCTCTTTGAGCCATCGTCTTCCATCCGAACAGGCACTGCCGCTGCAGGGGCCTCCCTCGCTGGATGGCGGGGGACCAAGGGCTCCTTGGTGGCCGTCGTCACGAGATGCTCAATCACGGGCGGCACCCAACCCTCAGCGTAGCCCGCAATGTTATTCTCTACCAGGTTGGTGAGCCACTCATTCGCGCGAAGCATGTTCCACGGTGCCCGAGCCGACGTCGTAGCCGTTTTCCTGAACTCTTTGACCTGGCGGTCCGAAAACTGCACGCGCCCCGATGCAGCACCTGGGCCTCCTGGGTCAAGAGCTCGCATGCGGGATCCAGGGCAAAATACTTCTGGTACTTGAGCATATGTCTGGGAACCGACGTAATGCTTAGTGACAAAGATGATGTCGTCCTCGGCAGGCGGCTCCGGGAAGACAGACTTTGGCTCTGTTGTGACCGAGCTCAGCTCGCCGGGGAGACTGCGCATGCGGTCGCGGCGGAAAAATCTGAACACGTGGCACGCCTCCGAGTTCTGCAACGTCATGGCGTGTGTCTGCGCGTGGTTGTGCGGGGCGACGCGAGGGGGATCGAAAAACGATTTCCAATCGTGCACTGCGCCCAACTCAGAAACACGTAGGGGTCGCTTTCCATCTCCACCTGTGGTTTCTATGCGAGCCTTGAAATATCTTGGTGTCTCCAACGCCTGGCTCTTATTGAGCGCCGTCCCCACGACGCTGAAATTTTGATCAATGCGGCCGTGACTATGTCCAGGTTGAAACTGCGTCATCTCCGTGCAATCGAAGTGCTCCTTGTGCGACAGGAACGCCAGGAACTTCATGAACGTTTGGTTCTTGATTTCACCTCCGGCATTGTCCGAGTGGACGCGCAAATGCGTCGGCATCGGAACTCTGCGAGACTCGAGAACACCTGCGGCGTGTTGCAGAAGATCAGCCGCGATCGTGGCCGACAGGTTTGCATTTTTCACAATGTCGGGTGGCACCAGCCAGTAGTAGTCTGCAATGCCGTCGACGATGCTGCCGACCATATGTTGTTGTGGCCTCCACAACGCCGCCATCGTCTTGGCGGCCGAGATGCTTCTCGGGCACTTGAACTTCATTGCCTCCATGGCGTCGATGTCTAAATTCAAGATAGATCGCGAGCGAGCCACGCCACCAGGAGTCGACGTGGCCTCCCGAGCTGCGCTCTGGATGCGCTCGTCGACGGACCGGTCCAGGAAAGTCTCCTTCACGTGGGCGAGGTGCTCTGCTCGCACCGCCTCTGCCGCCTCAGGTGATGTAGCTGCATTCCTTAAGGCCTTGAGGCGTTCGCACGTGTCGCATTTGGACTGAAGGATCTTTGGCCGAATGCGAAGGCACTGATGCCAGCGCTCGTTGTACACCCGGGTGAATGATACGTAGCTAGGAAGCGAGCGCAGGCCAAAGTCTTGCGACGACAATAGATGGTACAGGTCGACCAGTGCCATCGGAGGCAACCAACGCACTTCGCCCGCGTCAGCGGCTGTAGCTGGCAACGTCGCGCCTGGTCCGTGGATCCACTCGCGGTAGCCATCCATATTTGGCAATGCGCAAAAAGATGGGTATGATGTGTCATCGTCTTCTCTTGTGGCAAGTTCTGGGACAAGGTAATCAACATGATAACTAGCTGGCCGCACATCGCTACTATTCAAACGTTCCGCCAAGACGTCATATGCCCATTGTAGCATCTTTTCGCAAGCACTTGTAGCTTCCCCCCGCTCGTGCACTGTACTGTGGCGGAGGTCGCGGGGAGGTTGAACGCGCCCTTCTTTCAGCCACTTCATCAATCTGGAAAGACGAGAATTTCCAATACCGAGAAGCTCGCGGAAAGCGACTCTGCACACCTGGATCCCAAGAAACTGGAATTTGAAGCGTTGGTGGCTTCCTGATGCCGCCCCGTCTATCATCTGCATGCGGACCATTCGTTGGAACAAATTCGTTGACCTCGTCGTTTGATAACTTAGCTTTCATCCGCCTCCACTGTTGTAGCTCTGCTGCCCGCTGGTCTTCGATGTGCCCTTTGCATCCGTCAGTGCAGCAATCTCCCGGGAGCGATTCGCATTCGTCGTCGTCAGCTGGAAATGATTCCACATCTGCATCCCCGCTGTCCTGCCACCTTGCATCTACGACGCCGTGAGGTTCACTAGCTTCATCGTCGCCGTCGGTTTCTTGGCGCACACCAGCGCTGCTACATGGCAGAGACTCCTCTTCACTTCCGGGAAGGCTTTCGTTGCTAGGGAGGCTCTCGTCGCCACTCATCGAAAACACTCGAACCCAGCTGGCTATGGACAATGAATATTGCGAGCATGCTGCCCACATGTTGCTGTCTATTGTTGGGCCACTGCCAGACAACACTGCGCCTCGGAAAACTGACACTTTGTGACCCAGCTTCATCGCGGTGATCGCGCTGCCAATAATCATCGCGCAGCGAGCGCGGCGCCCACACTTTGTTTGCACATGTTTTGGTTTGGAATATGTGATTGCAGCGAGCTGAGAAGCCCACGAAGATGATGGTGACCGAGGAGGGGTTAAGATGATGATGTGGACGATGATGATGAGGATGAATTAAAATGATGATGGATGATGATGGTAAAAACGCTGAATGTGAGAACCGAACCCATTGAAACAAAAACCGATTGTCGTGAAACTTCCTTTGGGCGGATTGGCCGGGGGGCTCCAGCCATGGCGCCCCCGGGGGGGGGCGAATCGCGGCGCCCGTTTCTTCCCCGCCGGCCGAACTGTCGAGCCGTTTGTCCGCCGAGTGCAAAATCGTCGTCGTCGTCGTCGTCGCCGCCGCCGTCGCCATCGTCGCCTCCCCCCCCTCCTCCGAGGACCGGAGAAAGACAAATCAGGGGGGAACGAGGAGGGTGAACAGAGAGGGAGGGGGCAGGGGCAGGGGCAGGAAAGAGCGAGGGAGGAGAGAGGAGGGGGCGAAACCCCTGAGCAGGTAACGCGGGGAAGGAATATACGAACTTCCCCATCTTCGCCCCCGCGCCGACGCGACGGCGGGATTTCCGGCCGCGTTCGCAGGACAGCCTCGGCATTATGCAACGTGCGCCCCTGGAGGGGTGACAGAAGTCCCGGCTGCAAGTCTCGGCGCGGCCTGGGGTCGCGGGTGGGCTGGTATACCCATAAACGGATGATGATGATGATGATGAAGCGCCTTGAAAGGTCGGTCCTCCCAAAACACAAACCTGAGAAGCCACCAATACGCCAAGTGCGCACGGTAGAGAAAGAGGGAAACGGGAGGAGAGGCGGGAGAGGAAAGAAGCGGAGGAAAGGTGAAGCCCAGCCCAGGATTGAAACCCATGATGCTGAAAGAAATCCTGAATGACAGACTGTCCAATATCCCAAATGAATCCCACCACAAGGTCTCTCTTGTGTTGAATGAAGATGAGAAACATGAGAAACATAATGCAAGATAATGAAAGAGTTGCCCAAATTGATTAACAAGATCTTGAGTAACAATTGGAGCCAACCTTGAGAGCACATGGTCCCAAGGTCTAAAGTAAGTAAGAAGTGAAGAAAACTACCATTAAGTCCCATGAAACCCATTGAACATGAGTAGCAGTCAAGACGGATATATGAACTGAAAGAGAATCTGAAAGATAAACTGAATGTCCCAAGCACGCAATGAACCCAGAAGATACGGAGGCATACAAGATGAACTGTCAAAGCAGAATGAGATCCCAACCGTGAGAACCCACACCAGGCATGTCAAGTAATATGGAATATGGTTGAATTCAAACAGGTATGGAGAACGCAAGATGGCTGGAAATGTTTATAACCTTTTGTATTTTGCCAACCAACATCGTAGAAGTACATGCAAGAGAGATTGAGAGAAACTGAGAGTCCTCCAAAAGCCGCAGGCCCATGCACCGCAGACACCAGGAGATTCAGTCTGAGGGAGTCCCAGGAATGGCCTTCACGGGTACTTCCAACGCCACTTTTCCACGAAGAAATCTCCGTCCCACCAGTAGTCGGACAGGTACCATACAACTGGGTGAGGCCAGCCCGAATCGGGATCGATCCACGTGTCAAAGTACTCCGTATACCATACTTTGGTGTAGACTTTGTCCTCGTCACAGTAGTTCCACATTCCGCCCGAGCCGTGTGTCCACTTGAGACGCTTCTTGGCGGCGAGCTTGACTGGGAGGCTGCGTTTAGCCATCCCCTGGAGTTGGATGTTTCCCAGCCGTCTCAGACAAGAGCCCCCGTCAGGATTTGAGGCGAAACGGCTACTGACCTGCAACCAATTCTTTCCAAGGAACTCTACGAACCCTTTCATCGGGACCCCGAACGTTGACATACAGACCATTATAGCCGCTGTCCCGACAAGCTTTGAAAAGCGGGATTTTGCACCAGTCATATGTGAAATGAGGACCACCAAGGCCCGACGGTATAAGAAACCGAGCCGGCAACTTGACCACCCTTTGGAATAGCAGCGCAGAGCAGTATGAAAGTGCCTCAAGATCTCGTTTAGACAGGAAGCAGACTTTGCGTTTAGACCTGCAAAGCTTCCCCTGAAAGATAACGTGAGGGTCTGAAGCCGTGGGATGTAGCATACCGAAAGCTTGAGCCCGAGACTGCAGGGGCCGACAGGAGGCATGGGGAGAGAAGGGGCCCATCCCCCCAAACCTCAAGAGAGGAAAACAGACGCCGAGGCCCAAAAACACAGAGGCATCCAGAGGAAGGGAGGATTGTTGCGAAGCCACGGTATCCCTAAGATCGAATGGATCGGGCGGGTCCCAGATAGAATCGCACAAGTGACATCTCCTGGTGTCAGCCAATCCACTAGGTGGTAGGCAAGGAAGAGATAGGAGATCCCAAAGGGGTCTCGATTCAGACCCAAATGCAAATTCCGTGAGGCGTCAAATGCCCCGGCTCCACTAGTATTGGAGCCTGTTCTCTGAGGCCGCAATTAGGTAAGATACCCAGACCTCTGAAGATTCCGTAACATTAAATTTGTGCACTTGCATTCCGTGAAACATTGCCACGGCAAACTTCCGAGTGTGGGGTGCACATGGGCCGCGAAAAAGGCGACGGTCTTTCCCGGTCCTAGCAAAAGACCCATGTTGATCGGCAAATGTCAAAATTGACCGAATGGAGCAGATGATGAGAGATATCCCCTGAATTATGTTCCAGAACCGATCTGGGTCAACATACCCCGCTCCCAACCCTAGCTCCATCAAGTCTCCAATAAGCTCTAGCCATCGGGAAGTGTCGGGTTCCCTGTTCCACCGCTCTCGGACCATCCTCTGTACATCAGTGACACGACCAGCGACTGAGCGAAGCTCCTCCATGGACTTGGACGAGGCCCTGGTAGGTTGTCGTCTTTGAAGATACCTGGCCATTTGACCCCAAATATTCCACCAGACTGTATAAATGAAATTCCCAGGGTCCGACCAGCGATTGTCGTAGAACACTGCGCCTTTGTGTGACATTGTCTTGATCTGTACAAAAGACATAGAGCGCACTGCGATTCCCACGATCCCAATAAGGTTCTTGCATGCCTCACTTGAGAAAAATTCCTCAAAGAGATTCCATAGCTGCCTGAGAGGTATCTCGAATTCGCGCCCCTTCTCATACATGTGGAGTGTGACGCATTTCCGTGGGTTGTATGAACCTGAATTTACAGGAACGATCTCGGAACTTTCGATTGCCAGTGCACGTGGGCAAGCGGATGCCCACGCCTCGAAGACACAACACTGGAGGGACTTTGAATTCCATGGCCTGACGACCCTCTGGGGGGCAAGCATGAGAGTGTGTTCCCAGATAACTTGAGAAGGGGTTGAAGCAGAACGAGGTAAGCGGATTGAACCAAAATGACTACAGAAAAGCACCAGGACACCAAGACAACCGATAGATGTGGATCCATAAGAAGGTGAGACAGAGATAAGAGATGCACTTTATCAGGGATCGGACGGCAGTCATCGTCCTGGCCAACGAAGTGAGATTAACAATCCCAGGCCAAACCCATTTGTACTGAGGTGAAGAAGCAAGCTAAGCACCAAACGACCCCAGGTAGAAACTTGTCACTTCGAGGCCTTGGGCAAAGAGCGAGAAACAACCCCACTTGGCCCCGGCAACCGAATTGAGAAGAACATGATGCAATCCCAGCTCATGAGAAATGACCTGAAGGCCCAATGCAATGAGGCACTTGTAATCCCAAGCATTCCCAGATTGAACCGAAAGCCATCATCCTGGCAAAGTGATGAAATTAACAATCCCATCCAAGCCCGTTTTGAACTGAAGTGAAGGACCAAACCAAGCGCGAAGCAATCCCAAGTAGAGATATGTCACATCGAGGCTGTGGGCAAAGAGCAAGAATCGACCCCACTACTTTGGCCCTGACAGACGTGTTGAGGAGAACAGAATTTAATCCCCGCCCCAGAGAAATGGCCTGGGGTCCCACTGAAAGCCCTTGTAATCCCATATTGATCCGAGATTGAACCAAGAAGAGAGCTGAGGGCCCAAATGGGGGGGAAACACTTTAGCCGTATCTTCTGAACTGCCTCGATCACATCAGGAAACGAGGTTTGCATAGCAGATGGCACCTTACATTGGCTCCGTTATTCCCAGACTCCACCGTGATAAGATCTCCCACATCTTCAAACATATCCTTAATGAAGAGGAGTGCCACAATGCAGCGGCCAGCAAAGATCTGTGATTTGTCGTGAAGCCTCTCCTTCTTAGGGCAGACCTCTGGGCCAATGAACGCCTCTTTGGTATAAAACCGCGCATTGAACAAATGAATGTCCTTGAAACGAAATGTGTTGAGCCCAAAGTGCCAGAGAATCTTTGTGACGTCCCTGGTAGTGAGATAACCGTGCTCTCCCAGGACTGGAATACTGTCTGAAACCAGTGGACCTTGATTGTCAATGATGAAAGGCGTAAGCTCACGAACTGTGATGATTTGGAAGTGTTCCCCGACCTTGGCCTTGAAGGTGTTCAAACCTGTAAGCTGGGGAACGAAAGCCATAATGTAACGCCTTGAGCTCGTGTGGTCTGTGCCGCCCTTCGGAGCGAAAATTGGGCATCCTGAGTGATCGTATTCCAACTGAGACTTCAGCACTGGAGGGCCCAACTTGCTGATCCAGGGCTTCTTGTCCTGTTCCCAGCTCTTTGGAGCAGGCTGCGACCTTCGGTCAGGCGAGTCGACCTCCGCTTCAGATCCAGAGGTAGAGCTCCTGGAGTCTGGAGATCCCGAAGACGGTGGGGAGGGTCTGACAGGTGCTTCCTCACGGTAGTCCTGCGTCTCTGGCAAGGCCTCATCCGGCTCGGGCTTGGACCCCGACTCGCCACCCTGCAATTGTTTCTTGAACCCACCTGAGTACTGCATCTTCCTGGCAATCGGTGAACGGCTCCGAGACACAGAGTCTCCCCTGTGCACAGGTGCTGGGGGCGGAGTAGGGAGTGCCCTGGATTCGCGAGGGTCAGCACCTGACGATGATTTGGCCTTGAGGCCCTGATTCTTGAACTCGACCGTCCTTGCTTGGTCCTCCTTTTTCTGTTCGAGCTTCTTCTGCAGCTTGACTTTCTTCTCATTCGAGGTAAGCACGGGCTTCGGCTCCATCTTATCCAGACGCTTCCGAGCCCAACGATCTAAGGCGTGGCGATCGAATCCAAAGAAAAGGGGGATTGTCGGCTGAATCTGATTCCCAACCAAATCCAGATCCTGAGAGTAACAGGTGTCCGTGGTGAAAATAAAGGTAGCCCCGCTGGGCGCAGTACGGTAGCAAATGTGAGTCTGGGTCACGCCAGACGAAGCCGATGGCTACTGAAGGCGAAGGTGAAGCGGTTGCCGAACCCAATCAAGCATTTCTTGAGCAAGACCCAAACGAAACTTTTTGTCCCGGGAGCCCTGAGGAGAGAATAAGGTGGTCCAGGCATCCTTGTCATACCTGAAAACATATCCCCTATGCGAGCGTGAGTGGGTACGGCTGCCCCCAAAGTTGTCAAAGGAGCGATTCTGAATAACCCAATGCTTGCAATATTGAAACAGCCTCGACGAAAAATCTTCTGGATGTCTTTGCATGTGTGAAACCCAACTAATAGCTGAATCCAAATGGAAAATAGCCCATGAAACTCTTTGAATCCCTTGGTTTTGCGATTTCTGCGTAAACTGAACTGTTCGGGAGATTCCCCCGGGAGCCTTTTGAGTTTCAACATGATCCTGATACATTGATTTTGAGCCTTGGTAATCAAATCCGCCGTCGTCTTACAAGGGACCCAGGCAGCACCTCTGGAGCGGATAATCCCCCCCGCCATACAGTTAAGTTTTGAGAGACGTTTAGACATGGGGATCTGCTCGTTGATCAAGAACCTACTGTTAGCCCAAAAGGCTTTGTTGATCTGTGAAATACCCTGCTTGACATCTTCGTGACAGGATCCAGTGGCAGAGAGAATTGGACCCAGCACCTTGGCCTCCGGTACAACAGACCAAGTTTTCCCAAAGGGGTCGGACCACTTGTATCATTGAAAGAAGTAGGGGTAGGCCGGAAGGATTTCCCGATCGTCTTTGAGTTTGAGCCGATGTTCATTCCAGAGCTCCGACTCTACCAGTGCAGTCAGAGTTGCAAGGTCTTGTTCCGAGGACGCCACCACGAAGATATTATCTGACCAGCTGAGAAGTGCAATCCTGAAATCGAAGCCCAACTGCTCGCAACGGATAGAGATTCCCAAAGAAGAATGGTTAATTTTCTCCAGGGTGGAGGCGAAACAATCTTCTACGGAAACACGCGCCAGTATGCATGCCGTCCCAGCTCCCTGCATCAACCCACGGTCTCTCTGGATAATCCCAGTGTTTGAGTCCAAAAGGGAGATGGAGACTCGAGGGTTCCTATGCAACCTGATGCATCCCACTGCTAAGAAAAGAGGGACTCCCCGTCCCAATAGACTCCGCAGGACTAAACCATAACGAATCTGGTCGTGGTGAGCTTTGATGTCAGTAATCCCAACCATTCCTTTGTTAAAATGATCTCGGCCATATTCTAAAATGTGATAGACACTGGTGTGAAGTTCCTGTAATTGTCCACCTTTGCTGAGCCCAAAAATAAGACCTTTGAGACCTTTGGAATCAGTGTATGAGTCCAGAACTGGCAGAATGGCCCTTGCCACATATGCGTGCCCAATCTTGGCAATTGCAGGCTGAGGAATGACAACTCTAGTTTGAGAAGGGGTTCCGAAACCCTTGATCTTGTTACCCAAGTGGCCCCCGAATGTGACGTCGTTCCAAAATTCGGGATCGCCTAAGCAGGCCTGTATACACCCCGTGAGCCTTTGGGACCATCCCGAAGCTTTTACTACCGCCGTACAGGCGAACTCTGTGTCGATCTTACGGGGAGCCTTGATGTTGTCCAGCGCGTCTTCCAGCAGGGAGGGAATGATGGGGTCGTTGTAGAAGTTGAAGAAACCCACAGAGCGAAGCCAGGCGATGTCCTCCTGCCGCTCCGATTCTGAGAGTCCCCACCTCTCGCTGTATTCTTCAGCAACCAGTGTGGTACAGCGGTCCACTTCAAAAATCTTGACTTGATCTACACAGAAACCCAATATGGGTAGGAGGGACTTGCGGGAGGCCCAGACCCGTTTTCCTTGAGAGGCGTTGAGCGCAACCTGAGCCAAATCGCGTTGAAGTTTAGTTATCTTGAGAGCTTTCAAGAGGAGCTGACCCAAGGCGACCCTCGTGGCTTCGTTAAGTTCGGAGTTGAACCGTGTCCTGAGACTCTTGACCCAAAATGGCTCTTCGGCAAATCTCCTAAAACTCCTTGGGAGAGCCTGAGTCGCTTCATAAACCTGGCCCAACATGTTTTCCCAGAAATCAAAGGAGAGGGTGAGGTCCCTTGGATCATGATACCTGACCGCACATGAATCGGGCTGTTCTTCGTCATTTAGACGAATAAGTTCCGCTGATTCGGGAAACAGACCCTGGGCGATCTTCCTAACCTCCAAAATGTTTGTAGGAGTCCACAAGAGAGGTCTTCTCTTACGAACCTGCTGGTGAAAGGCCAGCACATCACAGCCAATAAGGGCATGGTCCCCTGGGACGCCCGCCCAGCAGGCGAAACAATCAAAAGAGAGATCGCTCCTGGCGAGAGCTATGTGATCGATCGTGCTGTTGGCTTGAGAGAGCGCCTGCTCACCATCAGGCTTCCTAGTGAATTGCATGGAAGTCTCTTGGAACCTGAGAGGGCACCAACGGAGATCGAGGTATGAACAAGCTTCGCAGAACGATCGGAATTTCTGATCTCCGTTACCTTGATCGGCATTCATGTCCCCCAACCAAGAGAGAGTAGACCCCACGGGGCGGGATCGACCGAGTTGGATGGCACAGTTTAGAGAATCATGGAAAAAATCGTGGGCAAGATGAGAGAAGAGACAAGATCTGGCATGATGGTGGCATCCATCGAGACAGTCGGGACGAAGATCAACACGGATAGATCTCCAATCGCAGACAATGTCGTTCACACGTTTTCTCAGAGATTTGTGCACAAGCACGCCCATGGCCCTGCACCCAGGGCCAGAGTGATGGCGGTAGTAAGCGTGGCCATTGAAAACAGGGCGTAGTAGCCCATCGTTTTGAAGACAGCCCTTGAAATCCGCCTCTAAGATACAAATTAAGCCCCAGCACTTCAGCTCGAGCAAATCTAGGTTGGCTTGCATTTGAGTCTCGTCGGCCCACTTGCCCTGCACATTGAGTGCACAAACGAGACCCCTCACGTAGGCATCTCAGAGAGATAGTGCCTCGTCGATGGTGTCTTTGAGCGTCTTGCGGAGCGCTTCGTCGGGGATCTCCTTGAGAGACTCGTGCCACTGGAATTCCCCATCCTTGATAGCACCTATCTGACGGTCCAAGACGAAAAATTTTCGAGTCCGAGAACAAACCACGTAACTGTCCGTGCGATCTCCCATTGCCCTTTCCAGTGCTTCTGAAACGGTCTTAAACAATTTTGCTGGGCCACGCTCCTCCTTAATACTAATCTGGCCACACCAGATCATATGTTCCAAGTGCCCAGGAATCTTGAGATCACGGATCGTCGCTGCTGCTTGAAGTCCCACCGCAATCGAACTCCATTTGATCTCAACACAACTCCCATACCCAAATGGTGCAACAATATGCGTGGGCTGGGGAACATCCGCTCGGCGAAGGACCGCCCGTGCCTTCTCCAGAGCCTCCTGCTTCTTGAGATTCCAGCCCAGGTTGGTTAGAATGAAGATGTCTCTATCTGCTCTTGGGGTGCTGGCCCACGGCGGACCCTTTTTCCTAGACGGACCCTGGCTTGACTGGCTTTCTAGCTGTTTGGCTGCCATTTCCGCGCGCAGGGACTTCTGCTCCAGTTCAACAGCCAGAATCCTTTCGTTGAAGGCTTTCTGCACCTCGGTTTCGCCTGCCTCCAGGTTGGCAAGCTTTACTTCG
The DNA here is from genome assembly GCA_963575745.1 of Prorocentrum cordatum. Classification (NCBI taxonomy): domain Eukaryota; class Dinophyceae; order Prorocentrales; family Prorocentraceae; genus Prorocentrum; species Prorocentrum cordatum. The sequence goes on from CAUYUJ010017738.1 coordinate 63,876, forward strand.
TGGTCATTGATCAAGGTGACAGCTACTGAGAATTCCTGAGCCATCGCCTTTTGAGTTCCCAAAACATCCAGTTGTAACGAATCAATACGGTCCTTGATAGGTGCGATCTTTTTATCTAGGAGAGACTCGAGTTGCGCCAAAAATCCGTCGGCACCTGTGGCTGTCGAGGCAGCCCCTGATGAAATTGAACCATTCTCTCCCAGTCCTGTACCCTTAGCAGATCCCTTGGCCGCCAAGGTTCTCATAGCTTTCGATGCTTCTTGCTGATGTTCTTTGTCTTCGTCCACCATCCGAGCATCGTCTCTCAGTCTTTTCTGCTTATCGATATCTAAAGATAAGAGCTTTTGCATGGTTTCTCCAATCTGCAATGTCGGCATGGCCGAAAGTGTTAAGCACGAGCCAGTTACCCAAAATTTGAGATGGAAATGACGCGCCGAATTGACAAAACCCAGCAAAATTCGCGAATTCGCCAAATTGAGTCGATATCCCACCAATGGAAGTGATATCCCACTGATAGATCCCACTGATTAAACCCAAATTGAGCCGATCTCGCTGAACCCGAAGAAGACGAAGAAGGCAGCGATGGCTGCCGCGCCGCCCGCGGCGACGCACCCCCCCCCCACACGCTAGACGCCTGTGGGAGCCAGACGCCTTGAGCCAAGGAATGATGCAAAGGAATGATGCAAAGGAATGATGCGAGCACGCGCATGACCAGATATCCCGAGTCTTCCACCAAGGACGTGAACGGAGGAGGACGCCGGAGGGGAGGGAGGGGAAGGAGGGGGCAGGGGAGGGAAAGGGAAGTGGTGAAGAAACAGCAAGGAGAGCGACAATGGGACGCCAGAGCTTCGCGCGCGCGTTTCACGGGTCAGCGAACGCGGCGTCAAGGGTCGGCCACCGCAGGGCCCGGCGATGGAGATCGCGCCATGGTCCAATGATGTTCCTACTTAAACAATCAGCTGGATTACTGGCAGAAGGTGCCCAGCGAAACTCAACGCAGGCGTGCGCCTGAGCAGCGGCAATCCACGCAGCACCCGCGATGCTGTTCAAATCTGGCTTTCGTGACCAACCGAACACCATGACATCTTTCGCGCACGTGTTATCTATGAAAACCAGGACCCTTCTGCCAGATATCTCCCGCCTCCAAGTGTGCAGCGCTGCGGCTACAGCAAGGAGTTCAAATGCATTTATCTGCGCGCGTCTCGCGCGCAAAATGCGCAGCCAAGACTTTGGGACGTTGCTCATAGCATACTCCCTGTGTTCCCGGCGAGTCCACACTACTGCGGCTCCAACTCCCCCGGTGCCTTCGGCTTCAGTATAAAGAAGCATGTCAAAAGGCCGCCTCCGCGAGTTCGCGGACGCGAACGACGTTGCCCAGCTGCTCCTTGAGCAAGCGAACCCACCAGCTCAGACAAGAGCGCTCCCGGCGCGTGAGCGAACGACTGGCGTGACTACTTGCGGCTGCCCGCCAATAAAAGGGCCGCAAAAAAGAACGCCCGACGCGGCCGAACGCTCTCCGACACGCAAAATTTGAACGCCCTGCGAACCTGTACGCCACGGCTTGAGACATAGACCCGGGATCCAAGATTAAGCGCAATTCGTGGACCCACGCGCTTGCTTTCTCGAACCCGAGGGGCCACGTGACTTCGCGTGGCCCAACGCGCACGTCGCGTCCAAGGAAAAATATGGAGTCGCACATGCCTGCAGATTTGCGGGGATCGAGCTCCCAACCAAACATGGCAACCAAGTCTTGGAATGCTTGCTTCGCCCTGTGCGCGTGCGTAGAGGGTTCGGCAAGGGACGCGCCATCCACGTACATGAACAACACTACGCCAAACAAGCGCACAGCGATCCTTTTAATCGCCTGCGCGCACCTCCACCAGGCGTACACGCCGCCAGCGGCCCCGAAGGGCTGAGTAAGCAGTTGCGAAACCTTCCATTGGTTGCTGTCCGTGTCAAACACAAGGCACCACATCAACCAGGATTGGCCGATGTCCGGGGACACTGTTTTAAAAGCAGAAACGAGATCATCCTTTCCCACAGAAGCTGGGGCGACGCCCTGCGGCGACGAATCGCCGAGAAGGCGCGTCAACAAAAGCACTGCGTGCGTTAAGCGGTCGTGAGTGTCATTCCACACCTTTTTTGAAGAAGAAGCGAAAGAATGGACGCCGTTTTTGCTAAAATTGTCGATTGCACGAACCTTGTTTTGGCCATTCCTGGTCTCGTTGACGCCGCAACGTTCGACTAGTAAAACGCTGCTCAAACCAATATCTGAGACCGCGGAAAGGGGGGCCCACTTTGCCTGCGCCGACTTCCTCGCTATACTTCCGCCCCGCTTCCGCGGCGCCGCCGCGCGGCGTAGCCTGCGCCAGCGCGCGTGCGTTGACCTCGCGGCAACGCGCCTGGAGATCCGTCAGACATGGGAGGCAGCCGACGGCTTCCCTGCCATGGACCAACAGGGGCCCATCTGCCGGCCCCCCGACGCCCCCCGCGCGCATCGCCCCCGACACTGGGAACCCAAACGTGAGATGATCAACGAGGCTGGCGCCCCCGTGGCCCGCTGCCTCCAACATCTCCCGCGGGAGCGGCACATGCAACTTACCTGCGGTAGTTTGAAACTGCGCCGGCACCCTGCGGCGCCACTCCTGCCTTGCAGGCTCGAGGGCCTGCGTCCGCTCTCGCCGGAAACGAAGGGCGCGCGCCCTCTCGGAGGCCACGGCGGCGGCGTCGGAGGCGACAGCCTGAATATTTATAACGATATCCGGATCCAACGAAGGAAGCCCTATGCAGGCGCTTTGACGACGCGCGATCCTGCGCGATATGCTCCTCGGGAGATATCGCGCCACCTGGGTGCCCAGGCCCGGGGGCCTCCTTTCCGGCGAGCGCGGCAAGGGGCCCGCGGGCGCTGCCGCCAGGTAAGCAAGAAGAAACCGTGTCGGCCTGTCTGCTGCGCCCCTGCGGCCTGCGTTGCGCCCGCTGCGAAGAGCAGAAGGTGCGGGGGCAAGGGCGCAGTGGGGGGCAAGGAGGGGGAGGTGGAGGAAGGGAGAGGTGGGCGGCGGAGGAGCGCAGAAGACCCTGTGGACCCGAGGCGCCATTGCCCGCAGAAGAAAAGAGCCGGCGTTCAGCCTGCCCCCTGTCACGACAGGAAGCCGCGGCCTCACTCGCAAGCGGCCCCCCTCCCCGACGGGTGGGGTGTCCCTCGAAATCCAAGCGCGCGTTGCCTCGCCGCCGCTTCAGTAGCCCTTGCGGGCGCCCTTCGGCGGGGCCGCCGAAGGCGGGGGCCGCGGCGGGAGCTGCGGCCGGGACGCCGCCCCCTGCGGCGCGCCGCCCTTGCCCTGAGGCCTACCCCTGCCGCCGCTGGCAGCGCCGTCGCTGAAGCAAGCCCACTGCCTCTGCCATGGCGCCTCTGCCGGCGCCTTGGACCGGGAGACCTGGTCCTGCACCTCCGACTTCACGCGGGTGTCCACCTTCTCGAAAGTCACCGCCGGCATCGCGTGCGGGTCCCTGTTCTCCAGGCGGGTGGCCACGTGCTGCCACTCGCGCCTGTCCAGCTCGTAGACTACGGCCACGTTGCTCTCTTGTGCCAAATGGCACAAATCCAAAAACCTCCGGAGAAGCCTCTCTACTGAGACCGACTCGACCCCAGTCTCGACAGAGTTGGGAAAGAGAGCGGCTCCACCAGCACGAAGCGAAGTGCGCGATGGAAGCGTATTCCTGACCTTTCTGAGATATGGCCATAGGCCTACAGGGCTACAGGGCTATTGTTCTATAGGGCCACATGAAGCTAGTGGGCTATAGGGCGATACGGCTATAAGACTACAGAGCGATAGAGCCCCCTGGCACTTCTGGGCACCTCCGGGCCGACCACCGAGATCGGCGGCGCACCTCACCTGGCCATATGAATCCGCTACGACCCTGCATAGGCAAGCTCTGGTTGGGGAACTACGTGAAGTGCGGGCTCTATAGAAAGCTGCCGCCTGAGACTTCCTCGCGATCCACTTGCAACCGATGCTCCCGCTCTAGATTTCCATATCCAGGCCTGAGGAAGTCCCTAGTGATGACAGCTAACCTGTTGAGGATGACCCACCCGGATTGGAAACATCCAGTGCGGGCCCCATAGGGAGGGGGGTCCTGCTTCACTCACAGACGAGGCTCCCGCTCGAGACCTCCTCCATACCCAAGTATGGGTAGCATCGACGTGCCGACAGCTCCAAATTTAAGGGTGGTCCTCTGGGGTGAAGTATGTGAAATACGGGCTCCATTGGGAAGGGGCTCCCGCCTGGGATTTCCACGCAAACCACTTATTGACGAGGTTCCCGCTGGATACTTCTTCCTCCATATTCAGGCCTAAGGATCTCAAGCGTGACGGCATTCAAAGGTTTGAGGATGGCCCGCTGGGGCTAACAAATCACGTAAGGCGCGGGGCCCATGGGGAGGAGGCCCCCGCCTCAGACTTCCTCTCACTTCACTTACAGACAAGGCGACGGCTCGAGACCTCCTCAATAATTTTCAGGTCAGGGGAACCCAACATTAACGACTGGTGCAATCTGAGGATGGGCCGCTGGGATTGGAGAGCGCGATGTGCGGGGCATCATCGCAATGCGCTCACAAACAAGGCTCCCGCTCGAGACTTCCTCAAGACGAGTGTGTGTGTGTGTAGACAGAGGCGTGTGTGACCAGTGGTCGCGATGATGGCGATGGTGGTGGTGATGATGGCGGTTGTGGTAATAATGGTGACGACGAACATCGGTCGGTGACCATGATGGGATGGGAGTGGCGATGGTGGCGGCGGTGATGGTGCGATAGTGACGATGACCTACTCATTCCCAGGTGTATGTTTCAAGCTTTGGTAATTCGTTGTGCTCGGGTTATTTTTTTTATAGCTCGGGCGCCGCCGTCTCCCAAGGTTAAATCTTCGAGGCCCCGCGCGATTAAATTACACCCGAGGCGCGCGCCCGGGCGCATTCATGCGTAGTTACAGCACCATCTGCTAGCATTCCACACCATGGCATAACATATAATCGCATATCACACCAACATTCACAATAACATGTCATCGCATGCAACAGCTCATCTTCCACCTCCCCGCGGGTTCGTCGATGTTTCGCAGCGCGCGGCCGCCGATCAAGAACCCCGCGGCGTCGCGTACAGTTGCATGCTGTTGGATTGTGTAATTTGCTCGCTGGCGTAGTTAATCGGGCTGCTCGGGGCGCCCCCCTGAATTTACGTTGCCGCCCAAAAGCCCACGAGAGTCCCCAAATCATCCTCCTCGTCTGCCTCCCCCTTCCTTGTATACTTTCCTATCGACGCATCGCTCCATTGAATAAATGGCGATGGGGCGGCAATGAATTGCTGAGGTTATATGGGGCAAAAAGAAATCGGTCCAACATTCAACTTGAGTGCACCGCTGGTCGGCCCCGCGGGGCTGGGCGCCGCTGCGGCGCCCCTGGCGGAGTCTGGCTCCACGATAATCAAAGAGTGGCTGCCGTCCGGCAAACCTGCGGTTTGCGCGCGGCTTGCGCGCGAGTTCCGGGCCACCCCCCACGGCTGCCCGAACGCACCCAAAGGCTACATTGCGTTAGGTTGCAGGAGGCGGAGAGGGCAGCCGTCGCGCGAGCCGGAGCAACCGCCGCGCGCGCCCCCCGCCAGGTCGGAGTGGAAACATCGCCATCAACAAGCGCCTGCCTGGCTCAACGAGAAGATGGCTCGCGCCGCGCGCCGCGCGGCGGGCGACGGGCCACCGCCAGGCAACAGCGCGCCAGCGCTTACGATGTGCGAGTGGTGTGGTAAAAACCAACCCGGGCGCCATTGCATTTTCGCGGCGTGTCGAATATGCTGCGACTCCTACAGGCAGCGGCAAGGGGCCAATGCCGAGCGGTGCTGGCAGCATGGCGAGTACATGTCCGGCAGCTCTGATGTTTATACGGCTGCTTCGGCTGAGCTTAATTAGCCATGCCTGGCTACAAAGGCCAATCGCGGGTCCGCGGGGGCCTCGGCCAGCGGGCGCTTCGGCTGGCACTGGACAAAAGCGCCATCCTCCTCCGCCCCCCCATCCCCGAGTTCCCATTGCCCCTCGATCCTCCGCGGTCGGATCGTCCAAGATGGCCCAGCGTGGCTCCGGAGACGGCCCCGGCGATAACCCAAGACATCGCCATCGGCATTCAACCATCCATCGTGGCCCCAATGGATGGCCCAATGATAACCCACGCGCCCCTCATCGTGATTCGCCGGCCCATTCCACCTCGAGAGATTTGCCCAGGCCCAACGGTTGCCTGCCAGATGGCGGCCGACGAAGGCGGCACCGACATCATCTACACCTCGGAAATTGCCATCCTCGTCGGCGGCGCGGCCCAGAGCGTGATTGCGATATGGCTATGGGGGCGGCTGCGCCCCCGACGTTCGACGCCGACTGACGCGGCGACCATCCGCGCGGCGACAACGCCGACGCCGACGCCAACCGCGCCGACGCCAACGGCGCCGCCGCCGACGCCCACAGCGACAACGCCGACGCCGACGCCAACGGCGCCGACGCGAACGGTAGCTACGCAGAGCCAGACCACCTACAAATGGTAGTGTGAGGCGCCAAGGTTCGCGCCCCTCCCCGAGCGCGCTCACGGCGCGGGGCTGATCGACCCCTGCCGTCGTTGATCCACGACGCGGCGGAATTTGCGCGCGCGTTGGGAGTTAACGCTTCGGCCGTTTCAGCCGTGGCATTGAAGAAACACATCGCCATCGCAGCCTCCCTTTTCGCTATCTCATTCCTCCGCCTCGCCCATCCCATCCCTCCTCGCCTCCCCTGCGATGCGAAATATCATTGGCGGCCCCTCCCCCTCCTCCTCATCCTCCTCCTTCTTCTCCTCCTCCTCTCCCCCCCCCCCCCCTCGCGCTCTCCCTCCTCGTGGCGGCCGAAGCAGCCGCGACCTCCTGGGCCTCCAGAGGGCCGAAGCAGCCGCCCGGGCCTCCAGATTGCCGAAGCAGCCACGGCCGAAGGCCCCTTCCCTCCTCATCGCCCCCCCTCCGCCCCGTCCGTCCACCCCCCTCCCTCGCCCCTGCCTCCTCGTCGTCGTCGTTTCGGTGCTGCGGTTTCTCGAACCAGAGAATTGCGGGCAAATATCAGGGCCAGTGGCTGCCTCGGCCAAGCCCCCCCTGGCTGCCTCGGCCAATCTCTGCTCGCGGCGCCCCCGGCCACCCCAACTCGGTCGGGCGCGGACGGGCCGCTGGCTGCTTCGGCCACGCCGCTCTCATCCCCCCCCCCTCCTCCGTAGCCAATTGTTGGCTCAACTTTAGCGGGCCCCGCTCAACAATGCAGCCGGCCCACGATTGGGGCATATCGCGCGGCGCAGATGGCACTCAGTGCCACGTCCGCCAGATTTCCCGCGGCGGGCCCTACATCTCCCGCCCGATTCGGCCGCCGAAGCCCGTGCCCCAGCTGGCCCAGCCAACGCTGCCGCCGACGGCCAACGACGACGACGTGGATCAATCCACGAAGCCCCCATCAACAGGGCGCATGATGACGCGCGCGCTGACTCAGCACCAGACCGAGGTCCTCAACGCCCGCAGGAGCTTGCTTGAGCATGGTGTGCATTACGCTGCTCCGCTCCGCATTATACTGCCAGCGTGTCGGCAATTGCGGATCAGGCTGATAGCCGGGCTAGGTGCCCAGATGAACCACATCGCGGCGATGATCTGCCAGATCAAGGTTCTGCAGCGGTCGGCGGACGACCCCGACGAAGCAGATGTGGAGGGCCCGTGGGGCGAGCCAGGCAGCGACGACGCCGCTGAGGCGGGGCCCGCCGACAGCGCCGCTAATCGGCTGCTTCGGCCGAAGTAGGTCTGAAACATATTCATCCCCCTCCGCCCCCCTTCCCCCCCCCCCTCCTCTCAACCCCTCCTTCCCCCAACCTCCGCTTCGTCATTTTTTGCAAAGAAGCGTGACGGGCCGTCCTGGGAACCGCGCGCAGCGGCTGGGCCATGATCTCTGGTCACGCTGCCCAGTCAGTAAACTGCGCCCCCCCCCCCATCTACCCCTCTCTCCTCCAATCTTCGTTTTCGCCCGGGTTCAAAGTCAGAGGCCAAGCAAGGATATTAAGAGGCACGTGGAAGGGGGCGAATGCCCTCTGCTTGCCAGCTGCGACGCCCCCTCCCTCAGAGGCATTGATGCAGACCATGTAAGTCAGTCAATGAAGGCGCGCCACCGCTCATCTTTAAGAGACTCGCGGATGTCGGAGCGCGGCGGCGGCGCGCCGCCGCGGGGCCCGCGCGTGGGAGGGGAACAAACGACCCGCCCGTGATGCGTTAAACGATTGGGCTCGCAGTTCGTGAAACATAAAACCGCCGTTCACTGCGGCGCGCGGGCGCGCGGGCTTGGCCGAAGCAGCCAATGGAATCGCGCCCCCCCCCGCGTGCGATGCGGCAATCCTTTTCCCCCGTGCACCCCCCCCCCCTGTGCTAACGCGTCGGCGTCGTTCTTCGGCTCGTAGTCCAGGCGACCGTATATTCTCGCCAACTTCACCCATGGCCCCCTGTTGTACGCAGTACGATCCCATTGTGCCGACCTAAGGCGTTCGGGGTGTGTTAGGCCCCCCATGAGGGGTCCATGTTCATACTCATAACGGGCCCATGCTGACACCGAGGAGGAGGGGGGTTCCTCCTCCATGGCGACTTGAACCTGAATGCTATAATATGATATGAGATGCTATGCCATACTACTGCTTATCACGCATGCGCGTGCTCGGGCACGCGCTCGGGGGGCAACGCAATCGCCTGGGGCCTCGGCAAGGACCCCTCGGGCGACGCGCGCGCATTGCAGGCTTGCGGAATCGCAGCAGCCCTCACTTGGAAGCGCAGCGCACTCGACGCTGGACTGTCTTCTCCTTGCCCCAAGAACCTCAACGCTGCATTGCCGACGTCATCGCCACGTTAAGGAATGATGCGTTGATGTGGAACGTAGAGAAGGATGGTGAAGGGAACGTGAGGAAGAGAGCTCGGCGCCTCTTGGTGGCCACTTCAGTTTAAGGGGGGGGCCCGAGTACCTCATTTAAGTTTACCGGTTATCCAACTTAAGAATTCATTGAAACCGATTGGCGACCGCATCCAAATACCAAAGCTCAACAACACTAGTGCAACTCAATAAGATGATGAGTGATGAATGATCGTAATGGGTGAATAAGTGAGTGTACGAGTGGGTGAGTGGTGGGTGGGTGAATGAGCGCGGGCGATGACGAGAGCAAGACAAGGAAAGGGGGGAGGAGTAGATCCTGAACAGTGCGCGCGTGTGCGCGCGTGCAAAGAAGGCAGAAACACCGACTTGGATATGGGGAACCATGAATTGCAGGAACCATAGGGAATGTAATCCGGCCTGGGACTCCCTCGCAACTGACTCACATGCGAGGCCCCCGCTCGAGACTTCCTCCATATCCAGGCCTGCAGGCCAAGCGTGACGACGATGTCAAGTTTGAGGACGGCCCGCTAGGATTAACCCATCAGGAGAGAGCTCCCGTTTGAGACTCCGTCGCAATTCACTCACAGACGGGGCTCCCGCCCGAGGCTTCCTCAATATGAATATATACACGTGTGTGAAGGAAAGAGTGAAGGAGGGTTTGCAATATTGATGAAAGATGTGCGGATGATGGTGATTGTGACGGCGGTGCTGGTGGATGATGATGAAGAGGAGCCGTGATCAGTTATCATGGTGGGATGGTGGGAATGACGATGATGGCGATGGCGGGGTGATAGTGATTGTGATGACTGGTGAAGGATAATGATGATTCAGTGAGTGAGCGAGTGCATGAGTGATAAGTGGGCGCGGATGAGGATGCGACTGGGAAAGTGAGAAGGGGGGAGTAGGAGATCCTGCGCGAGGGGCGCGCAGAGAAAACAATCACCCCGCTTTGAATGTGGGAATGCGCATTGTTGACCTCCCTTGCATGGCGCCGTTGTTTTTAACAGAGTAAATGCTCCTCCTGGGGCTGGCACCGTGTCTTGGCGAGGGAAAGTCTGGCGCCTCAGAATGCGCTGTTGGCCCTAGAACTGCAACGACAACTGCTCCCTCCCTCTTGGCACCTCCTCACGTGTCATTATCAATCGCGATCTCGCGCGGGACTTCCGCACGAATTAACCAAGAGTAACGCTCTCGCGTGGCAATCTCGCAATGCATCGAAATGCCGCGCCCCCAACGCTCGAGAATCACGCTCGCGCTCCCTCGAGACTTCTTCGCGATGCATGATGGACTCAAGTTTCAACGGCCCGCCCGCCCAGCCCCGCCGCCCGGGCCCGCCCGCCCGACCCGCGCGTTCGGGGACTGGCGGCCCATCCCGCTCGCCTGGTCCAACCGTTGTTGTTCCTGCTCATATCCCCCCTCCTGCTCATCTGTGTCGCGCCCCATCCTGCTCTGCCCCCAATTGACCCTTCCCCCCCTCTCCATTTTTAGAATGTGCGCCAGCTGCGCTTTGCAGGTGCGGGATATGCACATCCGAAGGAGCACCTTCGAAGACTAGGAAAGCGAGTGTCAAGGGTTCGACGCGCGAGCAAATAAGAGTGCGCAATCATATGCTGATGATTGCTGTTGTGAATGCGTTGCCGCTGTCTTCGCCCTCGCCCGCGACCACTCCGCAACCCGCCCCGCGACCCGCCTCGCGACCCACCCGCGACCCACTCGCGTTGCTTCGAGAGGAAAAAACGGCACCTGCAGCAGACTCGTTATACAACTAATCAACAGATCTGCCCCTGCAGCGGGCATATCCAGAGCCTCGCGGAGACTCCCCCCCCTTCTCCGCAAGTGCGCGCCATGCCCCCAATCTCGCGACGCAGGTCGATGCCCCCCCCCAACCCGCTCGCGCTCGCCCCTCCACCTTCGATTTTTATCCGCAAGTGCGGGGCGCCATGCAAATTCCCCAATCTCGAATGACGCGACCCAGGTCGATGCTTCCCCCTTGCCTGCAACAATACTATGCGCTCGCGCTCGCCCATCTCGAACACTGCGTTCAAGATTTCCGGACAACAAGAACAAACGCAACATGCGCATGCAATTCGTCCCAAACAAAACAATGCTGCAACAATTTCAACGCAAACACATCGGCACCGCTGGGTTTTCCATAACATGTCTCGCAGATTCCCTGCCCGCACGCTCTGGCTGCAATCCCAAAAACCAATGGAATTCAACGCGTTCGCCCAACGACCGCATTGTCATCTCACCGCGCGGCGCACCCGCTTTGAATAATCAATATCAAATGATACAACGCGGGACCCACCCGCGCGCCGCCGCGCGCGCGCGTCGAACTCCTTCCAAAACCAAGTTCTGAACGCATTGCAGAATCGAGCGTTTCCAGAACGTATTAAGCACCGCATGTTTCCTGCAAACGTACGTCAAATCCTTTCCGTTTCCGAGCGCCCACTTCCTCGCCATCACCTTCCTTCGTCAGCGCCGCCGCGCCGCCGCCGTCACCGTCGCCAAGAACGCTCCGAAGAGGGCCCCAATATATACAATTCATAGAGGTGCCGTCTATCTCTGAAGACTCTGGCTTTCTCGCTTCCTCGGCTCCCCGACGCGAGCCGTTTGCCTGGATGGTCATAATGCCTGCAAGATGTTCCGATGATATCTCATGATCAGTGGGCCCCGCAAATGCCATGGGCAAGAAGGGATAGCGCCGTCAAACATACACTATGGTAACAGTGAAAGGAACAGGCCGGCCCGCCGGCCGACGCGCGCGCGCGCCGCAGGCTCGCTCCACCCCCGTTCCCCTAGAGCCGAAGTGTAGCTGCGGGAGCAGAAGTAGTCAGTCAGCACAGCGGGCGGACAGCGCGCGCAAGGAGAGAGAGCAGGCAGGGCGACATGTTGGTTGCGCGGAAGGGGTGCCCGAAGCCTTTGGTCGCCCCCGTCTGGCGGGGGCTGCGCGCGCGTGTGCGCGTGCGTGCGTGCGTGCGCGCGCGTGCGTGTGTGCGTGTGCGGGGGGCCTCATCTGAACTTTCTCCTGTGAAAGTACTGTCGGACATGACTGCGATTGGCGCATGCGACGATAGCTTCAGCTTCTTCTAGAACCGCGCCCTCCAGCCAGTCTCCGGCCACGAAGATCACGCCTTCGCCGCCCCGGAACCTGCGAGGCGCGCCCGAGAAATCCCCCCCCCCCCCGTGCACCTCGGGCAAAGCGAGCAGAGACTTTAGCATGAAGATCCAATGGGCGTCTTTGTGGTCGGCCTCTCCCCCCCGCGCCTTTCTTCGTCGCCCCGGGGAAGCGTGAGGAATTCATTCCATGAGTGCGATGGGCGTCGTTCCCTGAAGGTGATGGGCGTTCAAACTTACGAAGCTTCTCACTGACCGCGTCGAAGTCATGGCGGCCCTCAGTCCAATTCTCGACAGCGTTCCGGGCGGCGTCCGTGTGATTGGGTTCCCTAAGAAAGCATCTATGATTTCAACTCCGGCGGCGTTGCGACGCGCTTCCCAAGTTCTCCGAAAAGAACTCGCTTGCGAACAACGTTGTTGACGATGGATTCCGCTCGCTTGTTCTTGGTCTCTCCAGAATAGAACAACTGTTCAAATGCCGCTGGCATCCAGCGGTCCTGGAATTCTGCGCAAGCGTTTCTGCTATGTTTGGCCGCTACCTGCCCGCTATCCTCGGCGGGCAACAACTCCTCGGGCAACTTTTTGATGATGATATTGAGGTCCCCCCTGGCTTAGCGGTAGATGGGCTCTCCGCGATGTCTCTTGGGAGTCCTGGCAGGCGAGTCACATCTTCAGCGCTCCCTAGTAGGGACTAAGCGAGTGTCAGGATATGTTCCGTCTCAAGTGGGACGCGAGCGATTCGGGCATCTCTGGCGCCTCCGATTGCTCAGGATACTGCCCCCTTCTGTCGATCAGAACATCTGGCAAAAGCGCCACCCCAATGGGTTGGAGCGAACGAGGTCGCAATCGCCCGCAGAGGTGGTCAGCGGAGCTGCCCCACCTGGCGAGCCGCGACCTCGCGGATTCGAGCCCGATGGGGCTGATTGCGCATTGAGTTGTTCTTTTGTCCCGTGTTGAGTAAACGAACGGGACCAGTCAGCGTCTGACCAGCCCCCATCGGCATCGCCATCCCAGCGAACGCCTCCTCGCCCTCCCCCTCCTGCCCAAGGATCCCAGCCTGTTTCTTGCCAAGGATCTGCAAAGACTACGTCTTCTGGTGGCTGAGCGTCGGCGTCGCTGTCCATGGCGGCGCTCGGCACGAGAGGGTGGATCATGGGAAAAGCTGGAGACATGGGTACGCCACTCGAATCTAATGACGAGGACAGCTTGCCTGACTCTCCATGGGATCGCTGTACTTGCTGTATGGAACACAGAGAGCCACGATGTGCAAATGGGGGGGCCGTGCCTGGAGAGACTACGTTCTCTCTGTTTTTTTTTTTGCAGGGGCACGCGCCCGCCCGCTGCCGGCGCGCCACACAGCTCAAGGGCCCTGCGATCCAAGACGGCCGCGGGGCGGAGAGGTGAGAGAGAGGCGCAGGAGGAAGAGAGGCTGAAATATACATAACTAGAACCATCGCGCGCGCTTCGCGCGCGCTCGAGTTCTAGAGAGTTTCTTGGGGCCTCCTCGGAGCATCCTGGACTGCTTCTTGAAGTCGTCATGGGACCTTCTTGGCATGTCTTCGGGGCCTCTTAAATTATCCCGGCAAAGCAACCGAACAGCGATGTGTAGAAGCATATCTGAAAGCATTCCCCTTAAGATTCAGATGGAAATCCAGTTGTAGAAATCTGCTGTTCTCGCACTCGTAGTCGGATTCAGCCTCGCCTCAGCCTGCCTCAGCCTCAGTCTGCCTTCAGCCTCAGCCTCAGGCAGCCTCAGCCTCAGCCTCAGCCTCAGTCGCATCAGCCTCAGCCTCAGCCTCAGCCTCAGCCTCAGCCTCAGCCTGCCTCAGCCTCAGCCTCAGCCTCAGCCTCAGCCTCAGCCTGCCTGCCTCAGCCTCAGCCATCAGCCTGCCTCAGCATTCTGTGGCCCAGGAATGGAGTTCTGGGAACTAGAAGAACACGAAGTGGCCTACACTCCGGGCATTCAAAATCATGCCCAGGAATAAAGTTCTGGGAACTTGAAAAGCACGAAGTGGCCTACAGTTGGCTCCGGGCATCCAAAATGTGGCCCAGGAATGGAGTTCTGGGAAATCGAAGAGCACGAAGTGGCCTACAGTTGGCCCCGGGCATTCAAAATGTGGCCCGGGAATGGAGTTCTGGGGATTCGAAGACCACGAAGTGGCCTACAGTTGGCTCCGGGCATCCAAAATGTGGCCCGGAAATGGAGTTCTGGGGGCACCAAAAGCGATTTTGCGAGGATGTCCAAAGCGATTTCGGCTTCGGCGGCAGCTTCTGCGGCAGCCTGTCCGGGTCCCGCCCAGACCCCCCTGAGGAGTCGAGACCAGTAGAAACCTATCAGCGAGAGCTGTTAAGTAAAACTTATCCCGGCAAAGCAACCTAACAGCGATATGTAGGAGCATATCTGGAAGCATTCCCCTTAAGATTCATATGAGAATCCAGTTGTAGAATTCTGCTGTTCTCGCAGTCGTAGTCGCATTCGCGATGACAGTCGCAGTGGCAGCGGCAGTCACAGTCACAGCCTCAGCCTGCCTCAGCCTCAGCCTGCCTCAGCCTCAGCCTCAGCCTGCTTCAGCCTCAGCCTCAGTCTGCCTTCAGCCTCGGCCTCAGCCTCAGCCTGCCTCAGCCTCAGCCTGCATCAGCCTCAGCCTCAGCCTCAGCCTGCCTCAGCATCAGCCTGCCTCAGCCTCAGCCTCAGCCTGCCTCAGCCTCAGCCTCAGCCTGCTTCAGCCTCAGCCTCAGTCTGCCTTCAGCCTCGCCTCAGCCTCAGCCTCAGCCTGCCTCATCCTCAGCCTGCCTCAGCCTCAGCATCAGCCTGCCTCAGCATTCAAAATGTGGCACGGGAATGCAGTTCTGGGAACTCGAAAAACAAGAAGTGGCGTACAGTTGGCTCCGGGCATTCAAAATCATGCCCAGGAATTGTGTTCTGGGAACTCGAAGACCACGAAGTGGCCTACAGTTGTCTCTGGGCATCAAAAATATCTCCCGAGAATGGAGTTCTGGGACCTCGAAGAGCACGAAGTGGCCTACAGTTGGCCCCGGGCATCCAAAATGTGGCCCGGGAATTGAGTTCTGGAAAATCGAAGAGCACGAAGTGGCCTACAGTTGGCCCCGGGCATTCAAAATGTGGCCCGGGAATGGAGTTCTGGGGATTCGAAGACCACGAAGTGGCCTACAGTTGGCTCCGGGCATTCAAAATGTGGCCCGGGAATGGAGTTCTGGGAATCGAAGAGCACGAAGTGGCCTACAGTTGGCTCCGGGCATTCAGAATGTGGCCCGGGAATGGAGTTCTGGGAGGTCGAAGAGCACGAAGTGTGTGACTGTTGGCTTAAAGCGACTTCTGCGGCACCCTGTCCGGCACCCGCCCAGACCCCCCTGTGGAGTCATCTGCTGCTCTCTTTTGACCCCACTAGAAACCTATCAGAACAAGCTGTTAGGTAAAAATGTTGAAGCCTTTTGGGTGCCGTCTTGGGGCCTCTTGGAGCCTCTTTTGGGCTTTTTGGGGGCCTCTTGGGCCCTCTTGGAAGCCTCTTCGGGCCTCTTGGGGGCATCTTGGGGCCTTTGAGGGCATCTTGGGGCGGAGAGCTTGATTTTCTATGTTTTTTCGTTGTTTTTTCGAGGCGGGACCGGGCCTTGGGGCCCCACATTTGCGGTCGAGGCTCCGGCCCCCGGCCCCCGGACCCGGTCCGTTATAAGTAGCACCCGCAATTGCGGATAGGAGTGACGGGGCAAGCGCTGGCCTCACCTTGTCTGTCGATGGCGCCCTCCTCCTTTTCCTTCTCCTCCTCCTCTTCCTCGTCCGCGTCCTCGTCCTCATCGTCGTCGTCGTCGTCTGCCTCCTTTTCCTCCACCTCCTCCTCCTCTTTTCCCTCCTCCTCCTCCTCCTCCACCTCCTCCTCCATCCCGATCCTCCCCCCTCTTCCTTTCCGTCGTCGTCGTCCTCCTCCCCATCCTCCTCCCTCCTTTCTCGTCGTCCCCCTCCATCCCCCCCTCCTTCTCCTCCTCGCCCTCGTCGTCGGCCTCCTCTTCGTCCTCGTACTCGTCGTCGTCGTCGTCGTCGTCGGTTAAGCGAAGGCACGCGTGCACTAAACGGAGAAGGAGGAAAAGGAGGAGGAAGGAGGACGAGGACGGGAGAAGGACAAAGATGAACTCTTTCAATGGCAAAGCGGCCACGCGCACCACCCTGATGGCGCGGGTCCGGCGGGGCGCCGCGCCGCCCGCGCACGCGCACAGTGGCGCGCGCGCGTTCTGGCACGCCCTGCTGCCGCACGGCCCGAGAGCCGAGCGGAGCTGGGTGCACAGGGAGCAAAGCGGGGTGGGTGGGCCCCCGAGTCCTGGCTCGATCTCGAGCCCACGACTACGGACCCCAAATGGCTAAGGCAAAGCCCCCACTTCCCTACGCTGAACCTGCAGTCTACCAACATAACAGACTATACAAGTTAAGCGAAGGCACGCGTGCACTAAACGGAGAAGGAGGAAGAGGAGGAGGAAGGAGGACGAGGACGGGAGAAGGACAAAGATGAACTCTTTCAATGGCAAAGCGGCCACGCGCACCACCCTGATGGCGCGGGTCCGGCGGGGCGCCGCGCCGCCCGCGCACGCGCACAGTGGCGCGCGCGCGTTCTGGCACGCCCTGCTGCCGCACGGCCAAAACCAAAAGAACGCAGCCGCGCGCGGGCGAAAGGCGCCCGAGCGCGCGCGACCACTGGCCTGCAAGCCTGAGGCCTTCCTGGAGCGGGCGCCAGGCCGCCCCGGCTGGGCAGCGCCCTGCCGGCGGCGTGCAACGCGCGCCCGAGCCGGCCCCCCACGGCCTCGCCCAGGCGGGGGGGGCTAAACGCTCCCCAGGGCCGCGCGTCGCCGGCCCGCCGGCGCGGAATCGCGCACGCGAAAAGCGCTAGCCGCGCGCGTCGCGCAGGACGCGACTCAGTACGCGCAAAGAACGAGCGCGCGCATGCGAAAGCGCACGCGCGAGCTGGAGGCGCAAGCTGGCTGCAGCCCAGTGGGCGCCGCGAGGCCCGAGCAGCCCGTCGCTCCCCCCGGTCCTCCTCCTTCTAATCCTCGTCGACGGGCGGCTCCTGCGTGGCGGACAGCGCGCGGCCCTCAATGCCAGTGCTGCCGGCGAACATGCCAACGTAGGTCGATCCGCTCGCCCCCGTCGTCGCGCCCTTCGTCGGCGCGCCAGTCGCCGCCGCAGTCAGCGCCGTGGTCGCCGTGGCGGCCAGGGCCGCTGTCGACGCCGATGTCGGCGCGACCGTCGGCGCCGCTGTCGGAGTAGCCGTCGGTGTCGTGACCAGTTCAGCCATCGGCGAACCGAACCGTGCATCTGCAGGCGCAGCGGCTAGTGCAACCGTCGTCGACGCTGTCCAGGCGGTTGTCTGTGCCGCGGCCAGGGCAACAGACAGACGACCCATCGGCGCTGCCGTTGGTGCAGCAATCGGCGAAGCCGTAGGCGACGAAGCCGGCGCAGCTGCCGCCGCCGCTGTAAACGGGGCGGCCCGAGCCGCAGCCGGAGCAGCGGTCGGTGCCGTAGACGGCGCGGCCGGCGGCACAGCGGTCAGCGCCGCGGTCGGCACGGCGGCCAGAGCTGCCGTCGGCGACGCTATCGGCGCGGCCGTCGGCGCCGCTGCCAGCGCGGCTGTCGGAGTGGCTGTCGGCGCCGCGGTCGGTACACTCGTCGGCGCTGCTGTCGGCGACGTCGTCGGCGCGGCCACCGTAGCCGCAGTCGGTGAGGCGGTCGGGGCCACCGTCGGCTCAGCTGTCAGTACCGCAGCCGCTGCCGCCGTCGGTGCCGCGATTGGCGCCGTTGTCGGTGCCACAATTGGCGCGGCTGTCGATCCTGCAGCCGGCATGGCGGTCGGCGTAGCTGGCGGCGCCGCAGTCGGAGCCGGAGTCGGGAAACCCGGCGGGGAGCTAGTCGATGTCTCCGTTGTCGCCGAGGTCGCCGTGGCTGTCAGTGCCGCATCCCCCGGGGCCGCGGTAGCCACCGCCTCTGGCGCGAGACGCCCGTCCCACATGGGCGGGGCCGCTGCTGACCCGGAGGCTGGTGCGCGCCGGGCGCCCCTGGCGGGCGAGGACGGGCGGGCATCCTTCGGGGCCGCGGCCGCAGCCGCCGCTGGCGTGCGCCGTCCGTCGCACATGGGTGGGCCAACGCCCGCCCCTGAGGCTGGTGCGAGCCGTGCGCCCCCGGCCGGTGCGAGTACGGTGGCGCCCCCCGGGGCCGCGGTGGCAGCTGCCTCCGGCGTGCGCCGCCCGTGAGGTCTGGGCTGCCTGGAGGCCGCCAGCGCAGACGCCAGCGCCGCTGTCGGTGCCGCCGTTGGCGCCTCGGCTGGTACAGCGGTCGGCGCATCTGTCATTGCAGCTGTCGGTGCCGTGGTCGGCGCAGCTGTCAACGAGGCCGTCGATGCAGCCGTCGGCGTACCAGCCGTCTTATGACCCGCCAGCGCAGCCTCGATCTCCTCGGCAGCCTTTGGGCCGCTGTCCAGAACGTGCCAGTCATCCGAGGAGCCCTCCACGAGCGCGCCCTTCAAGTTCACCGCGCCAGCGCCGCTGTCGGCGCCGCGGCCGGTACCGAAATCAGCGCTGCAGTAGGGGCCGCTGTCGGCGCCCCCGTCGAGGATGCTGTCGGCGCGCCTGCTGGTGCCGCAGTCTGCGCGGCGGTCGGTGCCGCAGCCAGCGCAGCGGTTAACGCCGCTGGCGGGGTGGCCGTCAGTGCCGCCGTAGGTGCCGCGGTCGGCGCGGCCGCGCCCGCCGCCCGAGACGCCCCCCACGGGCACGCCCTTGCGGGTTGCCTCGTAGGCGCCGCCGTCGGCGCCGCGGTCAGCGCCGAGGTCGATGCAGCAGTCGGTGCCATTGTCGGCGTAACTGACGGGGCTGTCGTCGGCGCGGCTGTCGAGGTAGCCGTCAGCGCGGCCGCCGGTGCCGCAGGCAGCGTGGCTGCAGCCATTGGCGCCGCTGTCGGTGCCGCAGCCGGTGAGCCTGTCGGCGGGCCATTCGATCAGCCCGCTGGTGCCCTCGTAGGGCTCACGGTCGGCGCGACAGTCGGTGCCGTGGTTGGCGCAGCCGTCGGCGCCGCAGTCGGCGCGGCTGTCCGCGCCGCAGGCTGCGCCACTGTCCCTGCCGATGCCGTCGCAACTGCCGACGTCGTCGCGGCTGCCCACTGTGCCGCGGTCAGCTCGGCCGTCAGCGCCGCAGGCATAGCCGTCGGCGTACCTGTAGGCAAGGCGGTCAGCGCCACGGTCGTCGCAGCTATCGGGGCCGCGGCCGGCGTAGCTGCAGTTGGTGCCGCTGCGTCTGTAGCTGCCAGCCCCGTCGCTCGGGCGCGTGCCATAGGCACCCCGGGCCTTGACCCGCTGCCTCACCTTCGTAACGTGAGCGACAAGGCCGCCCTCCACCGGAGCGTTCCCAACCGAGAGGCCGCAAGCCTTCGCGACGTCGAACGCCGTGTCACCGCTGCTGACCAGCTCGCACTCGGCGTCCGGCCCGGGCTCGATCGCCAGTGGCCTCACGCTCGCATCGGCGCTGTCCACGACGGCTGCCCTGCCAATGCCGCGGTTGGCGGAGACGCCAGTGACGCCGTCGGCGCGGTTGTCGGTGCCGTAATCGGTGCCGCGATCGACGCCGCCGTCGGCGCCGCTATCGGCGCGGCGGCTGCCGGTGCCGCAGCAATCGCAGGCGTCGGTGCCGCCGTTGGCGGTGCTGGCGGTGAAGCCGTGGGCGCGGGTGTCGGTGCAGCTGTCAGCGACGCAGTCGGCGCAGCTGTCGGCGAGGCTGCCGGTGCGGCAGACGGCGCGGGTGTCGGTGCTGCAGTTGGCAGAGCCGACGGCGGAGCTGTAGGTGCGGGCGTCGGTGCAGCTGTCGGCGATACCGCCAGCGCAGCTGTCGGCGATGCTGTCGGGGCAACGGTTGGCGCGGCTGTCCGCGCCGCGGCCGGCGGGGCTGCCGACGCCAGCGTCGGCGCAGCTGCTGGTGCGGCTGTCGACGAGGTGGTCGGTGAGGCCGTCGCGCGTCGCCGCGGCCGTGACCATGGAGGCCGGTTGCTCCCCTATCGGACCGTACATCGCAAACATGAAGGCCGAGTGCTCGCCCATCGGACTGTGCCAGATGCCCGTCTTGTCGCAGACGGCGCCGCTGCCGGGGCGGATTTCGGCAAGGCTGTCGGTCCCGCGGTGGGCGTACCTGTCGTTGCAACCGTCGCCGTCGGTAACGCCGTCGGCGCCGCTGTACGCGCGGCAGTCGTCGCCACTGGCGGGTCTGCTGCCGGAGCCGCAGTTGTCGGAGCGGCTGTCGGTGCCGTCGGCGCTGCTGTCGGTGAGGCCGTCGGCGCCCCTGCAGGTGTAGCTGCATGCGCCGCGGTCGGGGCGGCTGTCGGCGCCGCTGTCGGCGCAGCCGTCGGCGGGGCCGTCGGCGCAGCCGGCGGCAGCGCAGCTGTCGGCGAAACTGTCGACGCCGCAGTCGGGGCGGCAACCGACGTCACTGGAGGCGCAGCCGCCGACGTGGCAGTCGCTACCCTCTACGGTTGCCGTCGGCCTCGCTGGGCAGTCGATGCCGCGGTTGACGCAGATCGCGGCGAAACTGGTGGTGCGGCCCTCAATGCGGCCGTCGGTGATGCTGTCGACGTGCTGTGGGCGGGGCTGTCGGCGCCGTCGTCGACGCCGCCGCCGGCGCCGCTGTTGGCACCACTATCGGCGAGGCTGTCGGCCGAAAGTCGCACTAAGCCGGGCAGGGTCGCCGCTGGCACTTCGCCCCTGAGGCGTGTCCCCACGCGGCTTGACCAAGCGGCGCCCTGGCCCTCAACCAGCAACGCCCCTCCCGCGTGAGCCTCGCCCCTAAGGCTGGTCCCCCCGCGGAAAGGCCCGGCCGGGCCAGGGCCCGCAGCAGACGGTGGGTTGTCGTGGATGACCCAATCAGAGAACGCCTCCTTCAAGCACGACCGCACTGGGAGTACCAGCACACGGCGGGGCACGCCCAGCATGTCCAGGAACGCCAAGGCGCCGTGGAACACCGGTAAGCCCAGGAGCACCCGCATGCCGTCGAGCACCAGCATGATCTGCACCTCGGGCGAGCCGAGGAGTAGGAGCGTGCGCGTGGACGCGAGCGCGCCCCTGCGTCCCAGCGCGCCGGGGGGCACAGCCCCGCCACCAAGCACGCGTGCACCGTTGAGCACCGGCGCGCCTGTGAGCCCCCGCCCGCAGTGGATCAAGGGTAGACCCGCCGCTGGGGTTCCGCTCCTCGAGCTGATCCCCTCGCAACTGGGCCAAGTCGAGCCCTTTCCACCGCGATCCAGGCCAAAATCTCCAGAGCCGTCTCGGCCAGGTACGCACGCTGGCCCACGGCCGCCGAGGTTGGGCGTGCCAGGGGACGCGTGATCAGGTAGGTGTAGACGCGCTGCGACCGGCAGGTAGTCGAACATTGGCTTGCCCGTGAACTCGGTCGTCGGCGGGGATGACCTGGCCAAGGAGAAGTCGCGCTTGTCGCAATACATCAGCGTCGACGGGCCATCGAGCACGAGCATCGGGGCGCGCATGAACACCGGCGTGCTGTCAAGCGAGACCGCCCGGGTGCAAAAGAGGGCCCGCACGTCGGGGAGCGCCCGGGCGCTCCAGGGTCCGTGCATGTCCCTGAGCGCGACCACACCAGGCACCAGCCTGCCCAAGAAGAGCAAGGCCTTCGCGTCGACGTGCGTGCCAGAGCGGGTACCGGTGTCAGCGCCGCCGTCGATGTTGGCGATGATGCTGGCCGCTACGGCCTCGGGGACCACGCCGGGCACGCTTGGGGTCCTCACCCAGACATCGAGGGCAAGGCCAGTGCCGCGGTCGATGCCGCCGTCGACGCCGCGGTTGGCGCCGCCGTTGTCGAGGCCGACGGGGGGGTGTCGCGCCGCGCTGGGCGGGGCCGCCGCGGTGGGCTTCCCGCCCCGCGTCGGCGCGATGCCGGGCACCAGGGCGCACGCGTGCGCCACGTCCTCGGATGCGGGGTCGGTGCCCTGGGTGATGTAACTGACAGCGTCACTGACGGTGAAGCCGTGGGCACGGGTGTCGGCGCAGCTGTCGGTGATGCAGACGGCGCAGCTGTCGGCGGGGCTGACGATGCCGCAGACGGCGCGGGTGTCGGTGCTGCAGTTAGCGGGGCCGCCGGCGAAGCTGCAGGTGCGGACGTCGGCGCAGCTGTCGTCGATGCTGTCGTCGATGCTGTCGGTGCCCTCGGCGCTGCTGTCGGTGATGCCGCCGGCGCCCCTGCAGGCGTGGCCGCAAGCGCCGCGGTCGGGGCGGCTGTCGGCGCCGCCGTCGGCGCAGCCGTCGGCGGGGCCGTCGATGCGGCCGGCGGCAGCGCAGCTGTCGGCGAAACCGTCGACGCCGCAGTCGGGGTGGCAGCCGGCGCAACTGGAGGCGCAGCCGCCAGCGCGGCTGTCGGGGCCGCAGCCGCCGGAACGGCAGTAGGTGCTGCCGTCGACGCCGCCAGGGCTAGTGGCGCAGCCGTCGGCCAGGCTGTCGGTGCCGCAGCCGTCGGGACGGCAGTCGGCGCCGCCGCCGGCCCAGCCGCCGGCGGGGCCGTCGGGGCCGCCGTTGTCGGAGCGGCGGCGGGTGCTGCCGCCGACGCCGCCGACGACGCAGCTGTCGGAGCGACTATTGGGGCAGTCGGCGCCGCTCTCGGTGATACCGTCGGCGCCGCTGCCTGCGGTGCTGTCGGCGCCGCGGTCGGGGCGCCAATCGGTGCCGCCCTCGACGCCGCTGACGGCGCAACGGCCGGTGCGGCAATGGACTCCGCAGCCGTCGGAGCGGCAGCCGGTGCCGCCTGAGTGGCTGTTGGGGCCGCAGCTGTCTGGGCGGCAGTCAGTGCCGCCGTCGACGCTGCCGAGGCTGTTGGGGCTGCTGTCGGCGAAGCTATCGGTGCCGCAGTTGTCGGAACGGCAAAGGGCGCCGCCGTCGGCGCTGCCGTGGGCGTGGCTGTCGGGGCGCCGATCAGTGCCGCCCTCGACGCCGCTGGCGGGGCAACGGCCGGTGCGGCTGTTGGCTCCGGCGGCGCCGCAGTCGGTGATGTCCTCGGCGCAGCCGTCCGCACTGTCGGTGATGTTATCGGCGCAGCCGTCAGTGCCACGGTTGGCGCGACTGGCGCCGTCGCCGCCGCTGTCGGTGGAGCCGTCGATGCGACCGGCGCCGCTGTTGGTGAAGCCGTCGACGCGCCCGTAGCCAGCGCGGCCGTCGGCGCTGCGGTAGGCGCCGCTGTAGGTGCCATTGCAGCCGCTGCCCGCCCGCCGTCGCCTCCCGATGCCGAGTCTTGGCGCGCATCGGGTCGAGGCGCCGCTGTAGGTGCCATTGCAGCCGCTGCCCGCCCGCCGTCGCCTCCCGATGCCGAATCTTGGCGCACATCGGGTCGCTTTTGAGCCACCCCGGCACGCCTCCTCCTTCGGGTCCGCCGATGGCCCCGAAGAGGACGTGGTAGGGGGTGCCCCTCGGCCAATCCAATCACAACACAGTCCATGGGGTCTGCCGTGGAGCCCGGCCATGCCCTCGAAGTTGGGCTGGGGCACGCTCTCGAATACCGGCGTGCTGCAAAGCCCAGGCGCGCTTCGGAATGCGAGCGCGCTGATGGGCGTCAGCGTGCCTGTCGGCACCCACGCGCTGCCGAGCACCTGCGTGCCCTTGACAGAGGGTCCGGCTCCACGCCTCGCCAGGGCGTGCGCGCAATCCTCCACGTGACCCGAAGGTATGCGAACGGTGAGGTCCTCCGCCACCAGTAACCCAGCCGCTGGAACGTCGCCCCTCAGGCTCGTACCCTCGCGGCTAAGCCCCGCCGGCATGACCAACGCCAGCTGGGCGGTACGTGCAGCCACGAAGCTGAACCGAGCGACGCCCGCCTCGTGGTGCGTGCCTCGGTGTGCGACTACGCCCACGGTCGCGCCGTCGGCGTCGGGGGCGCCGTCGCTGGCGCCGGGGCCGGCGGTGGCGCTGGCGGAGGCGCGGACGCCAGTGCTAGCGCGGGCGTTGTCGGCGGTGCGGGCGCCGGTTCCAGTGTAGGCGGTCGTGCCGACGTCGGCGTCGGTGCTGGTCTCTGCACTGGTCTCGGCGTCGGCGCAGGCGCCTGCGTCAGCGTCGGCGCTGGCGTCGCCGCGGGCGTCGCTGTCGGCATAGGCGGCGCCGTCGGCGTCGACGTCGGCGGTGGCGGAGGCGGGGTCGCCCTTGCGGCGGTCCTCGCAACTGGGCAGGCGCGGAGCGGCATGCAGCGGTGGCAGCGAGGGCCGCTGCGACGCCCAGGCTGGGCCAGCCCCGTCGGCAGCGCGCGGCGCGCGCCTGAGCTGGCCTCCACGGCCTCGCTCAGGCAGGGGGCAAACGCGACCCAGCCGCGCGGCGCCGGCCCGCCGGCGCGAAGCCGCGCCCGCGAAGGGCGCCAAACTCGCGTCGCGCGCTAAGCGTGACCGAAAATGGAACTGGCAGCGCGTGCGCGCAAGAACGCCCGCACGAGCTGCGCGGCCGATGCCCGTGCTGAGATCTCTGTCGGCGCCGGCGTTAGTCCCAGCCCCCGCGTTGGTATCGATGCTGACGCCGGCTCTCGCGGCGGCGTCGGCGCCGGTGCTGGCATCGGGGCTGGCGTTGATTTCGGCGTAGGCGGCGTCGCCGACAGCGCCTGCAGCGGCATCGGAGGCGCCGGCTTCGGCGCGGGCGTCGGTGCTGGTGCTGATGTTGGCGCAGGCCGGGATGCTGGGGCCGACCTCAACGCTGGCGTCGGCACCGGTGCCGGATCCCACGACGGAAAACCCGGTGCCAAGCCTGGACCAACCCATGGCCCAAACCTCGCTGGCCCAGACCTCGGCGTGGGCGATAGCGCCGGGGCTGGCGCCTGCGCTGGCAGCCGAGTAGGCGACGGCGCCCGCGCGAGCCCTGGACCCGAGGGCGTTGATGCCGACATCGGCGGTGACGCTGGGAGCGGTGGCGCGGGCGTAGGCGTCGGCGCTGGCGCCGTCGCCGGCGTCGATGTCGGTGTAGGCGGGGACGTTGGGGGCGTCGACGCTGGCGTCGTAGGAGGCGCTGATGTTGGCGCAGGCGGTGACGACGGTGTCGACGACGGTGGCGGCGTCGGCGCTGGGAGCGGGGCCCCCGTCGGGGCCCGCGGCGCCGAGCCTGGCCCAGTCCATGTCCCAAACCTCGTCGGCCTCCACATCCGTCTCGGCCCTGTCCGTCCCCGCGGCCCTCCACGGGCCGTCGACGTCAGCGCTGGCGTCGGCGGTGGCGGAGGCGGAGTCGCCCTCGCGGCAGCCCTCGCAGCTCGGCAGGCGCGGAGCGGCCTGCAGCGGCGGCGGCGAGGGCAACTGCGACGCCCCGGCTGGGCAGGCCCTGCCGGCAGCGTGCGGCGCGCGCCTGAGCTGGCCTCCACGGCCTCGCTCAGGCGGGGGGCAAACGCGACCCAACCGCACGGCGCCGGCCCGCCGGCGCGAAACCGCGCCCGCGATGGGCGCGAGACGCGCGCGCCGCGCTTGCCGCGACGGAAAGCAGAACTGGCAGCGCGCGCACGCGAGAACGCCCGCGCGAGCTGCACGGCGCCCGCGGGGACAAGCCCGTGCGTGCGGAAGCGCGTAGCCGGTAGCGCAGTCGCCGACGTTGGGGCCAGCGTCAGCGCCAGCGACGGCGTGGGCGCCGGTGCCCGTGCCGACGTCCCTGTCGGCGTCGGCGTTGGTCCCAGCCCCTGCGCTGGCATCGGTGCTGACGCCGACTCTCGCGGCGGCGTCGGCGCTGGCGCTGGCGTCGGAGTCCGCAAGGTCGGCTTTCCGCGGCACGTCCTGCACGATGGAGTCGAGCTTGGCCGGAACAGCCGTCCCAGGTCCTACGGCCTGCTGGACATGGGCGGCGTCGGCCTTCGGCTGCACGTCCTGGCCGATTTCGACGAGCCTAGAATGGGCATCCGTGATGGACACCTCGCACGGCTGGACCCGGGCGGGGTCGAACCTCCACTGCGCGCCAGCTAAGAAGCGGAACTGAGCAGCGTGCACCCCATGGTGCGTGCCCTGGTGTGCGACCACGCCCGCGACCGCGACGTCGGCGCCGGTGGCGCTGTCGCTGGCGCTGGGGCTGGCGGCGGCGCCGGCGTGGGCACGGGCGCCAGTGCCAGCGCGGGCGCGGGCGCCGTCGGCAGCGCAGGCGCTGGTCCCAGTGTAGGCGGTCACGTCGATGCCGGCGTCGGTGTCGGTCTCCGTGCCGGTTTCAGCGTCGGCGTAGGCGCCCGCGTCAGCGTCGGCGCTGCCGTCGCTATCGGAACAGGCGGCGGCGTTGGCGTCGACGTCGGCGCTGGCGTCAGCAGTGGTGGAGGTGGGGTCGCCCGCGCGGCAGTCCTCGCGATTCGGCAGGCGCGGAGCGGCCCACGGCAGTGGCGGCGAGGGCAGTTGCGGCACCCCGGCTGGGCATGCCCCGCCGGCAGCGCGCGGCGCGCGCCCGAGCTGGCCCCCACGGCCTCGCTCAGGCAGGGGACCAACGAGCCCCGATCGCGCGGCGCCGGCCCGCCGGCGCGAAGCCGCGCCCGCGAAGAGCCCGAGACGCGCGCGTCGCGCTAAGCGCGACAGAAAGCCGAACGGGCAGCGCGCGCGCGCGAGGAAGCCCGCGTGAGCGGCACGGAGCCTGCGGAGCCAAGCGCGCGCGTGCGGAAGCGTAGTGCTGGTGACGCGGTCGCTGACGTTGGGGCCAGCGTCGACGCCGGCGGCGGCGCGGGCGCCGGTGCCCGTGCAGACGTCCCTGTCGGCGTCGGCGTCGGCCCCGATCCCTGCGATGGTATCGCTGCTGACGCCGACCGTCGCGGCGTCGTCGGGGCCGCCGCTGGGGTCGGCGGCGGCGTTGGTTTCGGCGTAGGCGGTGACGCCGCTGACGCCGTCTGCGTTGACGCCGATGCCGGTAGCGGGGCCCGCGTCAGCGCCGAGCCGGAGCCACTCTAAGTCCCGGACCTCGTCGT
This sequence comes from Prorocentrum cordatum, assembly GCA_963575745.1. NCBI lineage: Eukaryota > Dinophyceae > Prorocentrales > Prorocentraceae > Prorocentrum > Prorocentrum cordatum. The sequence goes on from CAUYUJ010017738.1 coordinate 90,862, forward strand.
CCATGCTGGCAAAGGCGCCGGCGTCGGAGCTGGCGGTGGTGCAAGCGTCGGCGCCGGTCGCGGCGTTGGCGGTCGCGGTGGCGGTAGCGCCTGCATCGGCATCGGAGGCGTCGGCGTTGGCGCGGACGTCGGTGCTGGCGCTGACGTTGGCGTAGGCCGCGATGCTGGAGCCGACCTCAACGCTGGCGTCGGCGCGGGTGCCGAGTCCCACGTCGGAGCTCCCGGCGCCAGGTCTGGACCAACGCACGGCCCAGACCTCGCCGGCCTCCGAGCGGGTGAGGGCGATAGCGTCGGTGCTGGCGCCTGCGCTCGCCGCCAGGTGTGCGGCGGCGCCCACGCGGGCCTCGCAACCGAGGGCGTTGACGCCGGCGTCGGCGGTGACGTTGGGAGCGTGGGCGCTGGCGCCTGCGCTGGCGTCGTCGCTGGCGTTGTAGGCGGCGGAGGCGGAGACATTGGGGGCGTCGGCGCTAGCGTCGCAGGAGGCGGCCCCGGTGCCAGCCCGTGTATCGGCGTCGATGTCAGCGTCGGCGTTGGCGTCGGCGCTGACGATGGCGCAGGCGGTGTCGGCGGGGTCGACGACGGTGGCGGCGTCAATGCTGGGAACGGGGCCCTCTTCGGGGCCCGCGGCGCCGAGCCTGGCCCAGTCCAGGTCGCAAACCTCGTCGGCCTCCGCGGCCGTCTCGGCCCCGTCCGACCCCGCGGCCCTCCTCAAGTCCTCGGTGACGCTCACGCCCGCGGCGCGGTGGCGGCGAGCCTCATCCAGCAGCGGCTGCCCCAACTCCAGGGCCCCCGGGGCTTCTCGGGGGGACTCCTCGCGATCCATCGGCGCGACCTCCCAGGTCTCGGGCACAACCGTCAACCAGTACTGCTTGGCCTCCGGCAGCGCCCGCCCCGCCGCCTCCGCAGTTGCCCGCTCAGAGCGGTGCCCCGCGAGCGCGCCTCCGGCCCCCTCAAGGGGCAGGGCGCGCCGGCGCAGCCGCGCGTTCAGCTCGGGGCCAGCGCCGCGCCAAAGATCCGGAGCCGGCGGCGGAGGCGCCGCGTTGCGATATGCGCCAGCTCCGGCATCGGCGTCGCCGGTCGCGGCGGCGGCGGCGAAAGTGCCGGCGCCGGCGGAGGCGTCGAAGTCGCGGCCGTCGGCGTCAGCGGGCGCGTCGCAAATGGCGTCGGCGTCGGCGCGGGCGCGGGCGCAGGCGATGGGGCCAGCGCGGGCGACGGCGGAGGCGTAGGTGTCGGTGCGGTCGTCGGCGCCGGCGTCGCCCAGGTGCACAGCGCCGAGCTCCACGTCCGCGCCTGTCCACGACCCCATGCGCGCCCCCCCGTTGCGGTACTCCCTGGTGTCAGAGTCGGCGGGGGCACGGGCGCCGATGCTGGCGCCGGCGCGGGCCTCGGCGACGGCGCGGGCGCTGGCACCAACGGAGCCCCAGCAACCCGCCGGCAACCGGGCGCCGTGGACGTCCTCGTGGGCGCGGACCAGTTTGACCTCTGACCCTCCCGGCACCCCCGCATCGTCGCCGCCATCGTCGCCCGCCCCCGGTGCCAGGCCCGAGGCAGCCGCGGAGTCGCCCAGGGCGCGATGCTCCCCGAGGCTGGTCTCCTCGGGCTCCTCGGGAATGAGCTCCCCCTGGATAGTGGTCCTCCTCATCCTCCTCCGCCTCCTCGTCCTCGCTCTCGGAAAGACCTCCTCCCTCGCCGCTCCTTCGCCTCCGCCGCCCACTCCTCTTCCTCCTCTGCCGCCGGCCCCTTCGGTCGGAGCGACCCCGCCGGGCTCGAGCTCGTCGACGCGGGCCCGCAGGTTCTCGGCGATCGTGGCCCCCAGCTCGAGGTTCGTCGTCAGGCGGTCGATCCATGCCAACAGGCCGTCGATCCACGCCCACAAGTTGTCGACGTCGACGTCCGCGCGGCTCCCCGCCAAGGCCTCCTCGGCACGGAATCTGCGCGCCCGCTCATACTCGCACGCCTGGCTCTTCCCTTGGGCGAGCCTCTCGGCCATCCTCTGTCGCCGTGCCGTCTCCTGCCGGCGAGTCGCCTCCTCTTCGTAAGCCTGGCGCCACGCTTCGGCCCCCTCGGCGGCGCGAGACCGCTCGGCCTCCAGAGCAGTGCACCGCGACCGGGCCTCGGCCAGCTTCTCCCCGGCGTCGAGCGCCTCGGTCGCCCAAAGCTGCAGGTTGGTGCCTTTCTCGGCCAGCTCAGCCTCCATGCGGCGATGTCGGAACTCTGCGCCCAACGCGCAGCAGGCCAACCAGCCAGCAACCAGCCAGCTGAAGCGCAGCGGGTCGAAGCTCAGCGCTGCCTCGCCGGGCCCGTAGGTGCCCAGGGACCCCGTCGGCTGGCCTGATGCCTCGCCGGGTCTCCCAGGATGCGTGGGCGGGGTGCGTGGCTCCTCCCTACTGGGGCCGCCCTGGGCACCCGACCCGCCCGCTGGCTCGGCCGCGGCTGGGCTACCCGAAGGTCCGCTCCCGCGCGCGCGGCCGACGCCAGTCGTAGTGGAAATGGGCCATGCGGGCCCGGCCGCGGCTGGGCTAACTGCGGGTTCGCCCCCGCGCTCGCGGCTCGGGCCGGGCTGCGAAGCTGTCGTCGTAGTCGTCGACGTCGTAGTCGTCGTCGTGGTTGTGGTAATGGTGACCCCAGGAGGTTTGGCCGGCGGCCCTCGCCCCTTCCTTCCCGCAGGCGCAGGCTTGGCGGGCGGAGCTCGCCCCTTGCCATGCCCCCCGCCGCCCGCGGGCCGGAGTTTCGGCCCGGGCTGAGATGGCGGCGCCGGCGCTGGGGACATTGCGTCCCCCGCGCGGCCAAGAGGCCACCAACCCATCGCCCCTTGGGCCGAGAACGCCCCACCAACCGCCAAGATCACGGCATGCGCCCCGAGGAAGCCCACGGCCATGGCACCGCTGGCCCGCGCACCCGCCACGAGGCTGGTAGCGCCGGCCACGTCCGCACACCCGCTCCCCAGAGCTGGCGGTGCAGGACGCTGCGGTTTTGGCCGCCCCGCGGCCCCCCCGGAACCCCCGAGTCCTGGCTCGATCTCGAGCCCACGACTACGGACCCCAAATGGTTAAGGCAAAGCCCCCACTTCCCTACGCTGAACCTGCAGTCTACCAACATAACAGACTATACAATCGTCGTCGCCGCCGCCGCCGCCGCGGCCGCCGCCATCGCCATCGCCGCCGTCGCCGTCGCCGTCGCCGTCGCCGTCGCCGTCGCCGCCCCGCCGCAGGCGCCGAACATTTTGATTTGCACACTGAACGCGGTTTGGGTCGCGGGTGGGTCGCAGGCTCTCCGCCTGGAACGAATGCAAAAGAAGCCCGTCGCAGGCGCCGAAAATTCTGGGTGGGTCGCGGGGTGGGTCGCGGGTGGGTCGCGGTGGGTCGCGGGTGCGTCGCGGGGTGGGTCGCGGGTGGGTCTCGGGGTGGGTCGCCGGCGGGTCGCGGATGGGTCGCCGATGCAAAAGAAGCCCGCCGCAGGCGCTGAAGTTTTGGCTTGTTCAGTGAACGTAGTTTGGGTAGCGGGTGGGTCGCGGGCTCTCTCCGCCTCCACCTGGACGGAATTCAAAAACAATCCGCCGCAGGCGCCGACCATTTTGATTTGCACACTGAACGCGGTTTGGGTCGCGGGTGGGTCGCAGGTTCTCCACCTGGAACGAATGCAAAACAAACCCGCCGCAGGCGCCGAAAATTCTGGGTGGGTCGCGGGGTGGGTCGCGGGTGGGTCGGGTGGGTCGCAGGTGGGTCGCGGGTGGGTCGCGGGTGGGTCGCAAGTGGGTCGCGGGGTGGGTCGCGGGTGGGTCGCGGGGTGGGTCGCGGGTGGGTCGCGGATGGGTCGCCCGGAGGGTCTCGGGATGGGTCGCGGGCGGGTCGCGGGGTGGGTCGCGGGCGGGTCGCGGGTGGGTCGCGGGTGGGTCGCGGGGTGGGTCGCCGGTGGGTCGAGGGGTGGGTCGCGGGTGGGTCGCGGGTGGGTCGCGGGGTGGGTCGCGGGTGGGTCGCGGGGCGGGTCGCTGGTGGGACGACGACAACAACAAACAAGAAACAACAAACAAAAACAACTCCAACAACAAGAATCCGCATCACGGAATTCCGCTTGAACCACGCACCCAAGGACAGTGAATGACCGTTCGGTTCAGCCCCCTCACTCTGATGTATACAACCAGAACTGCAGAGCTGGAGCCACGGAATTCTAAGCCAGACGCTATATGTAACAATTGGAAAAGAGATTTCAAACAATCTGCAGATTGCGGATCTCGGCAACAAGAAAAACGCTGCTGCCGCAGAATCCCTAACACCTCGTGCTCTCATGCACACATACGCGGGGCCGTGCTGGGAGGAGGGGGAGAGTTAGGAAAGCTTTAGAGAAAGGACAGGCGATGATGCGTCTCGCACCTTGCAATGCTAATCCAAACTCGTTGCCGCCCCTACCATCCCACAACTGCCTCCACCACCACCGCATCATTCACACATGCGCTGCCTAATGTCATATACATTGTGTCCCGTTCTGCTGATCACCCACCTTCGCGATCTATAATCAAATCAGGCACTGCGATGCACCACCTTACATACGGAGTGGCGTACAAGCCTGATGGCCACCTAGATCGACCATTACTGCACAACTCTGTGCGAGGATCCATTCGGCCATACGACACTCGCGAAGCCTCGAACATATCAGAAGCGACAGTGGTTGCACAAGCTCAACAGGTCTCAAATGCGAATGAAAAGCTGCGTGCGGTTGCCAAGAACAGCGTAGGGTAGGAATTTCACGATTACAACTCTTCAGCTGTACACCCTGCGAAATGCTTAAGAAATCATGGGTTAAGAAATTCATAGTCTCAGAATTTGAATAGAAACCCCGAATTTCTATCGAAATCTTAGGATTTACATTGAAACATTAAGAATAATCGAGACTCTGGCCGAAAACTAAAGTTTTCTTAAGCATCGCATGGGGTGTAGCCCCACCCCGGGAACGCCCGTGCGGGCATCTGACGAACGCCAAACGACCCAATGAATTGCAAATAAGAAACAAGCGAGCGTGAAATCCGTGTGGGCTTCGTGCGTGATCGTCTGGGCCGCGCTCGGATCTGGTTTGGGGTAATCGGAAAACTTGTGATGGCGATGGATTATCGACGACTGACCGAGTTGCGACCAAATTATGTCGAACGGACCCCGACCAACATCTGCTGAAAAACTCCGTCAAAACTGTCCCGAAGAAGCTCTGGCGGGCCTGGAACAACGATACAAAGGGGCTGAACCAATGCACAATGGTGTGTAACTATATCCACCCGAAATCGGAATGCCTGGGCTTTAGAACAACCTGTCGCGTACTTTCCCAACCCGATGGGCTTATCCGGTGCCCTGAGTTTCTTCCGTCTCTCGCACTTGTGTCGAGAGGCTGCGCAATAACCATGTCGCCGATCGGCGTCTTTAAAATCAGGAGCATTCGTTAAATCATTCAAACTGGCTGCGCCCCGATGACTCAGACTTATCTACTTAAATGTCCAATCATTCACGGTGGTTCGTCGTCTTGGCGCCCACTGGTATGACAAAACTTGAGGGGACCTCGTGCTGTACCATGGATGCGCCAGCAGACAAGGACCAGTTCAAAGACAGGAAGCTCTACTTCCTCGCTTCTTCTCCACTGCCTATCCCCCGTTCCACGCGTCCCTCTTCGTCTCCTGCGGAAAATGATGCAAAGAGGAGGAGGCGAGGAGGAACCAGAGGAGGGCCTCCTCCTCGTCATACTCCTCGCATCCCTGGCACCTCTTCTATCATCACCCCCACCGCATCCCCCTCCTCCTCTGATGGTCTCAACCTCCTCCGCCTCCTCCGCAGCCATTCTGGCTCAAGCCTTGTTGACTCACGCCATTTCGCCTCGAAGTTTTGCGGCCAGGGGTTGAGCGCCTCACTTCCACGTGGTGCTTGGGGGACACTCGAGCAACGGTCACTGCTCGATGACCTTCCCAGGATACTAGCGGAGCGCGTGCCTTACAGCTGTGGGTTGGCTAAAGAGGCACACATGTCCTCCTACATGGAGAGAGACAACGCAAGCAAGGGTACGAAACGGCAAAGCGGTTCGGAAGATGGTCATCGTCATAAGGCTCGTCGGTCTCGGTCTCTTACGAGGCGCCATCCACCACCTTCTGTCAGGACCATTGGCGCCTTGCAGCAGGATTTGGTATGGGCAAAGGGAGCGTTCAGGCACATCGGGCTTGATAGTCAAGGCAGATTCGATCGCCTCGCTGGGTATAGACTTGCAGCGGTCAGCGAGAGCGCAAAGTTCCATAGCATCATTGACAATGCACTGGCCACCTGCAGCCTCAAGAACAACGGGATGACCGACCCACACGATGACGAATCGAATTGGGTGTTGGACGGGAGGATATGCAGCAAGTTGTGGCGGACACCGACTACGTGCGGGATCTACTCGTGGCCTAATTGGTCGGCTGGGTAACTGCCAACATGTACGCAAGCAAGAAACTTGCACGTGCCCGTCATGGCCTTGACCGACTTCAACAATCTATCGTGATCGCGCCGCTGGGGTCACAATCACAGATGGTCGGTGGGCCCGTCATCGCACTTCTCACCGAACAAGTGGATCGACTCGAAACAACTCTTGGCGATGACGCAAGCCCGTGGTACGACAGGTCAAGAACTTCATCTGTCAACACATCTTCAACTACGCAAGCTTTCCGTGACATTACCATTCAAAAACTGCGCACATCCCCAAACAAAATGACATTCGGCTGCATCGTGGTCACCTGCCTGACGAAGCCAACCCGTGACAATCCTGCTAATTCCCGTAGTGAGAACATGGACAGGCAATTGCCGGAGCTGGATCATCCTGCGAGGTCGCGTTGCAGTGCCCAGAGGATCGCTAAGTTTCAGATCGTTGTCACGCCTGAGCCTAAGCGAAGTCAGACGACAATCGACATGTCGAAGGGATACACACGCCCAAACAAAACAACACCGGCGAACGCAATCTAACAAACACCGCACGCAACACCCAACAACCCGTCCTGGGCGACGTTGGCGAACACCCCGATTGACGGGACGGAGACCAAAAGCGAACGGCGGGGGATAACCACCATTGTCCTGCCTTGAATTCTGGTTGCGTTGCCACAGCGTGATATCAAGTAGACTGAGCTGCCATGCGCTCGGTATGGCGCCACAGCTCGCGTCATATGCCAGGCTGGTGCTAAGACTGATTTTCCTGATTGCGTACAACCATGGAGATGTTCTACTTTACTGGGTCTCTGTCTGGACACGTGGGGGACGGCGCCAGCCCACCAACGCAGCATCAGGGGCTCGCCTCATTTGTGGATAAGCTTCCCTGAGCCACCAGTCATGCGGGCGGGCATGCGACATACAACCTTAGCAGCACAACTGGTGACGTGCGGCAGGCATCAGCGCCTGTCTTGCCCAACCTCAGGGCATTTTTCTGTCAGCGGGAGTGGGCAGGCTGCGGCGCAGGCTGCGCCAGCAGCTGCGCCACAGCTCAGGCACGTTTCATCAATTCTTCCAGTACTGCCGATGATAGTTCCAAGTCTGTGGAATCAAGCGGCGGGCCACAGGGTCATTTCAACTCCAACTGCGGCGGACGCACCGCGGTTTCAACATCGCCGTCCCCGCTTAAATGCGTTATCCTAAAAGGGAGGCACAATCCCCCCCGTGCATGCGCCGCGCTTTGCCGAGCAAGAGGCCACAGCGCTCGAACGCGATCAGAGCTCACCGCGGCCTGCATCGTTCTAGATCCTCATGGCGCAGGCGGCAAGTTAGTCGCCACGCCAAGCAAAGATCCCCGCTCAGGGCGAAGAGTTCGTCACAACAACGGTCGCACAATAGCAACGTGGCAAACACGGCAGCTGGTAGCTGGAAGCGCTCTTTCGAGGACGGTTCGCCCGATGGCGACTAACATCAACACCATAGAAGAGACAACGCACGCCCGAACCCCCGCTGTAACGGAATTTGTCTTATCCAATTTAGATCCGCCCGCCTGCACTAGCTGTGAAGTCCGTCAATCGCCACGTATGTGCAAAACGGACGGGCGCTTTCATTGTGCGCGTGCCATGTGCTGCAATGGCATGGGCGACCAATGCCCAAGGAATTTCCCGAGAGGCCGAAACCCGTTCAAAACATAGGGGAAATCAAGGATTTGCGCCTTCTCGCCTTTTCGCTTCCGATGGGCTTTGAAGGCTTCAACAAGATGGCCCCAACATGGTCCAAGGGAGCCCGAAGAGGGCCCAAGAGGGCCCCAAGAGCGCCCCACGATGGCTCTAAGAGTAAATGAATCGGGCTCCGAGGGTGGAGAGCCGAATTTCCACCTTCCCCGTTTTTGAGCCATGGGCCCCAAGATCGTCCCAAAAGGGCCACATGACCACATGACCCCCAAAGAGCCTCGAGAGAGCCGCAGTACCTTTCAAAAGGAGCCCCAAGAGAGTACATGAAGGCCCCAGGAAGCCCCAGCAGGATCTCAAGATGACCCCAACGTGGCTTCAACAATCCCCCACTAACCTCTCACAAAAGCAGGTCTGCCAAGGCTTCCTCCTCGTCCTTCTTGTCTTCCTTCTGTCTTTCCTGCCTCCTCCTATTTGCTCGTCCTTCCCTCTTCTTTATAAATCACACATCCCTGTCGCACCCCCAGACGCAGTGGTAGGGCTGGCCAGGCGTTCCGAAAAGGACCCCCAAGATGCTCCCAAGGTGTCCCGCACAGGCCTAGAGCGCGCTCCGAAGAGGCCCCACGAAGCATCACTGAATACGCTGCTCCACGTCAGCGTCGTCGCCGCCGACGCAGCCGTCGTGGTCGTCGTCCCCCTCCAGGGTCGGCGGCACTGGTCGTAAGGCTTTACCAATAACTCCTCCATGTCGTGCCCCCAGACGCGTCGGTAGGGCGGGCCGGGCGTTTCGACTGAGACTTCCTCATCGCTTACGATCCTGAAACTTGAAATTTGCAATACTTTCACGGATGGAGGGCGGGCTGTTTGCAAAACGTGGCTCGCGCCTTAGCGCCGCGCGCATTCATTTTAAACAATTGCAACTGTTTCCCGGATGGAGGGCAGGTGGTGTTCAACACATTCGTCATGCCAGTTTGCAAAAGTTTCAAGGATGGAAGGCAGGTCGTTTTCAACATGTGGCTCTCGCCTTGGCGCCGCGCGCAGTGGCTGAACAACTTGCAACCGTGTCACTGGTGAAGGCCAGCTCTGTTTCAACATTTGGCTCTCGCCTCAGCGCCGCACTCATTCATTATGATAGCTTCCAACACAACGATTCGCATGGTCGAAGTCCCGAGTTGGCAGAATGCAACAGGCATGCTGCTTCGCGCTGTCAGAATCCCAAGATTGGTGTTCAATCGCACCTTATGGTTGTAAGGAGACGACGATCACGTTGGCTCGCGATGCTGAACTCCCTGGAATGGTGTGTTGGTGCGATTGAGGTTTCTCGGCCAGTTTTCTATATTTTCCCATGAGGCATTTTTCGCAATGGAGATAAATTCTTGAAGGGGCCTACGAAGAGGAAACTTGGAGGGTGGGTAGATTGCAACATCGCTGATGCGTCTTGGACTTCCATTGGTCCTCCTCCTCCTCCTCCTCCTCCTCCTCCTCATGAAGGTCGTGGCCCCAGAGGCCCCAACTTGTCGGAAGCCAAATCGAGCAACGTTCTGGGCTACTTCCTGATCAGTGAAACCCTGGGCGGGCGGACGGAGAAAGTTCAGACTTGGACCAGGTACCCGCTGTCTCCTCACAGGCCAGATTGTCTTGACTTTCGAGGTGATGGTAGCTTTCTTGTGCCAGCCCTGAAGAAGCCTCAACGACTTCCTTCAGACAAACCGTTCGGCCCGTCTCAGAGGCCAACCAGCTGGACCCAAAGCGAAAGTGTGATTAGCTATGCCAATGCTGCGTTTCATGGTGCGGCTACGCCCCTCGGAACTCCATAGCGCCAGGCCATCTTGGATTACTGCTACTTCATGGTGGTCAAGGGCCTTAGGAAGCCCCTCATCAACATCACTGGTACCCCCCTTAGACACCCAACGGCCCCTCGAGCGAGCCCCCCAGGGATCAAATGGGTACGTGCCGAACGCCGTGCTGCTAAAGTGCGTGCTGGTTGGAAGTCTCTGGAGGCCCCGCTTCGATGGCTCCGAAACCGTCTCGTCGACATCAATTTCGTCGTTTCGAAGGCTGACACTAACCAATTAGAGAATTTGGTAGCGGGCCTGCAGGACTCGCCATAAGAGTTTACTTCGGCAGAATATTTGAAGCGGCCGTTGGCGTCAGCATCGCAGCTCGGAGAACTTCTCCTAGCAGACGCAGCCGCTGGAATGCTATCCGCGGGCGCGCCCGACCGCGCGATAAACGCCACCCTCCAGGGCCTGGGCCGAGCCAGCGACAGCGAACGGAAAGAGAGCAACAGTCCGAATCCGCCAAAGCCTGGGCCTCGCGGGTCCAAAGCTCCCTCCAGGGAGGAGTCGGCTGGGCCCACAGATGGACGGGGAACCTTGGGGCCTGGAAGCCTGCATCAACCCTCGTCAAAGGGCGATGGTCAGGCCGCCCAAGCAGCATTCTGGAAGGGGGGGATCGACTTGCCAGCATCTGGGACACCTCGGACAAGCCGCGCAACAATCCATTTCCAAGGGACATCGACGACAGAATAGCCCTGGGACCGATGGATGGCAAGACCCTTCAGGAAGCAGCTAGGAGCTTTTCAACGACAGCCTCGACGTGGGACGGAGCCCGCCCGAGGCATCTCGCGCTCATCACCGAGCAGCAGGCCGACATAGTCGCGCAATTGATGCTCCTCATCGAGAGCCTAGGTTTCATGCCCTCCCAGATACCGGCAATAGTCTCAATTCTCATCTGAAGCACTAGCAGAAAGATCCGCAGGCAACGACACCAGCAATGCGATCTATTGGAATGATGTCATGCCTGCATCGCGCTTGGGCTAGAGTAAGACAGCCAGCAGCGAGAGAATGGGAACGGCACCGCAGGCGTCCATTCCTCGCTCACCAAGCAGGGCATTCCATAGTTGAGCTAGTATTCAAGCAGACCCTAGATTGCGAGTGTTACTCCAAGCGTAACGAGCAACTACATTCTACCAGGGTCCTCTACGACCTCAGCAACTACTATGAACATACTAACCGCAGCAAGCTTGCTACCCGAGCTCTTCGCAATGGTTTCCCCGCCACCCTGCTCAGGATCAGCTTGGGAATATATGCGAGCCCCAGATATGTTGGCCTCCAGGACCTGGCGATGTTTGTGGGACACACAGTACATGGCATAGCCGCGGGGTGTGGGTTCGCAACATACCTCATACAGATGTACACGATAAGCCCCTGGACCCCTGGACCCAGCAGAACCCATGTAGACCTTTACATGTTCATGGATGGTATCCTCTTAAAGAATCATGGCTACAAGATCTGCCGCATCCCCAGCCGCCTGCACCGACGCACCCAGAGCTGGCTAGATAGCATCCAGACCGATCTTGACAGCAAGATCGCCCCCGCCAAGACTCAGCTCCTCGCATCTTCGGACCAAGTGCGCCGTCAAATGCAGCGCAGGCTGCCAGCCCGAGCAGGCAGCGCAACATACATTTCGGGCTCCAACCTCGGCTGCGAGACCGCAGCGGAAGCCTCCAAGCGCAGGTGGAGGAAGGATAGAGTAGCCAAAGCCAGAATGGACAAACTCAAGAAGAGGATGAGGAGACTCGGAGCTAGCAAGAGAGCTGGAGGGGAAACGCGCAATATCTACATCACTGGCATTTTTGCGGCAGCCTCATTCGGCCACGAGGTCACGGGCCTCAACGACAGCCAGCTAGCCATCGCCCAGCAGCAGTACTGAAACATTGCAGGTCACAAGTGTGCCACGAGAAGCAGATGCCTGAGACTCCTTCTG